>CM031238.1:183566607-184166607 GCA_018340775.1 Taxus wallichiana var. yunnanensis | reverse complement strand
TCACAAAACATTCTTTTTATGTCAATTGTCTTATGTGGATATATAATTTATAATTATGGGGAGGAGACCATAGCGAGAAAAAATTAAGGATCTGGACAAACAAAGGGAATGGATGCAAACATGGATTAAAAAATAAATTGAATGTGTTTTTCTAGAGAAATTATATGTTGACAAAGATCATTTATCATCCAATAGAGCTAAGAAAGAAGAGGAAGAAAATAAAATAAGGGAATGAGTGAAAAAAAAATCGTGAAAGAAAGAAATCAATCTATGGAGGTGATGGTATGTCATATCTTACAAATGAAATTGATATTGAAACATATCCTCAAACACCAATTGAATAAATAAATAATGAATTTTAAATGAATGATGATGCAATATCAAATTTCAACTTAGATATTACACCATATGACCAACCTATTCAAAACACACAAAATTTATTAAATTATAAAGATGAATATAGGAAATGAACAATGTTTACCTGATGTTCAACCGACTTTACCATTGAGATCACCGATTAAGGTTTTACGTAAAACACCCAAAGCGTTTACTTGAAATTGATGAAAATATTTCAAACCCAATGAGTGATAATATTGATGAATGCACTTGTAGAATAAAATCTAATAAGATATGAAAAACAATTTTTAACAACTTAAATGAAATAAGAAGATGTCAATTGTTTGTTAAAATGATGAAAAATATTAAGTTTAAACCTACTATGAAGACACTTGGTCTAAGAACATCTAGGACTAAAAATAAAAATCCATTATAAAAATTCTAATGAATACATACCAAGTAGTAGGTTTAAATTCAATTAGAGAAAAACAAACACATGTTTTGTTTCTCAATGTTAGAAACATAAGGGACTCGAGAGGGGGTGAATCAGTCCTACAATAAATTTCCTTTCATTTACCAAAACATACATTCATCCATTTTATTGTTTAAACAACATCCATGATCATGTGTTCTTATTAAGATATGCAAAATCAACCACAAGAGCAAGAAAGTAAAGTACTCAACACAAGAACACCATATGTAAGTGGTAAAACCTCATGGGGAAGAAAACCCACTAAAAATCTACTTATATTAGTCAAATAAAATTAATTTATTATAACACCAATTACAAAGGAGAACTAACCCTTGATTTAGTGAGGCACTAACCCCACAAGGAGCACCAACCACTAGTTTAGTAGAGCACCAACCCTACAAGGAGGACCAACCCCTAATTTAGTGAAAACACCCACTCCACAAGGAGGAAACAACCCCTAAAGATGACCAAGCACAAAATTAGCCACCTAAATATTTTATATCTAATTTTTCTACTTCCACAACTGATGGAGATCACAATTTCAACTCACAAACCCTAGCTCACACACTAGGTCTTCAAACTTGCACTATCTTGCTCTTTCTTCATTTATCTTTGCTCTAAATTCTCTATCATGCCTTAAATAAATATTCAACCTTTCATTATCTTCCTCAACTATTCAAATAATTCTCTCATACCTAAAAAATATCTTCCTCTAGGTCACACATCTTCCCTCCAAGAGCACTAGTTCAAAAATGAACCAAACAAGCACTTAAATATGCTTTTCTTCCTTCCAAACCAAAAGAGGTCAGTCCCTCATGATAATTTTGACCCATACATCTCTATAAAAATTCAAAATTTTTTAATTACAAATAACATATTTGACCCAATAGGTCAGCCTAGCTAAAAACCTCATTACATGTGCCAAAAATGGCTCAAAACCCCATGGGCACATTCTTAAAAATTCCCTAACATTAGTACCATACTTTTTCATGACCCAAAAACCATTTCTATATGAGTAATACATCATAAAAATTCATATATGGTCACAAAATTTAATCAACCAATCAAATTATTTCATTTACTAGGGCCCAATTCCTTTACAAATCTCAAAACAGTTGTTTCCTTCACCCTTCAACACCCTAGAAACTTCATCTGATCACCAAATCACTTATAATAAACCAAAACATGCCATGTGACCACTAAAAATAAATTTCATAACCTTTATAACACTTCTAATCAAATTTATAATTCATGAAACATCTTCACTTCAAACCACAATATTTTTCCTTCACCAAATCAACCTTCCAAAAAAGTTGTTTCCAAAGGTTAGCTCATAAAATAATTTATACATGCATTAAAGACCTAAAATGGATTAATTTTATGCTAAAAATTCATCCCTATTCACATTAAATGTGATATGAAGCATCACCCAATCCATCTCATGCTTCAAACAACATCAAACTTTCACCAAAATAGATGTTGTCTTGAACTACCAAAAATATTTTTCTCAAATAATGACATATAAACCCTATCAAATGACTACCTCATCATGAGGAAATACATATATCAATATGAAATATATCTGAATATAATTTCCAACACAACTTTAATCATCTCAAAAATCTACATGTAGCTCAAGTTATGCTCAATTTACTGGACCCTACTATTTGAGACCCCAAACTACCCTTTGACCAGTCAACCTGTTTGGACCTCAAAACACCATGAAAATGCATGAAATTAATTAAAACCTCCATGGACATCAATAAAAACTCCCAATAATCATGCACCATCAATTTTTCATGTTACTCCTTTGGACCATCTTGTCCTAAAACCTTCTTCTCTAGAAACTACTATTTTTAGGTGGGGCCCACATATCACCATGACCTCAACCATACATTTATGGAAATATTGAGGAGTCCTATACAACATAAATCATCAAATTTTTATGAATCAATAAAAACTAGGTCACATACTTTCACTTTTTTCAAACTACTCCTAGTTAGGGTTTAACTAGGGTTTTAGACCTCTTTACCTTCTTAACATTCGTTCATAAAATTTGATAATCAAATGACCTCATTATTTTTTTAAAACCTTATAAAATCACCTTATAATCATCCTTGAAATCCACAAGGTCCCATGCAAATCACATTATTCACAATGAGCATCAAAAGTTGAACTTCGAGTTGGAATTTGACTTGATTTTGACCTTGTCTCACAAAATCAGTCATATCTTGAAAAATACACATCATGGGAACCTAAAATTTTTCTGAGATCATCATGACTCATCCCTATAACATCTCCAATCATCATAATATTAATTCCATGGCTCAATATCTCCATTCATTAAGACTTACCTATGTTTGCATGTTAGATCCTCATAAGTAAAGCAACTAGGGCCAACTAAATAATGCAATAAATAAACATAAACCTCTAAAATGACCCAAACATACCTCATATGACATGATATACCTTATATATGCATGCTTCCATGAGCTCAAATGGCTCCAATACACTCTTTCACACCTCCAAGTTGTCATACCTACTCTCCCAATGAGCACTTGTAACATGAGTGAACCACCTGTACCTACACCATACCACTATGTGAGTGCTCAAGAACCCTCAAAACCTGCTATATCATCATGTCAAAATGCTTCCCAAGCAATCAAAAATCTCACACTACCAAGCAACACCTCCTAGGCACCTGTATGGGCTTGTTAGAGCAAGCATGCATCATTGAATCCCAATGTAACAACTTGATAAACATTTGAACCATCATGTTAGCACCATAAAAAACATCATGACATCATCCTAAAACATTCACTTTTCATTAATGTGGTTTTGCATCAATGACAACACCTATTAGGACACCATGCCAACAATCTCCCCTTTTTCATTGATGGAAAACACCTGAACTTCTCCCCCTTTTACATTAATGAAAAGGCATACCTATAACTTACCTTATTCACCTTCTCAGCTTCATACCTCCATGATTTGGTTAGAAACATCAACCAAGGTCTCAAACATGCTCTTTTCTTGATTTTTCCTAAAAATCTGAATTTTGCCTTTATTTTAGGCATGCAAAAACACCATGCTCCCCCTTGAAAAGAAGACTTCCAACATCATCTAAAAACATCAAAAACATCATGAAAAAAAAATTCACCTTGTTAGGAGCAAAACATCATCATTTTCCATCCTCTAGGCATGCAAAAACACCAATTTTCTTCTTAACCCTATTTTTAGCTTCTTTTCAAAATTATAGTAGTCATGGAATAGGGGTAACAACACCTCATTAACATGCCAAAATGTGTTATGTAAGTTGATCATGAAAAGCATCATTATTCATTCATTCTTGATATAATCCATTTTATTTCTAGGCCTAAATTTTGCATATCAAGAGTACTTTCTTGCTCTCATACCATTACTCAAATACACATGTCCCTAAACAGACTTCTTAGAGCATTTTAGACCAATTTTGACATGCTACAATAAGTCATTCATACCATATCATTGACTCAAAAAAAATACTCCCCCTAGACTTAAGGCCTCTATATCTAGCTCCCAAGAACAAAAATTGAGAACTTACCTTGTTATCATATGGCTTGAAATCATCTTTTACAACTTTTCAAGTCCCCTAAACAACATTTTTTCCATTCTCTCAGTCATTTTCAGATGAGATAATAATGATATTAAACATATATTTGACATGAATAAAGGATCAAAGAGAGTCTCATAACATACCTTGTAATGGCTTGAAAACACATTCATACCTAAGAGATCATGATCCCAGTACTCCCCCTGTCATTTCATTTGAGGACTCATATCATATTCTCTTGATCACTTAACTTACTTTCTTTCATACATTGTCATTTTATCATTTGTCACACAAACATGATACTTTTAGATTACTTCAAATGATTTTGCATTAAAACTTGAAGTACAAAAAAATAACCTTTTAAAAATTTATTATTTTTGAGAGATAATTACACTTACAACATCATTTCTTGTCTTTGAATAATCATTTCATCATAAACAAACCAATACCCATCAAACATTTGAGGCTTCAAGTAACTTTAAGTAACCTTCAAATCTTCTTATCTTCACCAAATTTATCACACTTTTATATTGCTTTGTCATTCATTAGAGTTTCAATTTACTTACCTTACATTCAAGATATTACACTTCATCATTTTTCATATGATTATTATACATGACTTTTTAATCATTGTGTGTCATTTTTACACATATCAAGTATACTCACTTTTACATATTTTGAACATATCTCATATTTTTGACCTGAAATATCTTGATCTTGATCTTGATAGACATGAACTTTCTGAATCAATACATTTCATTTTACATCATTTTCAATTTAACCTTCTACTTTTCAACCATTCATGTGAGAAACATTCATAGAAACTAATGTATATTTCATACTTAGTGAATATTTCACCTAGAACTTTCACTATCCTATCACTCTCAAATGAGTCATAGATTTCAATCTCTAACACTACCTTTTGACAACACTCATACCTTATTTATTTAAGTCATTCAAGATCATCCTTTAATCAACTTATTAAACATTCACATTTTTTTAGCATTTGTCATTGAAGACATAATGCTTTCTTCATTACATTAAATCAATTTACTTTATGACATATCATGATTTCTTTAAGGACACTTTCATCATATATGTCAATATAGTCTTAATTTTCTCACACACATGCATATATACTTCATAAACTGACCTTGATTTTGTAACTCTTCACTTTAAAATGCACTCCTATATGACATCTACAAAATGATACACTTTCAAAACTTGATATCTTACACATGACTATGACTTGATCTTTAGAATTCTTATAGCATCAATCACATACACACATATACTTGAACATTTTTAGATTTTTTTTAGGCTTAAGAAAATTAATTTCTACAACTTTTATTTTTAGAGATTTTATTGACTCATGGAATTGTTATCTTTTTATCAAATGTATCTTGATTACCCATTTAATACTTCAAGATTTTTAAATCTTCTTAACTTTTTCATGAATCAAACCAAAATTTAACCTTAAAGAAGTTAATATACTTCAGCATTTAACATCACTCATGTTTCATAAATACCTTTATAGAGACTTCATATCATAAATACATTTAACTTATTTTCAGAAATCTTTACTTAGATTTAGGTATTTAGTCAACCCAATCTTTTTGTCTTTCTAAGATTCTACTTATGATACTTTCATTTCAAAGAACTTCTGAACTTTGATTTTATGCATTTTGAAGAACAAATCACAACAGACACTTTTTTAAATTAAATCATGTTGTATATTTACAAATGCTTTTCTTATATTTTATCATTGATTTCTTTACTTCTTTTTCAATGATCTCTTGATCACACTTTCACATTGGTTTTTTTTTGAATCATCAATACCTTGGATACATTATAGACATTTTCATCAATTTTTTTACTCTTTGAGCATACTTAAACTAAATACTTTCATATAAAGCACAAAACCTCATTGTTTGGAATTTAACAACTCTCTCTTTCATTAACATCTTTTAGCTTTTTATGGTCTTCTTACTTTCATTAATACTTACACTATAATTCACTCACTTCAATTAACACTACAAGCTCAATGATATAGACTATTCTTGATCTATAAATTCTTAATATTATTAATTTGACACTTGTAGAGACCATTTGACCTTCAAAACTTCACTTTCTTCATTTTTTTGAAACATGAGTTACCATCATCATCTTTGATACATATTGAATTATCTTGATCAAATTGAGGTTACTTAATCAAAATTTTAACTTTCTTGACATATATTCTTGTGGATCTCTTCACTTGACATAATTTGACAAGTATATCATTGATCAATTTTACATACTTTACTATACTCCAATTTTAGATTTTAACATTTGATCATTATCACATGGATCTTTATCACTTATTGATACATTCAGATCATCATTAATTTATATACATGACAAACTTACTACATACTTGACAATAGGATGGTGACTTTGATTACACCTTATACTTTTTAATGATTTATCACATTGACAAATGATATTGAAGAGACAAACTTTAACTGAACACAATATATAACACTCATTTTTATTTTTTGACACACAACTAATGACACTAATCATCTTGATAATTCAAACATTTTGTCATGATAGAGACCTTAATGCATGATAACCCAATGAGATAGAAAACATAACTCAACTTCAACATATTGATATGATAACTTGACATACTCTTATAATAAACCTTGAAACTTAATGACATCATGATGCCATCATATTACACCTTGATGAAAAATTGGATCATATGACTTAAGACAACATAGACTTGACCACTTTTTACATTGCAATTGACACACTTGAAAGAATATCATAACTCTTTATGACCATGACTCAAACCTTAATACTTACCTTCATACTATGACTATGATATTGAAATTCATGTAAAATGAAATTTGACAATATGAACATGAACACAGATCTAGACATATATATGCTATACATAATGATTAGCACCATAAATTCATGTAGAGACATGATATACTTACATTGATAATACATGATTTTTCATAAACATCACTAATGACCTTCTAATGAATATCATTTTGATAGATTATCATTTAAAAAAACTTCTTTATACTATTTGATGAAACTCTCTTGATGATGATGATTTTTTTTATATACACATTTAAAAAATTTTGACTTGACACACATATGAGCATATGATAGATACTGATTCAAAATACTCATCTTATTAAGACTACTAGAAAAAGACCATTGACTTGACAATACTAACAAACACACACTTTTGACACTTTATGGACTTGAATTTAAACATAAAAATGACTAAGAAATGACTTAAACTAAGGATCAACTTAATATTTACATTAATTTGATTTGTAAGATTTAATGACAAATTTATATATTTATAAACAAACATAACAATTCTTTATAACATCATGACAACATAACACAGAATCTTCCTTTGAATTAAACAATAAAATAAGGAAAGAGTCAGTCTATCATGATTATACATTTTGAGTATATCCAAATGACAAACTTTTTCATTTTCATGAGGTGTCATTGAGGAGACCAATTCTTTGGACATGTAAATCTTCTTGAACTTGAGAAAACATACCTTTTTGAGACATTTAGAAAATTTTAATGAACTTTTTTCAACACTTTTTCATTAACTTTGAATAACCAAATTCTAAGACTTTTCATATCATTAAAAGACCAAGAACTCGGCTAAGATCATCTCCTTGATCATCCTTGCTTATTAAGACATTCCTTTTCTTTAGATTTGATATCATATCTTTTTGAATTTCCTCTTGTAAACCCTTCCATTTGATGTTTGAAATCTAGTACCTCTTGAGTCCCACTTTGAACACAAAATCTAGCAATATGACCTTTTTTGTGGCACTTGAAACATAAAAAAACACCATTCTTAGTTCCTCTAGGTTCAAACACTCTTAGATTCCATCCACAATCTTTAGCTCTATGTCCATATTCACAACATGAGTAGCATTCACCCTTAAAGACACCTACTTCATTCCTTGAGAGCCTCTTTTTTGCAATCTCTAGCTCTATGACCAAAATCATGACAAACAAACAATATCCATTGAATGAAGAGACCATACCTCATAGCATTAGGTTGTCTAACTAGAGTTATACCTTCTTGATCAGCCTTTTAGTCACCTTCTCAACTGATTTAGTACTTGGACTAGCTTCATCATCATTCTTTCCTTCAAACCCTAGGCCAATTTTTTCATCTATGGCCTTTTGACCTTCTAGAACATCATCAAGAGCTTTGGAGCTCTTCTCAAGCTTCTCATACATCCTCAATCTACTTGATGCATTCATCCAAATCTGATTCAAGTGCCTTTAATTTTTCTTCATACTTGGAGCAAGCATCTTCTTTCTCCTTTAGGGCATTAGACATCTTCTCTATTTGATATTTCAAATCCTTGATAGCTAGATCATGATCTTTATTCATTTCACTCATATTCTCTTGTAGTCCTAAACACCACATGAGACTCAATCATTTCATATTTTTCAATATAGCAAATATCTACAGTAGACTTACCCATTTGTGCTTTAGAGGATCTCCTTCAAGTTGTCAAACTTCTGCAAAAGGACCAACTCTGATACCAATTGTTAGAAGCACAAGGGACTGAGAGGGGGTGAATCAATCCTATAATAATTTTTTTTTCATTTACCAATTACATACATTCATCCATTCATTCATTTTTTTCAACATCCATCCATCATATGTGTGTTATTAAGATATGCAAAAATCAACCATAAGAGCAAGAAAGTAAAGTACAACACAAGAACACCATATATAAGTGGGAAACCCTCATGGGGAAGAAAACCCACTGAAAACTCTACTTATATTACTCAAATAAAATTAATTTAGTGTAGCACCAACTACACAAGGAGCACCAACCCCTATTTAGTGAGGCACCAACCCCACAAGGAGCACCAACCCCTAGTTTAGTAGAGCACCAACCCTACAAGGAGCACTAACCCCTAATTTAGTGAAGCACCCACTCCACAAGGAGGCTAAACCCCTAAATATGACCAAGCACCAACTCAGCCACCTAAATATGTTTGATCTCTGATTTTTTTGCTTCCACAACTGATGGAGATCACTAATTCAGCTCACAAACCCTAACTCACACCCTAGGTCTTCAAACTTGCTTCTTGCTCTTTCTTCACTTTTCTTTGCTCTATCCTCTTTCTCTCATGCTATCTGATCTTCCTAAACCTATCATTCTCTTCCTCAGCCTTCAAATCATGCTCTCATACCTACAAAATATCTTCCTCTAGGTCACACTTCTTCCCTCCAAGAGCACTAGTTCAAAAATGAACCAAACAAGCACTTAAATATGATTTTTCTTCCTTCCAAACCAAAAGAGGTCAGTCCCTCATGATAATTTCAACCCATAAATATCTATAAAATTCATAATTTTTAATTACAATAGCTACATATGACCCAATAGGTCGGCCTAGCTAAAACCCTCATTACATGTGCCAAAAATGAAAACCCCATAGGCACATTCTTAAAAATGCCCTAACATTAGTACCATAATTTTTCATGACCCAAAACCCTTTAAATATGAGTAAAATATCATAAAAAATTCATAAATGGTCACAATTTTAATATCAACCAATCAAATTATTTCATTTACTGGGCCCAGTTCCCTTTACAATTCTCAAAACAATTGTTTCCTTCACCCTTCAACACCCTGGAAACTTCATCTGATCACCAAATAACTTATAATAAACCAAAAAATGCCATGTGACCATCAAAATAAATTTAAAAACCTTTATAACACTTATAATCAAGTTATAAGTCATGAAACATCCTTCACTTCAAACCACAACAACTTTTTTTTCACCAAATCACCTTCCAAAAATGTTGTTTCCAAAGGTTAGCTCATAAAATAAATTATACATGCATTAAATATATCTAAAATGGATTAATTGGATTCCAAATTCATCCCTATTCACATTACAGGTGATATTAAGCATCACCCAATCCATCTCATGCTTCAAACAACATCAAACTTTCACCAAAACAGATGTTGTCTTGAATGGCAAAAATATTTTTGCTCAAATAATGACCTGAAACCTATCAAATGACCTCATCATGAGTAAATAATATATATAATGTAAATATCTCTGAATATAATTTCCAACACAACTTGAATCATCTCAAAAATCCACATGTAGCTCAAGTTATGCTCATTTTATTGGACCTTATTTGAGACCCCAAAACTACCCTTTGACTCAGTCAACCTGTTTGGACCTCAAAACACCATGAACCTATGATGAATTTCTCTAAAACCTCCATGGAAATCAATAAAAAAACTCCCAATCATCATGCACCATCAATTTTGCATGCTACTCCTTTGGACCATCTTGTCCTAAAACCTTCTTCTTCAAAAACTATTATTTTTAGGTGGGGCCCACATATCACCATGACCTCAACCATACATTTATGGAAATAATAAGGAGTTCTATACAACATAAAATCATAAATTTTCACTTGAATAATCAAAAATAGGTCAATATACTTCACTTTTTTCAAACTGCTCCTACTAGTAGGGTTTAACTAGGGTTTTAGACCTCTTTACCTTCTTAACATTCGTTCATAAAAACATGATAATCAAATGACCTCATTATTTTTTGAAACCTTATAAAATCACCTTAAATCATCCCTAAAATCCACAAGGTCCCATGTAAATCACACTATTCACAATGAGCATCTAAAGTTGAACTTCGAGCTGGAAATGCACTAGATTTTGACCTTGTCTCACAAAATCAGTCATATCTGGAAAAAATACACATCATGGGAACTTGAAATTTTTATGAGAGAATCATAACTCATCCCTCTAACATCTCCAATCATCATAATTCAATGTCATAGCCCAATATCTCCAGTCATTAATACTTACCTATGTTTGCATCTTTAGATCCTCATAGTAACAACTAGTACCAATGAAATAATGCAATAACTCAACATGAAACCTCTAAAAATTGACCCAAACATACCTCATATTCCATGATACACCTAATAGAATGCATCCATGAACTAAAATGGCTCCAATACACTCTGTCACACCTCCAAGCTACCATACATGCTCCCAATGAACACTTGTAACATGGTGAACCACCTGTACCTAAACTATGCCACTATTGTGAGTGCTCAATCACCCTCAAAACCTGATATAAATCATGTCAACATGCTTCCCAAGCAACCAAGAATCTCATACTTCCAACCAACACCTCCTAGGCACCTGCATGGGCTTATTAGAGAAAGCATGCATCATTGTATCCCAATGTAACAGTTGATAGACATCTGAACCATTATGTTAACACCATAAAAAACATCATGACATCATCTTAAAACATTCAATTTGTCATTAACGTGGTTTTGTATAAATGAAAACACCTATTCCACAATGTGCCTATAATTTTCCAATATTTTTCCATGAAGGATCATGATCAAGAAAGGAGAGAAGACTAAAGGAAAACACCTATTAGACAAACTAGGAATTTGAGTTCTTAAAATGTTAGGTTTTAGAGGGAAACCAAGTATGAAAAGCTATGATACAAGGAGATAACAAGAAAAAACAAATTGGCAAGACTTTAATAACCCAAAATGAGGTCTAAGACCTTAACACACGAAAAATTCTCTATATACATCTTGATTTCCATCACACCATTTGATCCTTACAAACTTAAAATTTAAGACTATATAATATGTTTTTGGCCTTAATTGCATTAAACATTGAACATTTGATTGATTGATTGGCTCAAGGAGAGAGGTAATTTACCCTATTTGAGTCATATGAACTTAATTATGATGATGTGATGAGATTTATGGATTATTTTGTCTCAATAACATCATGCACATTAAATCAAATGTGACTATATGATGTGTTTTTTGATTTTATAGACCCTAACTAAATTATTATTTGAAATAATGAGTTAAATCAGCGAAGAAAGAAGTTGCCCAAAGGTACATGGTTGTGCACAAGAATGTTGCAATGAGGAAGGAGGTTTCCATGAAGGAGGAGATGGTCACTATAGACCATCAATGCACATGAGATTACACAAAGCCATAGGATGAGGTGGTAGAGAAAAGAAAAGATAAGGGAGAGAAGATTACATAGTCAAGAACAAAGGGTGTGCGAAAAAAATCCAAACAAAAGGACTAGAGTGAATGTAATATTACCATGATGCACAACTAAGTATGCAAAAGAGGAAACCCGGTGGAAATTTGGGAGAACGTAAAGGAGTTTGCAAGTAGGGAAGACTCAAAGCCGAGGAGTTGAGCGGTGCGAAGATAAAGGCACACGCGATAATGTGAGAGAGTAAAAGCTAACTGATAGAGGTTATGTCATTATAGGCCATTATAGTTGAGTAGAGAGAATAATCACTCTAGAATAGGTCCTAGGAAAAACACCAAGATATTGTAAAAGTTATAGAAGAGAGTTCCAAGCTCCATAGAGAGTAGTTGCGTGTAGATAGGTCATAAAGGACATTGAGTGAATGTGTGGACACCAAATTTTGGTATCCTTGTCCCTCACCCTATGTTTGCTCCCCTTCACCATCCTGGAACATACATATCTCTCTTCCCATTTGAATTCCCCTCTTCCTCCTAAATCCTTTTTATTCTAATTTCTTATCGTATCCCATCGTCTATGTCATTTTCCCTAATTCATCCTTAATCCCATTTAATTAATCCCTAATCATATTTATTATCCTAATCACATCTCATTTATTATCCCTAAGCCCTCATCTAATCCTTCTATCCTCCCTAAACATCATTTTTATCATCCTTAGGTTCCCATCTACCCTCATTCAATGCATTCATATCCCCCAACTATTTTTATCCCCCTAAACAACCTTAAATCGCATTAACCACTTGAAGCCCTAATTTTACCTCTTTTAGGACCTTTTGCATCGATCTTATCACATCTCCACTTTGCCCATTTATTGATGGTCTACCGCAATCACCGATGACCCATCTAGGTTTCATTGACCCTATAAATACACCCATACCCTTTCTCTCTTTGAGATGTAATTTTTGATACCTCGACCTTTCTTATGAATTTTGTTGCATTTATCTCTCTTCTTTAAAGTTGTTTTTATCATCTTAGAGTTATTTTGAAGACCTCGCATGCTACTCTTGGAGATCTTGGAGAGTTGAAGCTTGCATGAGGCCCCCTTTTCATCTCATCACCATTGTGTGTCGGCTTTGTAGATTTATCAACCATCTCGAGCCCTGTCATTGCATTATCCTTTGATTAATCTCCTTCATCTTTCGTTTTCCATCCATTATTCTCTTATCAAGCCCTATATCCCTTCCTAGTCACCATCGACTCTGCATAGTCATCATCGACCCGATCTACATATTTTTCATTCTTTTTCATTCATCGGCCGCTTATCTATTTTTTGATCCCAAAATTCCTCATGTTTGTAAGACTTCATTAATGGAGTCTTACAAACATTGAAATTTCTTACTTGATTGATAGCCAACTCAGAATCACCAAAATATGTAACATGTTAATACCTCTCTTTCTGGCCTAAAGTAAGCCATGAATTAACGCTTCGTATTCAGCTACATTACAAGTACACAAAAATTGGAGACTCAAAGATAAGAAATACATTTCATTTGTGGGGGAAGTGAGCATCAAACCTGCTCCTTGTCCTTTCTTGTTTTTAGCTCCATCAAAATGAAGCTTCCAAATCCCTTCTGCTGCATTTTCTATTTTGGAGAGCAAGGAATCGATGTGTTTTCCTTGTGCAAGCAATACACACCAAACATATGTTCTTCAACTTCTTTGAAAGGATCATGATCATGTTATTCATGTGTATTTTCATCCATGAATAGATTAGAAACACCATCTAGTGTTGAAACATGAGTTGTATTATCGAAATCAAACTGGTCTATGGCTGCATAATTAGCTAATGCATTAGAAGCATGAGGCTTGATATGAAATCTGGCCAACGGTTCAGAATTGATAGTAACTTTGGTCCCATAACGTGTAGTAAAGAACAAAAAGGACCAATTTGAAGAGAGATAACCTCCTATTTTTGTTGTGAAATCTCTCGATAAGCATAAAGCAAAGTAAGGAGGTAAATCTACAACAATAACATCTTGCAAAATGGAAACGTTTGGACAAACATGTAATGTTACCTCCATATTTTTGATGACACCAACTATATTAGTTGCAGTCCCATCAAGTTGTAGCACGCTCTTCTTTGTAGGTTCATCTTGCAAACCCAACTTTTCTCGTAATTGCTTTTGGCATAAGCTGCTTCACTCGCACTTTATCACAACCATGCAGTTATGAACAAGATGCTCTCCAATAATTAGAGACAAATAAAATGGTGGTGGTTTCTTGATATCATGAGCATTTAAGACATTTTGAACCATCCATTTAAATTCTTTAATGCAGTCATGTTCCATTGTTCCAAGGACCATGTTTGTTTTCTGAACTTCCTTTTCTGTTGTTTTTGAAGAAATCTGCATCTTAGCAAGTTCATGAGAAAGTAGCTCCTACTATCCTGGGATACTTAGAGCATCCCACATTGAGATATTAACATTATGCTTTTTCATTACATCAACAATGTTAAAAGATGCAACAATTTTAGAAACAGATTCCACTGTTTTAGCATAGGCTTTAGCAAAGACTGACTCTGCTTCTGCAGCTTTTGAGATCTAAGGTATGAAAAGCCTTCTTGGATTAGGTTGTAATGACTTTGGTTGGTCCTTTTCAATTGGAACACTTGTTGTTTTTTTAAGGAACAAAAGGACTATTAGCTATTTTTGACCTGTGGTTGTTGTTTTATCAGTGACTGTGGGAAAAACAAGCCTATTTTGTTGTTTCCCTCTCTCCTAAGCCTTTTCTTGAGCTCTAGTTGTAACTGCATAAAATCATCCTCACTAAAACTGACCAAGTTCTGTTCAAGTGCTTTCTGAACATGAGTTTCTTGCTTCCCACCCTCCATTTGAGGCATGAACAATGTCTCAGGTTGAGGTTGTGCAACAAGGCTTATATTCAAGAATGCATTTGGGAACTTGCAGCTGAATGAGGTTGATTACAAGGTTGACACCATTCTTCTGTAGCCATATTAACTGGGACTAAAGTGTTAGATGAACTAGGAGCCTTTGGGTCAAACTACCTTTGTTGATATGGTTGTCTATAATTTTGATTCTGTTGATAAGGTTATCTATTTTGTTGGTTTTGTTGATAAGGAGCTTGATAAGGCCTGCTAGGTAATGCAAGTCTATTTTCAATCGAAGTTAGCTTGTTTCCCATAGTCTGCAAAGCTTTAAACACATCATCTGATGGGGCTGCAATAACAGTTCTATAATGGTGATAGGTTGTGGGATAGGTGCCAAGTCTGCTAAAAAAAGGCATTGAAGGCCTTGGTGCTAATTTCCCGACTTGAATAAGACTATTTTCAGCTCGAGATAGCAATATCATAAGCTGCTGGAGAGTTTCTCCTCCCATAGACTGAATCATAGTTGAAATATCACTATTCAGGGCTCTAAGATAATAAAGAAAAGCATGGCCACTTGAGGCTTGACACTTCTTTGGAATTCTTTCCCAAGTTCTAGCAAAACAAATATTAAAAATGGCCATAAATTCGTGAGGAGCTCTCTTGATTGTAGACAACTGTTCTATGAGAGATAAATGATCTGAATTATCTTGAAATTGTTTCAACAATTTACCACCTAACTCATCCCAAGTTCTTATGCTTCTAATCTCTAAATTTGTTTTGTTAGAGTAGGATTAGATTAGTTTGTTGTGTGTTTTGTCTTGCTTTTTTATAGTAGTTATTTGTTTTCCTTTGTTTTGTTGTCTCTTTTTCCATGTGTTGGAACTTATGAATTATGAGTTTCCTCTTTGATTGTGAAGAGGAACATGTGGTTGTCTTTTGTTGGAGAAATATTGTTTAGTGTTGAAAATTTGGAGATTTTTAGTTTAAACTTGGAAGTCACAATGATGTCTTATTTTGAGTCTTTATAATGCCTTTTTATTCTTCCTAACTATTTTAAAATCATCACGAGAATTAAAGAAAGGTCAAATGTGGGAGAAGTCGCAACACATAAAACATAAAATGACCCATAAAATAGTTGTTTCCATTGAAGAAACGTCTCTTAATAGTCCTCTTATGAATCATCCCCTTAACTTGGCTATCAAGTTCCTAACCCATTAAGGAGTATAAAAAAAGTGTTGAATGATAAATCAAAATAGAAAAGCCAAACATATAAATGTTCAATCAAATTAAATATTTTCTCTTAAATGGGTGATTATGGTAGTCTCCATTAGGGCTATGGATGCTTGGTTGGCAATGGAACAAGGCTACGAATTTTTAGACCTAAATGTATCCTTGTTAGGGCTATATAAATATGTTTGACAACAAAGCAATTCCCTAGCCATCCCTTGAGCCTTTCTTGTGAAATCATAGTTGAGCATCATGCCTTTTAGAAGGACTATCTAAGTTCCTAGTCTAAAATGGTAGCATGAAGTTCTTGGTCATGGTAAATGAACTCATTGCACACTCGGTGTCTTTCCTCCACGTTTTTAGCTTAGTAGGTCTTTTAATGAGGCTAGAAATTGCGAGTTAGATGTGAAAAGTAGTATCAATTTTTTTGACATATTTGTTAATGTTTTTGAGTTAAACTAGAGATTCTAGGTTCTAAATACCGGTAGTATTTCCGCGTAAATTTTCCTTTTGTTGTGACACCCCATTCCTTTCATAAATTGGGATCCAATGTTTCCAAATGATTAATGTAATTTCTTGTGGTATTTTAAGTTAAAATGACATAGTTTAATGTCTAAAATGTATTTGAGCTTTAACATTGATCTATTTAGAGTTATTTTAGACTTTGAAAGATTTATTTTTCTTGGAGGATCATGTTTAAAAATAGTAATTTAGTGATCTTGTGCTTTGTAGGCCCTCTTGAAGTTTTGCATCTTTCTAATAGGGAAAATATCTTATTCAAAGGTTCTACACTAAGTTGCTTTGGGAGTTTAGTTTGCCATGAACATGTTTTAAAGAAACTAAGTCTTTTTCCTTGTAGTTTAGTGGATCATAATCAAAGAAGAAGGTAATACATATAATGTTTATATACACAAGTGATTTAATGTTTAAGTGGAGCAAGTGAGGCTTCGTAGGACTTAACCTATCTTTTGATGTTGGTGCTTGAGTGTAAAAATGATGGAAATAAAGGATTCTTAATAGGTGATTAACTATGGGTTTCTAGATGGCCGCCATGTGTTAATAATGATCCGTGTATAAAAAGGAGAATGAAGGTTGGCAAGTAAGATGGAAAAACATTCCAGTACAAATCCACAAATTGTCGACATGTGGCAAGAATCCGCAAGCTCAAGCTTTACAAGGAAAATACCAAGGTTGTCATCCCATGCAAGGGCAACGTACAATTTTATTGTAGGTGTCGCATAATTTTATATTTTGCGAAAGTTTTATCCTGCAGATTCCATGGTCTCCAATTTTTCTACAAACATTCGAGATAATATTTATTGCAATTGTGATTTATTTTGTAGGGTTAGATTTTTTTGAAGCGCTATGTTCACTATGAACTGATACTGCTGCTCCAAACAATGTTATGTTGCTAGGTGGCCGAAAAGAGTGGAATGCATAAAGAAAATATTTCAGCCCCCCACCCATCCTCACACCTGGAATTGAATCTTTTATGCGCTTGTTGCTTCACATTTTCGGGGGAAGGTTTTGTTTTATGCGGTGAATAGATTATAAATTTACATGGGGCTATCTCTGTTTGAATTTTTATTGCGGTTGTCCCCCTACATGGGACTGCTGCCTAAGGAAATTGAGCATGGACATAAGACTTCACGGATGCATGACACTTGGTGTCAATCCATGCATCCATATCTCATAGTAGAAGAAAAAGGTTAAAAAGAGCTCAAAGCACAACTTCGTGGATGGTCGCCATGTGGCAACATCTAAGAGACTCGGACTCCATGCTTTGTAAAGGCGGCGAGTTCAAGGAACCTGAGTTATGACTTTATGGATAAGGGACACGTGTGACAATCTCGTGTCTCAAATATTTTTGAGCTGAAGGACCTAAGTATAGACTCCTCACATATGGGTGAAATGTGTCTTCATCCCTAAGACCCGCAGTCCTTAGAGATTTGGAAAATAAAAGTGGGACCGAGGAACCCAAATCTTCCAGGTTCATAATAGAGAGACACATGGACCAATGGGAAAATGGGGGAATATAAGGGTTGTGAATGTTACAAATTTCAATGTGTCGTTATTTCCATGTTTTTGCTCCAGTTTAGGGAAGAATATACTTACTGAAAATCTCTTGTAGAGCACTATCCAATGGGAATGCTTTCAGAAAATGAAAGGACATGTGTAATGGAGTTTTTCCATCCATGTCATTCTCAAGTTTTATGAATCATTGGGGGTACAGAACCATGCAAATACGACAATGAGTTTATCATTTTGCACTCAGAATTTTGCCATGAATTTCACCGCCATTATTTTTCTTGGCAATCGTATATATAAACAACTCTTTGCACGTGTAAAAGAGGAGGGCAGAGGAGGAAATAACTTCGTATCTTTGTAAGGAGAATTGTTTTCGTAAAGTAATAGAAGTTTCTACACCTTTTTGTGTAACTATGTTAATTTAGCCTTCTCTTTTCCATTTTCAAGTGAATGTTGTGATGTACTTTACTTAGTGATGGTTGTAAGAGGTTTATTTTTTTGTTTTACGAGTTGATTGAGCTGTGAAATTACTATTTTGGTCGATTTAGATGCTAACCTCTCTTGTTTGTTTCTTATAGTTGAATGTGCAATAATTATTTTTATATAGGAATTTAGACATTTCATAATTGTTACAATGGGATGTGCTTTAAATATTTTTGTTTCAATTCATTTTACATAGATGTATTGCTATTAGATGTACCCATAATTTTTTCTAAGATTCCTATACCATCATTTACATAAGTATGTGCAAAATCTATACTTTGTAGATGTCGATTTATCGAATTAAGTCTTGGAAGATGTTATTCGAGAAGGTAGATCTCAACATAAATATGATTATTCTTTTCTACCATGCCATTTCTCTTTTCTAGTTTTTTTAGATGATCGACTATCTGCACGTACACTAGCACCATTGTAAATATCCATTCCTTTTGGTCTTTTAGAGCGAAAAACACACTATAATAAGATTTAAAGAGTCCTTAATTATCTTACGCCTAATTTTGAATGTCCCTTGAAAAGGTCGTAGGTCACATGTTGTTATTCCACCATTTGGTCATTTATAAGATCGAACACCTACAACTCATGCCTTGGACAATTTTTAGCAAGCCACCAAATGAGTGGGTGAAAATTTATTGAACAATGGTGTTTGGTTTGTGTTCACACCCATGAGAAATTTTTTTATCTACACATGGAATTAGGTTGTAGATAACAAGTACTAGAACATAGGCATGAAGAAATTGAATACATTACGGATGATTGCATAGCAAAGGAAACACACATAATGGAATACAAAGAATATCTAGTAAAATGGAAGGGTAGAGAAGTCAAGGATTTGTCTTGGCTTAGTGAAGCAAATATTTCTATACTCGGCCATTCCAATGTAGACTTTAAGAAACCCACTTGATTTGGGGCTCAAATTTCTTCTTACCCATGGTATATGATACAAGAGTATCTAGGTTCACACACAATCTGTGTCAACGAAAAATACTTAGAGCTAATGTGGCGAAGATTTTGCCAATGCCACAAAGTCAGACATATCCTATGGGGCCACCTACTTATGTTTCCATGTTTGGGTATGCATCTGACAAAATATCTTGTCGACATCAATATAGTTGGAGTGAAACATATGTGGATCTCAATCCATTTTCTATGCCCAAGGACAAACCAAGCAACCTAGTAAAGCTTGATCTAACAAATGTTATCTCAACGAAGCTACTTTCAAACTAGTTAAGGGGATTAATGACGATCTTAGGCATTTTGAAGAATTTTTAAAAGGTACCTTGACTTGCAAAGGTATATTTTTTCTCCTCGATTTAGAAAAATTCTATAAATAGAATCTAACATGAGCATGTAAGGCATCTATCTATCTTGTAGGGTGTTATCACTTGATCTGAGCATCTATTATGAGGTTGTCAAATAGAATTGAGTTTGGTTATGTAGATTCTTATTAGAATTAACGAATTTATGATAGGATAGGTCATATGATTGGAATTCTTACATAATTCTTATAGAGTCTTATCATAAGATTTTTATTGGAGTGTAATGCCATTGTGCCTATGTTTGTAATCTTTTCTAAATTTAATGGAAGAAGTTTTGTTGTTTTTGTTTAAGTTTTCCCGAGATCTTACTTTAATGAGATCTACATTGGGATTTGTGGGTTATGTGGTCAAAGACATCCCTTCATGGGGACCCCTAAATGCTTCATTGCATCACGGTGCATGGAACAAACAATGACATAGAACAAAAATCATGTAAGTGCATTGAGTAATCGGGCATAGAAGCAAACATGTGCATAAAACATACAAGTGCATAGAGCATAAAATTACATAGAGCAATTGTGGATTGGATAATCTATAATTAAGATTGCACGTCGAGCAAGTGATATATGAAGCACTATGAAATAGCCAAGAATAGCAATCGAGGGCCAATAATAGTCAAACAAGCATAAAAAAATGTAGTAAGCAAGTAGTAAAGTAATTATCAACAAGTAGGCATGGAGCATGTCAAATCAATACCTAGATGTAAACAATGTGATTATCAAATGAAAGCACATGTCATAAGATATAATGCAATGCAAGATAAGAAAGAGGAGCTATGTATCACTAATAGACTAGTGTGTAAAGATATGATCTACATGAGCTCTGTACGTAAGACGCCCTCAATATAGGCATGCCCTCGATATAGTAAGTATCCCCTAGGGTATATGGCTATAAAAAGCCACAAAGTGTGAAATATATGACTTAACTAGGATCGATATGTAAGATGCCCTAGGTGTAGGTATGCCTCCAATGTGGTGGGTTGCCCCTACGGTATAAGGCTTAAGAAGCTATATAGTGTGTGCATAATGTCTATGAATTAAGGTTTTACAATTGTCTTATTTGTAAAATGAGGAGCAAGTGCATAAGGATGCGGGATATGCGAGTGCTAAATCCAAATAAACACAATGTCTAAGTCTATATAATGGATAAACAAGTCACATGCATGTCTGGTTTTTATGTCTTTCTTTTATTGTATTGTTTTGTGTTTTTTCCATAAAAGATAACATGAATAAATTGTGAACTTGGATTTTTAATAAGGGACCCACGCCATAAACTATAAGATTAGAAGAAATGAGATTGGGTCCTAGGTAGTAATTATTTCCTCAACAATAATATCAAACCCTTGAAATGTGTTGCATTGACGGATTATTCCCATCATAGACTATAAAGTGTTAAAAGACCGGTAGTTGTGCTATGAGAAAATGCCTTTGGTGGTTAGATAGTGGAAGCATATATACGTATAGAAAGCTACGTACAAGTGAGTTTACTCAAATTGTGAGTAAGGAAATCATAAGAGGCTATTCTATGATCTCGTTAATGGGATGATCCTATGGATGTTTTGTATCAAGTGATATATATATATATATATATATATATATATATATATATATATATATATATATATATATAT
The DNA here is from genome assembly GCA_018340775.1 of Taxus wallichiana var. yunnanensis. Lineage (NCBI taxonomy): Eukaryota > Viridiplantae > Streptophyta > Pinopsida > Cupressales > Taxaceae > Taxus > Taxus wallichiana. The sequence goes on along the minus strand of CM031238.1, from coordinate 184,144,540 downwards.
ATATATATATATATATATATATATATATGACGTAAAGGAGCAATGCTCGAGATAGTATAACCATCATATGAATCTTAATTTTATCCATGTGCAATATAGTATCATGAGATATTGACATTGGTAAATAGTGTGTACATAGGCCACAACTCACAAGTAGTCACAGTAACCTAAGGCTCTCTATGTATATGTGGAGAGTGCATTGATCTCTCGTGTGGGCCATACTCTTAAGGTTGTTGCATATTACCATGTCACACACGACTAGGTAACATAAGGTGTAATCGAGGAGGAACAAATGTCAAAATGTGTTCATGATGAGGCAATTTCATTATGTCTTTGAATAATCTTTCTAGTCATATGATCAAAACTTTGAATCGAGTTGGGAAGGTTGTGTTTTAGTATGAAACACTTGTTATTGGGCAGTAGTAGGAGGCACTATGATATGCGAGAATAGGGCGTTTACGCAAGGAACATTAGGAATGATAACCAACATGTTTTTGTACATACTTTAACCATGCACACAACGTGGAAGGGATATTTGGAGAGTGCATCGATGTCTCATGTGGATCATGCTCACGAGGTTGTTGCATATTACCATGTCACACAAGACTAGGTAACACATGGTGTAACCGAGGAGGAACAAATGTCAAAATGTGTTCATGATGAGGTAATTTCATTATGTGCTAAATAATATTTCTAGTCATATGATCAAAAATTTGAATGGGTTGCGAAGGTTGTGTTTTAGTATCGGACACTTGTTGTTGGGCTAAAGTAGTAGACGACACTATGATAGGCCCAATAGGGCGTTTAAAAGGACAATTAGGAATGGTAGCCAACATGTTTACTTGTACATACTTTAAGCATGTATGCAATGTGGAAGGGATAGGGCACATCTCGTGAATCCATGGGCATCCAAGTAATTTGATCGTGTTGTTAGAAGGGATGACAAGGAACCATGTGGTCATCCTCTTAGGTTCAATGTGCAAAGGTAATACTATTCCCCAAGTGGGTTTTATCATTGGCCATCAAAGCGTTGAATTGTATTTGTTGTGCCAATGAAGTCTTGTGTTGTGTAACCTAGGGTAGTGAGAATTGCCAAAGAGCAAAGTTGTTGGCTAGATCCATTATTTACCATCATGATTTGGATTGGATGTGAAATGACATGTGATCAAATGAAAAAGATCTAGATGCTTCCTCCTCAGCCGAGATGAATATTTGAATCATCAAATGCAATAGACTGTGTGAATTTTGATGTCTCTATAATTAAGCTAATGACACCTGATGTAGTCACATCTAGTATCTTGACACTCACAATAAGAAAAGTTAGATGATTAACTTCAACTTAGTTCAAGTCTTGCAATTGTATTTGTTCTCTATGCTTGGAAACATCAATACTTGCAAATTTTGGAATTTAGGCTCAAATCAACTCATTCAAAGATACTAACATGTTTCTTATCCTCCATCTAGCCTATCTCAATCATTCAGAACCTTGGAGACACAATATTTGATCACCTTAACCTTTGTTTGCAAAATTGCCAACTTGGGCTACTTGAAAACTTTGTTCTTAGATATGTATAGGATTGAATAATCTAAAAATAAACCACACAAGTTGTAGTATGTTTTGAGCATCCTTTTTTGAGTTTGAGGTGTGAGAAAGTTTTTTTGATTTAACTCTTAAACCTTCTACTAATTCCTTCACAACTTACCACCCTAACCTTATTCTTTCTTACCAGTGCCTATCCCTATACACTTGTGATTATGAGACTCTTCTATCTAACAAATTATAAATTTGAATACCCATTATGACCAAGACCCCTTCTATAAAATTTCAAGGCTCATTCCTTTGGAAGAATTTCTTGGAAATCTCAAATTTGAGTCTCAAATTAGACTACTACTCTTCACTGTGAGTACCATCATCACAACTATCATAAAAATCTCTTGCTCAGGTCACCTTTTGGAAGAAATCCTTTTGATTTTGAATTGAGAGGATATAAAGATTACTTGTACTAAATTTTATCTCCTGAAGAAATGTTTAACCCCGCAACTATATTATTTTCTATAAACCCCAATCGTGCATGCATAGTGAGCACGAAAATGAAATTTCTTCTCCCAAATAGTCTATGCTTCTCTTCTAAGTTTTAATTCACTTTGTACAAATTCATGTAAGTACTCAAAAACAATAAAACTTACCAATAAAATCTTATGTTTCCCGATCCACGTGCTTTTCCTTCAAAATACCCCGCTTCGACACATAAATTAGGTTTTAGCAGTCACCAAGGTTTTTCTTGGTTAAGACAATTGTGATTTTCCCTTGTCTCGGTCCCAATAGATCTTCTCACACTCAAGCATTTTCTAACTTCCCAATTCACCACTAAGATCAACATCCCTTATAAAATCTTGTCTCATTCATCTCAAAACTTGAACTAGGGTCACACAAAACCCTGCTTCTGATTGTCCAAGATTTAATGTGCACTCAAAATAAAGAGATTTAATATTTCTTCTTCAATATTCATGTTTACATGCTGAGATAGAATCATTGCTTACCTATTCCATCAATGTATCAAACAATAAATATCATACACAACCTAAAATATGTACCATATGGTTCGATACCTTTGAAAAAGAATAGAAACCTAAAATCCTCAAACTTTAGAGCTCCAAGATTGTTTTAATTGATTGATCAATGAGAAAATCAGTTATAAAATGTCTTCAAATACTCCTTGGCTCGAATTTTGAGTTGTAACTAACCTATTATCCTTCTTCATGATGACATCATGTATGCAAATTACTTAACAAGAAGAAGTGAACTCAAGGAAAGGAGTTACAAATTCACACTTTAGGCCATAATTCGAGCTTCCAAACAATAATTAAGACCTTACAAATTCTGAGGACCCTATTATCTCTTGAAAGTGCACCCTGTAGAGAGATGAATGCAAGTGTACTAAGATTTCTTTGGATCTCTCTCTTTCGTAGATATAATGGAAACACCTCATGTCTGTGGGTATACCTATTTTGAGGCGAGTCTTCGGTATCAAGGCCGGTTCCTTTTTGATGTATCATAAACTAATTTTATGGGGTTAAGGGTTAAAAGATGACTGTAAATGAATTCAAAATCGGGCGATACACCAAACTTGTTTGAGGTCTTTGGTGAGTACATGAATAGTTGATATGAGAATGAATTATGGATGCACAAACCAATATTTTTTCAGCATAATATTAAGGAAAACACTTTATGTATTGAGGGAAAATTTCACAACAATACTTTGTTAAGATACACATGCACACTAATATCATGCAGAAATTACTAAATTTGCAACAAGGTAGGATGATTAACCAGGGAATTTGACATTCAAAAGGATTAATAAGACATACACAAGACTATAAATTATTGGAAAGGCATAATATAATTCTCATTCAAAGGGCAAAACTAGCAAAATATGCTTCAAAGCACTCCTATATCCAAAAGTCCTCATTTTTGTGTTTTGCTAATGCACACAATATATAGCAAAATTATTCATCCCACCCTTCCTAAAAATAGACTAAAATTGTACTCGCCCATGCATCTTTTTTTATTCTTTATCAAGAAATAAAAATAAGCATGCTAATACAATGAGGCATTAATAGCCTTGTTTACAAAAATACAACTCAGTCAAACTATAGTTGACTATTCTATTTTAATAAAGTTGGGTGAACAATTTTGCTAATAATAAACTTGGATTGATGAGCAAGTCTTCTCCAATGCATGCAATTTTTGTCTTTTATTTGATGATGTGGCATCTGCAACTTGATCCACTTGCAATTGCAAAAATAGCACTTTAAACATCCCCTTAGATGTACATGTAAAAATTAATCTCCCTGCAAGTAAAAATAATGCCTTGTCTCTTACACTTAGCAAAAGTTTGATCAATTCCACATCACCCATTGTGGGGACCACTGTGAGCACATGTGCAATAATATTCTACTCTTATTTTGTGGAAAATAAGGTAATAGGCCTCCAAAAAGGGCTCCTTGTACTCTGATGTTGACCTCATGTTTGTCTTCTAGTGGTCATATGAAGAATACACTTGTGCACACCATGTTATTGTTTACCTTCTAAAATCTCCCACTTTGTGGAGACCACCTGTGATGTGAACACTTGTCTTCCTTCTTTGCTAACTTGGCATAATACCATGATTTAGAATAAACATGGGGTTTATTGCCATATTATACTCGGCCACTTTTTGGATATCATTGCATACTATGTTCGGCCACCTTTTTTATTATCATTGCATTGTGATTTGTTGTCGGTATTTGATTATTTTGACATATGTTATAAGACCTTAACTAAGGTCAATGCAATGATCATTTAAATGACGTGGGTTTCCCCCTTCCCGGTGACTCGCCCCTTGGAATATTTGTCAGTGGTGTTCGCTAACTCAGGTCAATTTATCTCTTTTTGGTGAAGGTCATTGATCTGATCTGATTAATCCTTGGCCTTTGATATTATGTACCCACAATTAGGGTTTCCACCTTGCATTTCATATGGTCGGTGACTGTGGTTATGTTTTTCATCTACTTTGAATTTGGTGAAACGGTTATGGCCATTGATTTGGTACTTGTCGATCTCGCACCGCGTTCGATCCGACCGTAGGTAGGTGAGGAACAAATCATGGTGAATTGAGTTTTTCTTTGATATTGGAAATTGATCTACGATCGTTGATCTTGTGTAATTTATTATCTTCTCCACCATGCATCTTTTAACTCGATTGCGAGTGGTTGGGTCGCGGTTTGAATGTTGATCGTTTGATTTCGTACTTCAAAGCTTGCACCATCGATCTGTAACTCACTGGTTGAGTTAGGTTTTACCAAAGTTAGTTGGGTGAGTTGAAAAAACACTCGAGCTCTATCATTTTGTCATTCTTTTGCTTGCTTTCGAGCGTGCGAAGCCCTAGAAATTTTTAATAGACCACCATTGTTTGATCTTCGAACTTGATTCTCGTAACTTTGAACGCATGCATTGTATGGCTTTCACTCTATTTCAAGCTCTATGAGATTATGAGGCTGCCATTGGAGTTTTGGAGCTCGTATTCTTTGTTGAGAAAGGATCTCTCTACGAGTCTTGTGTTCATTGGTTTTGAGTATCATTGAGCTCTTTTCTCTTTAGGAACAACTTTACGTGATGGAGTTTTGGTTCTTGGTCGTTTTGAAGGCCACGGTTGGAGTTCGTGGCTCACGAGTTCCATCTTATCTACTATTTCTTGAGTTCTTTCTATCTCGAAAATTTGTCAAATGGCTTATGGGAGTTTGATTCTATGCATTTCTCTAGCCTGTGAGGCTCTGTGACTTTGAATCTGGTATATTTCCTGTCATTCTATTCTTTCCGAGCTCTCTGTGCAAGATTCTTGAAGGTGGCTGCCATTATTTATTCTTTGAGCTCTAGAGAACTCTGTAAATTTGGCTTTGGAAACCCCATGCGTGTATATCGGATTATTCTGTCATATTTTATCGATTGGATTCACCGTGGTTACTTGACTCTCGGCCGTTAGTGTCACAAAGGTGAACTTGTCATTTAATGACTGTAGATGTTTCATTTCTTTTGATTCTTTGAGATTTCCTTTACTACGATTTGATAATGGTTGAAACCCTTATCGTTTCTATTTCAAATGCACTGATATTTGTATTTATGTTGTGCATTTCTCTGTGTTTCATTGTATTCTCTGGCATTTCAAGCTCGAAACATTTTGGGTGTCGTTATTTCCTCTCAACTCGGTTTCACTCGAAGGTTTCAACAATATCTTTCTGAAATAGGTAAGTTCTTGTCTCACTTTGTTGATTTTTTTGAAAATTTGTAGAGCCTGAAATGGTTGTGAAAAGTAAACCATTTTCTCCTTTTCGTTCATGTATGCTTTTGATGAAAAACATGAGTAGGAGTAGCCCAAACCATAAACTTCTCATTTCATTTTGTAATGTTGCTATGGAGGGCGAATCCTCAGCAAAATTTATACAGACACCATAAATGATCTCTTCGAGCTCTAAACTTTGAAATTTCTACCTCTATGAGTTCTGAGTTTGGATTCTTTTACATTCTTTGTCATCTTGTTGTCATTTTCAGTTTGATTGTATTCGTTTTCTTGAATCATGCTTAACTTCCACTTCTCCTGCATAGAAGATTTGGGTCTGAGATGTTTGTCATTTTCTGAAAGCTCTTTACTTTTGAAAATGTATGCCAAAACCTTGCTAAAATTGCCACCTCTCTGATATAAATGATTTTGTAACCTTATTGATTTTTTACTTGTAGTTTTATTTATTTCTTTTCCGGACAAAATTTAAGGAAAGTAATGTGCATGTTCTCTCATGTTTTGTTTCTCAGTATCTTGAAATTTTCAAAACTAGAACTTGATGATTAAAAAGAAAACAATGGACAATCTGTAGAGTTTTGATGCACTCTTACACAGTTTAATATAATTTCTTTTCATATATCAATTCCATCAATCTACTCTTGTAATTTCTATTACTTGATTCTCATTGATAATTTGAAATGATATACCTTATGTTTGTTGAAATGTTACTATACACTCTCCTTTTCAGCTTATTCAGTTAAGAACAACAACCTGTACTGTACTTATATATGTAGATTAAAGGACTCTTTCCTTTATTCAAGTGAAGATGAACATAACTCTCTCTCTTGGCTGCATCATAGTTTCTTCTTTTCGGTCCTTTTTGATTGAATGAGTCTTGCTGCAACTATGATTTCTTTGAATTTAATTTATTCACTTGTGCTATGAGATTATTAGGTGAGGCACATGCCTACTACTTTGAGTACTTACTCCTTACTTGCATCAGTTGTATCTTGTGTGTCCATACTTCTCTGTTAGTTGGTCTTGTAGTTGTCCATTGAGCTAGTTGCATTGTGTATTGTATCTTTCATCATGAATTACATTCTGCATTCTTAGTTGTACTATAATTGAAGTTGTTCATGAATTAACCTATATTTATCTGAAACTATAGCTTTGACTATACAATGTATTCTCTCATTTCTTGCATACTATTTGATTAGTACAATAGTTTATCTTTTGTCACAACTTTTAAGCATGTATTAGTTGTGAAATAACATAATGGAAAGATGTAAAATGTCCATTTTACATGGCGAAGCCCTGTCAAAATTTTCTCAGATTCCCTTTTCCATTCTATTTTAGTTGTAATTTTTTCTCATTCCAGTTATTAGAATCTGCAGTACTAAACCTGCATTTCTTTTATGGATTAGTACAGGCACATCATTGTGTATTTCAGCCTTTAGTCTGAACTAAAATAAATGTACTTTTCTGATTCAAGTTACAGAATGTAATACTTCGACATTCAAACACAACGGTTAGTGGTTATTTCCTTCTTCTTACTTGTACCTGCACATTTAGACAAACTAGTTAGAAAACATTAGGCTTTTTGGCCTCTCTTATATTCCATAGTTTTTCTTTTTATCTTTGCTCTTTGAAATGATTGTGAGAATCATATGTACTGATGTAGATTTTTTTTGCTTTTCTGCTATGCATTTATCTTTTCGGTAATCATACCTCATGATATTAGGAGATTCATTTGCACGAAGATAGACAGGACAAGAACATGATTTAATCTTGAGCTCATGATTGACGGTCTTTTTCTGTTGTTTTTCAGGTACAATGTAGTATTGAATGACAAGGATGAAGATGGAGCAAAAGTTGAACGGAGATGGAGCAATAGGAAAAAAGAAATAAGGCAATGATGTATTCCTTCATCTTCTTTTTCTTTTATTTTCATGCACATGCACCTTCTATTTCAGTAGTTATGATGTTTACTTGAGTTACATCCCACGGCTTGTGTGGGAAACATTTGAAATTCCTTATGAATAAAAAATTGAATTCTAAAACTAAGTTGTGTACTTCCTTATGCATTTCAGCTTTGTATATGGATTGTATAATGAATTAAACAACTCAATAACATAATTTAATGTATTTAATCATGAAGGAAAGAACTTTAAAATACATGTAACCTTAGTAATGAACTTTGATTGCTACAATATGCAACTTTGGTTGTTGTTCAAAACTTAACACTTCATCTATTATGTATTTTTGTCTTCATCAAGATAACACATCTGTCATTCGGGGTCCTTGTGTTTTTTTGCTGAAGACAAACATGAAATTGTAGACTATGTGATCTGTTACGTTTTGTAACAGCACACATAGCTATAAATTACATTTAGTCATTAATTAATCCAACGAAACAAATATTAAACTGAAAGAACCTCCCCTAGCTTAGGTTCACTTCACCAATGCCATCCATCGTAACGAAGTTTCGAGTTTCCCATTTTTGCACAAGTGCAAAAATTGTCAACGAACCTATTAAACCAACTAGACCTCCTACAATGCCAAAAAAGCCAAAAATGGCTTAAGATATTTTATTTTTTGAATAGATCAAAATAGAGGGAAACTCCACAATTCAAATTTTTAATCTCCAAAGCTTGATGAACACCAAAATGACTTAAGGACAACACTAAGAACCTAGACACAACCAAATTTGATTAACTTATGCCTAGACTAACTCTATGTTAACCTGGGTGATGCCTCTGCATAATGCTCCAAGGGGAAAATGAAGCTTCCTGCGATGTGTTTGTTTGCAATCGGCTCTTGTCCTTTCTTCGTTTTTTCCAATTTGGCATGACCTCCGAGAACGTTGTTGGGTTGTATTAATTGCTCAAGGTGTACCATGAAGTTGTATCATGTTCTTTAAATGAATCACCATCACAAGCTTCTTGATTGTTACTGACTGTACATTTCCTTCTTCATCGGTTGGTGAGTCTATAAGACATCTTGTTGCTCTTTGATTGTTACACAAGTTATGACTTGTCATTTTGCCTCTTGTTGATTCAATTCATTCTCAAGATTGAGAAAGTTTGGTGTTGGTTTGACATTTCTATCTCCATGTGACTGCTCCATTCTTGCTTTCTCCATTAGACCTGCACTAACAACACTCAAACAAAGATTAGAGTTCAAAATTTGAGTTTCTTTCTCATGCCCAATTGTCTTATCTTCCTCTTCATGCTTATCCTTTATTTCCTCCTGGCATTATCATGGTGTCTAGGACTTTTCTAACACTTTTTCTATAACTAAGTTCCTCTATTGCAAGGTCTGATTTTACCTCATAAGTTGAGTCATACTATTTCTTGTCTGCCTCCACTAATGCACCATTATCTTTGTATTCATCTTGACGTACAATTCCATTCCCATCCTTCATACTCTCTTTCTTTTACAAGTTATTTTGGTACTCATACTCTCCACTTTGAGCCACTGCCACATAGCCTTCATTGTATTACCTTTATTCTCACTTACCTCACTTTCTTGTCTTTGCTAAAAGAATACCTTCAATCCCATAAACATCACTCTTGACTTGTTGCTCAAGCCATGCACTTCTATCCTTCAGTGGATTCAAAGTATACTTCACTCCATCTTTCACAAATGTATAAGTATTTTTCCACCCATCATGGATGGCTCTCTGTCAAATTGTCATGGTCTTCCCAACAAGAAGATGACATGCATCCATGGGTAATATGTCACATAAAACTTGATCATGATATCTACCCACCTTAAAATCAACTAGACATTGTTGATTCACTAGCATGATGCTCCTTTTGTACCCTAGAAGACCTTGTATGGATTTAGGATGCTTAAACTTATTCAAATTTAGCTTTTCTACCATTTCAGTGGACACTAGATTATTAGTGCTACCATTTTCAATAATAAGCTTGCAGCACTTACCTCTTGCTTTACATATTGTTCTAAACAAGGTTCTCCTCTGCACTGGTTCTTCTTGCTTGCTTGCATTCACCAAAGCTCTCCTCATCATCAAAGATTCTCCAGTTTTAAGTTCCTCTCCTAAAGATGGTGATGTTGCACTCTCCTCTTCTTCTGCATGTGCTATTTGGTTTCTTGCTTCACTAGCCCTGTTCTTTGCTTGCTTGAGGATATTCAAGACATTCAAATGACCTATGTCCAACAAATTTATTGCATTTGAAGCATATTCCAATGAAATTCACCTCTGCCTCTTCCATATCCACCTCTACCTCTGTATCCATATCCACCTCTGAATGAACTTTGTGATTGTGAACTAGTCACTTCTTCTTCACTTGTTTGTTGTTGTTGTTGTCCTCTTCTGATTGTTGATTTCTTCCTCTTACTCCTCTTCCTCTACCTCTCAAATATTGAGTTTGTCTTCTTGACAACTTTTCTTCTCGCCCTTAAGGCTGCCTAATATGCCTCCTCTACTAATCTCAAATGAAATAAACTGATTTCATCTTGAATATTCAACCTCAAACCATTCACATACCTTGCCACTTCTTCAACATCATCATATATATGACCAGATCTCATAGCCAACTTGTAAAACTCATCAATATAATCAGCTACACTTAACTCTCTCTGCCTCAAATTTTGCAATTTCTTGAATAAAACAGTTTGATAATTTGCAAGAATGAACTTACCTTTCAACTTGGCCACCATCTTGTCCCATTTCTTGATCTTTTCCTTATTTTTGCTTAATCTTTCTTGTTGCACAAAGTCCCACCATATTGTTGCATGTCATGTAAGCTTGGTGACTACAAATTTCACTTTCTTGTTCTCTGCAATGTTCTCTAAATCAAAATATTTGTCCATCTTGGCTATCCAATCTATGAGTTCTTCTAGATGTAGACTACCTCCATACTCTGACACTTTCATATTTGGATGTGTGCTTGTTCCCAAGAATGCCTTCAATATCCTTGCTTCGGTCTTTCTTCTTCTTCTCTTTCTGCTTTGCCATTGTTATGTTTCTCTAATCATCACTATCTTCTTCTAATGATTTTCCTCTTCTCTAGAAGACCTCTAGCACTCCTAACTTGTCTTGAATATTTCTTAACACCGCAACCAACTCAACACCTCACTTCAATTTAGTTCAAGTCTTGCAATTGCATTTGTTCTCTATGCTTGGAAACATCAAAACTTGCAAATTTTATCCTTTAGGCTCAAATCAACTCATTCAAAGCTACAAACATGTTTCTTATCCTCCATCTACTCTATCTCAATCATTCAGAACCTTAGAGACACAAGATTTGATCACCGTAACATCTGTTTGCAAAATTGCCAACTTGGTCTACTTGAGAACTTTGTTCTTGGATATGTATATGATTGAATAATCTACAAGGAACCCACACAAGTTGTAGTATGTTTTGAGCAGCCTTTATTGAGTTTGAGGTGTGAGCAAGTTTGTTTAATTTAACTCTTAAACCTTCTACTACTTCCTTCGCAACTCACCACCCCAAGCTTATTCCTTCTTACCATGCCTATCCCTATACAAATCTTGATACAACTTGTGATTATGAGTCTCTTTTCTCTAAAAAAATAGCAATTCAAATACCCATTATGTCGAAGACCCTTTGTGCAAAATTTCAAGGCTCATTCCTTTTGGAAAAATTTCTTGGAAATCTCAAATTTGAGTCTCAAATTAGACCTACTCTGCTTGCATACTGTACCATCATCACAACTGTCATAAATAAATCTTGACTTAGGTCATGTTTTGGAAGAATTCCTTTTGATTTTGAATTGGGAGGCTATAAAGATTACTTGTACTAAATTTTATCTCCTGAAGAAATGTTTAACCCCTCAAATATACTGTTTTCTATAAACCCTAATCTGCGCATGCACATTGAGCCCGAAAATGAAATTTCTTTTCCCAAACCGTTTATGCTTCTCTTCTAAGTTTCAATTCACTTTGTAAAAATTCATGTAAGTACTCAAAAACAATAAACCTTGCCCTCTTATCTTTCCCAATCCACATGATTTTCCTTGAAAATATCTTGCTCTGACAAAGAAATCATGGTTTTAGCAGTCACTAAGGTTTTTCTTGGTTAAGACAATTGTGATTTGCCCTTGTCTCAGTCCCAATAGATCTTCTCACACTCAAGAACTTTCTAACTTCTTGATTCACCACTAAGATCAACATCCCTCATAAAAGCTTGTCTCATTCATCTCAAAAACTTGAACTAGGCTCACACAGAACCCTACTACAATTGTCCAAGATTTAATGTGCACTCGAATAAAGAAATTCAATATTTCTTCTTCAATATTCATGTTTACACATTGAGATAGACTCATTTATTACCTATTCCATCAATGTATTACATAATAACAATCATACACAACTTAGAAACCTGTACCATATGGTCTCGATACATGTGAAGAAGAATAGAAAACTAAAACCTTCGAACTTTGAAGCTCCAAGATTGTTTTAATTGATAGATCAATGAGAAAATCAGTTCTGACATGTGTTCAAATACTCCTTGGCTCGAATTTTGGGTTGTAACTGACCTATTATCCTTCATAATGACATCATGTATGCAAATTACTTAACAAGAAGAAGTGAACTCAAGGAAAGGAGTTACAAATTCACACTATAGGTCATAATTTGGAGCCTCCAAACAATAATTAAGACCTTACAAACTCCTAAGGAACCTATTAAACCAACTAGACCTCCTACAAATGCCAAAGAAGCCAAAAATGGCTTAAGAGATTTTCAAATTTTTGAATAGAGCAAAATGGAGGGAAACTCCATAATTCAAATTTTTGAATCTACGAAGCTTGATGGACACCAAAAATGACTCAAGGACAACACTAAGAACCTAGACACACCAAAATTTGATTAACTTATGCCTAGACTAACTCCGTGCTAACCTTGGAGTGATGCCCCCGCATCAACACCATTAATAAGATGGCCTCAACCGTTAAGTCGATGGAGGAGATACCATATGATAAGCCATATGTACTTCATCACCTTTATGAGTCTCTATATGGTGTGGTAACAAATTGGTAAATGCTCTTAACTTTAAAAAGGTTGGGTTGCCGTTGTTTTGGTAGGTGTTTTCAAGTCTTGCATAGAAAGAGTGTTGTTGTCAAATAGTTCTTGGATTTTATGACATAATGAGATGCATTTGTAGGTTGAATCTCTAATACATCTATGGTAATCATAAGATATTTTGTTGTCAAATTTTGAGCTTTGTGGTCTAGATGTATCAATCATAGTTGGTGGAGGTAACTCGATCAAGGATATTTTGATCAAAACACTTCTAGAAAGTAGATAATAAAAATTAGGGTTAGGGTTTGGAACATGTCCACCCCGAATCGGGGTCGACTATGTAACATTGATCTAAAAGTGAATAGAGATGTTGTGCGGGGTTTTGTAAATCTTTCCATTAAATATGGGAGCTTGGAAATGAGTCAAGGACATGTTCAACCATTTGTGGACAAGATCGCTAGATGAAAGTGTCCTAGGGTTGGCGAATGTGTCCTTTCCCACTATGATTCACAATCGGCTTTGTCACTTGCTTCATTAGTGTCTTTTGATGAATAAGGTGCAAGTTCACAAATCCAATCCAAAAAAAAATTATATGGTCTCGAAAGCAAACTCCGTAGGCGAATGAAATAATGAGATATTTCCACATAGACTAACATCGACAAGAACAACCTCCAGGGTATGAACACTTAAGGGGCAACCTCTTAGAATATGGAATCATAGTGACCTTTTGAAGATTTTTATAGTCTTTAATGTGTGTCATATCTTTCTACCTATGATGCAATTGTTGCCAATTGATAAAATGTACACAATTCCTACATTGCATCACATGCGGTCATACATCAAATGCAAGTGAAACGAATCATGATGAGTATGGTGACGATGATGAAATCCATGATAGGGAACTCCAAGGAATACAAGAATCGAAACTCCGATTCGACTACACTCTGCCAACAACATGGACATAAGTGACTTGGAGATGCTTGGTCAACACGACCTTGACACAAAACACAACTAGAACCATGATGACGTTCCTTCACAATTGCATGCTACAACTATCAAATTGATAGATCTTCATTGAGCAAATTGCCAACATACTACCTTAAACATTGCTTTAACTCATTATGAGAAAAAGATATCAATTTCCCGTTAAAAATGATCACAGTTGTATGACCAACATAAGGAAGTCTCTAATTAATAACATCACACATGCATTGTCTTTGTTTGTAATACCCGCAAAATCTCCCATCCTTTTACTTGCTCCAATAGGTGTTCCAACAATCAATATACATTCATCAACTATTCATACATGACGTAGAATTCATGTAAAGAAAACCTCTTGAAGGTTAGGCCTTGGCAACATTCAAAAATAATCAAAGCATGTTACCTACGTTCTCATTGATGAAATGAGCTTCCTAGGGCCAAAATTGTTATGTTACATTGATTAACACTTGCGAGAAGCATCACCCCAGTACCCCTCCTAAAAAAAAAAATGCACGTAACTCATATAGAACAACTATTTCAAAAAGATTTGACTAAATGTTTACTTTAGACACAATTTTCCACCAACAAAGTAGTGATTTATTCCAAGTTGCTTTCAGAACCTATTGTCCAACATTCAAGATGCAAATCCAACACTTATTGGTTTGAACCTTCTAATATTCTGTACAAATGCCAACTTATCCACCAAAAAATGAGTAAATTCCTTCTATCCATTTATATGCAACTAACGGTTTGGTTACACTACATAACAACCACATACTAAAATTGCCAACTATGGCAATTCCTTGTAGTTGTGAAGGACAAATCAAAGGATGAAAATCCCCAAACTTGATGACAAACAATTAGAATTTAAAATCTTATTGGGTATAGGATAACATGTTATGCTCGCTTCTAATTTGTAGGTGGACTTTGGCCTTGTGAATGGAGCCCTCAAGAAAGTCATTCATATTGTTTACAATGCTAGAATAAAACCACAATCTACATTGTTGTCAACTTTGACAACGACATAAGACCACCATGGGATGACAAGAATTCAAAACATATGCCAATTCCACCAATTACAAGGCGTAATTGTAAACAACTTCAATCAAAATGGCCGACTTTGACAAAAAACACAAAGTCGACAATACAAAAGAATAGACATTGGACATATAGAGTGAAAAGGCTTGACTTTCACTGCAATTTCAACAGATTATGGTGTTAATAGGACTTCACATCTCTCTAACATTCTCTTTCAAATGTTATGCACAAATGCATGACAATGCATACGTTTCAATTAGAAAACAAGAAGAGCACCATCAATGTGCAAAATCTTTGTAACTTGATTCAAAGCACTACCTTTACCCATGCTTGCATGATAAACAAATGTTAAAAGTATACAAGATCATCTCTACATTCTTCTTGTGTTTATTGTTTGTCTTTTCTTCGCTATATCTTATATTCAATCTTCTCTTTGAAGACAACCCTTTCTACTCTATAGGTTTTGGACTTGCTTGCAAATGTATCAATGACACAATGCAATATGACCCATTGCATATGTCAGCGCTTTGCAAACTACCTAGCTACATATAAACAAATTGCTTGTTTTATATGCTCAATCATGGAAAACATGAAATAAAGACCAATTTCCATTTTACATAATACTTCAATCGTAAAACCATTTTTCACATCCCTATTAGTGTGGTCTTTGCACCTTTAAGAGCAATTGCATATGTTTGGTTTGTATTATATATGGTTTTATGTTACTGCACTGATATCGTATCATGTCACTACAAATATTGTATCAGATACATAATATAATAGTCTTATCCATTGCTTGTTTCATTGGTGTCCCCATATAACAGTAAATGGTTAACTAACTTTGGTTGACAAGTGGAAAAGTGACTTGAACAATGAATATAAATAAAAGAGTAGACTGCAATCCTTTTTAGAAAGATATGAGAAACATGCTTAGGAGAAATGGATTTCAATGAGTACGCAAATTGAGTTTAGGGAGAGTGTAAATGGTATAGTGGTGAATCATTATTGGTTAGCATTTGAGCAATGAATATAATTAAGGGAGTAGAGTAGAATCCTCTTGAGAAAAGATCCGAGATACATGTGTAGGAGAATGGATTTTAATGAGTATGAAAATTGAGTTTATGGAGAATGCAAATGGTATAGTGATTGATCATTGTTAGCTATGCCATAAAATGCTTTTGTGTTATTACTAACCAAAATTGAAACTTGGATTAATGATTTTAAGAAATGAATTTTGAACAAACTTATAATTCTCCACATTACAACTCACGTATATTGACATTAAAATAACATTCATTTGAATGATACTTAAAATATTGTAAATTACAATCCTGCAGCCTACGCGTCAAGATCCAATTATCTCTTGAAGATCATCCTCATTGAAACAAACAACCTCGGCACAAAACTCGCACCTCACTTCTATGTGCCCTGGACATAAAAAGAAACTTAATTAGAAGAAAATTAATTACTTTAAAATGATTATTATTTTAGTAGTTTGAATCATAGTATCCTTTTAATGGCACTCAATTTTTAGTCCACACTAAAAATGAAAATGTTCTTTTAACATGTATACTGAAACAATTGAGGGTATTATGAGTATCAATTTTTATCATTAAAAACTGGGAATAAGACAATCTTTTCTAACTGTCCACAGAAAGATACAAAAGAAAAGACAGCTTTCGTAACTAAGTAATAATTGATTTAATTTGGAGAAGATATTAACTACTCAAAAGGAACTTGGAGCATAACTAACACATCACATGTTAATCCTTCCATACCACTTCAGTCTCCATGTGAATAAGATCTAGAATTACAAGGAATCACAAAATTTTTCCTCCTTTCCCCTTTACATAATGATTATGACTAATTATTGCTATTAGTTGTTCTTTGGGAGGCAGATACACTCACTGTTAATTTCACAATTTCCTTCTAAACGAATAACATCACGGAGTGTAAAAGTTTTATATATATATATATAGTAGTTGCACTTAAAATCTTTGTCCCAAATGTATCAATATTTTTTCAACTTCTACAATCTATTTTTCGTTAGGTTCCTTTACCATGGAGAGACATCATTATCATAAACCAACAAAAACTACAAATTTCTTTAAGTCTTAAACCAACAAAATCTCCTTTTTTTCTTTTCACTTAATTATAGTCATCACTCAAATAAATACATTTTTTTATCATACATCTAGATATCAAAAATGCAATAAGTTCGCAACGATATTCCTTTTAAATGTTGCTAATGCGTGATTTTAAACAAGTACAATAATTTTCAAACTACTAGTATGATACAAAACATAATCATGTAGAAAATCTAAGTGAATGTTGCCTCCTCTGAAAGCTAGTTAGAATTTGCAAAACATCCAATATATTGAAACACATAAGGAATGATCCAGTCCCAAAACAACCTAATATAAATAACCTAGAACATATAAATCAAACAATAACAACAAATGTAACATGAGTTGTAAAGCCTACTATCCATCCACATTAAAAAAACTCAAGCTTAACACTAATTCTGTGTCCAAATTGAAGGAATTATTACATTAATACAACATCCTTCAGAATTGCAAACACAAGGATGAAAATAACATATAAAAATACGAGAGTTCAAAATCAATTTTGAAACAAACTATCGAAACCCCATATCTTGTTTGGCTCACTTGATGAGAAGATTCCCACAGAAAATATGTCACTACAAGAACCCTCATGAATCACAAGATAAGACCAAAGTTCCTAGTATTATAGTATTGTATTCATGTATACTGCATTCTTAGAATTTTCCAAAAATATTTTGAAAGCCAGAAAACTACTCATCTTGCGGGAAAGTCATTCCTCTTAGACGCAAAGAAAAATCCTTAAGGGGATTTCCATTGCTATTGTTTTTGGAGTATGAAAAATCCAGTTAACAAAGGGGACATGAGAAACTTATTTTTCCTTCAATCCCTAAATACCGTCAATATTTTGATACCAATGTACATATTAAGTCCTATTGTTGCATTTTGTATTTTTTTAGAATGTTACCATTTTAAACAACTCCCAATTACCTTTCTTTCCAAAGGTGTCATGCATTTTAGTATCTTGCTTAGCCATTTTGGATAGGTTGTCAAGATAAATTTATCCAATCTTTAATTGGAAGAAATAGGGTTGTATAAGTGATGACGTGTATGTTCCAATTGAGAAAGTTTACAAATACGAACAAATTAAGAATTAAATGGAAAAATGGATACAAAAAGAAGCTAGCAGCTGTTGTTAGAATGTAATATTAAGTGCCTATAAACCTTAGTTTATAATTAAATAATTAAGAATAGTTATATTCTTAATTATTTAATATAAACTTAGTTGTTTATGTTTAATTGATTATTAATTAATCAATATATTAAATCAGGGTGCCTTTTTATAAGGTCGCATCCTGTCACTTAATAGGTTTGTGACCCGTGGGGTTTAATATATATGACCATGGGTCATTGTGATTTTTCACCTCGTGTGGATTGATGGAGAGAAGTGAGGGGAGATTTGTCTGGATCTGTTATGTTTCTCGATTAATGGAATATCTCATTTCACCGTGGTTTTTACCCCTTAGGGGTTTTGCATGTAAATCTGTGTCACTATATTTTGTTATTTATTTTTGTGTGTTGCATATTCTAATGCTCACATTAATGTTTATTGTAATATTTAACATGGTAAATTTATGGTTAAACCCCTCGGTCCTAGCAATTGTAACTATCCACAAACCAAGGGTATGAAATTTAGATAATAACTTACCAATTGCATTTATAAGCAAATGGATTGAAAACTAATATTGAATAAAAGAGATTGAAGCTTAGGTCTTCAACCTAATAGTGGCTGAGGAGAATATGCACTTGATGGATGGCAAAATGGAGAACATGACGCAAATCCAATGATCGAGGACAAAGAAAGCCTTTCGTAATTGCAAATTTAAGAAGATTCACCGATCAAATCCCATGTATAACAAACAAATGATTAGTTATGAATGTGCGGTTAAAGGCTTCTCGGATATAGTCAATGACCTAGAATCATAGTTACCATATTCGCCCGAACACAAGCCAAATTCGGTTCGGAACAAATTTTTAGGGAAAACCGAACAAGTTCGGTAGATTCGTTTAGGGTTTCGACTCTAAAAAAATTTGGTTGAAACGCAAAAGGAAATTAAAAACCCTAAACACAACATCATGTGGAGGCAGGAAAACACAGACGCCACACAAATAGAAGAAAACACCAGCGAATAGAAGGAAAACGCCACGCGAATAGAAGGAAAACACTGGCGACCAAAAACGCGACCTCTACCTCTGCCATTGAAGTTCGTCCGAGCTCAACACGTAAACCTGTAAACGTATTTGACTTTATTCGTTTTTGTGTTCGAGAGGAGTATAGCCATAGGTATGTATCAAATTTAAAGATTAATAATAATATTTTAAAACTATATACATATCGTGCTACTATTTACCTTGTTTTTTTCCTTTGTTCGAGAGTAGCAACATTTATTAATAATAGTTAGAGACTTAGAGTATTGGGCATAGTAATCAGTAATAGAAATATTTTATTATTTAGAGACATTAATAATTTAATAGTAATGTGTAGAGATATTAATACTTAGAGACCTATTAAGTATTAGCCATCGGTAATAGTAATACTTAAATTTATTATCAAATGTTTAGTAACTTTAATAACTAGTTACATAAATTTAATTATTTTAGGTTTAATTTTTTGTATATTACTATTAAGTATTTTATTTTTATAATTTTTTTGATAATTATTTATATTTATATTATTTAAAAATTCATAATTTTTTAACTGAACCAAACCGATTTTTTTGCAAACTCCCGAACTTCCGAACTTTTTTCCCTATCCGAACAACCCGAACTTTCCGAACATGGTAACTATGCCTAGAATACCCTAAACATAATAAAATTCTTGGAATGTCTAAGGTCTAAACTAGTAAAGTCCAATTGAGGAAAAGTGATAGCCTTTGAATTGGAAACCATTTATGTCCGTGGGTGAGGTACAACTTTCTAAGAGACCTTTAGGTTGCAAAATCTTGGACCCGTAAATTATTATTGTACAATGTTTATAATAGTGCTGCTTCTATTGATAAAGACTCCAAATTTTACTAAAGTCAATAAATCACGTGAAATGCTTGTTTGGTAAACAATGAAAGAAAAATATCTTTTACTCCATTTCATGAAAAGAATATGTAACCTTCGTATAATCTACTTTTTGGACTACATGTGCCAAAGAAAGCATGAAGCAAACACAACTTCAATCGATAAACTTTCTCTTTTTACCCATATACTTCTTTTTTCGAAGTATGTCTTTCTATATGGGATTTTATTAAAATGTTTATCTCTACATGCTTTATCTCTGCAAAGGAAAGCACTATGCCAATGAGTGCCTCGTAAAAGGAGACAGAGATAAAGGAAAGGCAAAGATAAATACTCTTATTCAAAAGGTATAACTGACCAAGAGTATTGTCTGGTTAGTGATTCTGATTGTTATTCATCATATATCTCATACAATTCTTCCAATGAAGAATTCCAAGTAAATATTATCCAAAGATACGAATCTTTGATTGAGATAGTAATGAGTCAGGGTATGATTCTCTGCCATCATTTGTAAACATGATAGCGATTTCCTCATCCAATGATGCCAGTATCTTTTGAAGTTCTTCTTAAACAACTGGAGCTAAGACAAAGTGAGTTTGAAGACTGTCCCCCATGGGACACTGCAAAGAAGTTGTTTTTATTAGAAAAAGTTAGAGAACTTGAAAGGAAATATTCTCGGCAAGACAGAGTGAGAATGTAGCAAGAGAAGAAAGTAAATATTACTCGGGTGTCTCATGAGTTTGTTGAATGCATTTGGAATACTTGCACTTGCCGGAATTATCTTGAATCTCTTAAAAGGAATGATAATGAAATGTCTTATGAAGCACAACACTTGTTGCTCTCTCGGGGAATTATTTCGATTTCTCCTTATCTCGGACTACGGAGAGGTAGCATGTAGATTTGTTGATCAAGAGATTCCTACTACGAATCCCACACAGACAAAGAACCCGTGGTTTTTGTACTTTGCAATGCGGTGGAGACATTCAAGATATGTAGAGCCACCTCCTGAAGACATTCCTGTTGAAGGACATCGATTGAAACAATTGGTCCCAAGACCAAATACTCTCTGGAGATTTGAATTTTCCAAGCTTTGGCCTGAAGGTCACCCTCTAGAGAATGATGCATGGAACCAATCGAGCCTTCCTGGAGATAGGCAATATATTGCAAATCACTTTAAGTATTTTCTCTCTAAATTTCTGCTTACTAAGCTTTCTAATAGTCCATTGTTGAATATAAATCCTGATATTGTTAGAAATATTCTGATTAATTGTAAAATACCCCGGTATGTAAAGATCTTGTATTATGTTAAGCCTAATCCTGTACACGGACATCATCTTCATCGTAATGGACAGCTTTGGAGAAAAGTCTTCCTTCATCATACAATGAATGTGCATCCTCCAGCACCGGGTCATTTTCTTCATATTCCTGATCATTATCTATTTCCAACAAGAAGGCATCTTGCAAGAGATAATGATGGAACTTCATCCTTGTCTAGATTATGGTACAAAAGAAATACCCGTGATATCTACTTTGTAGAAAGACAAGAGTGGGAGGATTCTTCCAGCTCATCAGATGATGACTTTGGTCCTAGTGTTCGCTATAGTCCTTAGAGCTATCTTGTGGGCTTGTTGTCATCCTTTAAATAAAGCTTGAAGTGACTTTCTTTTAGTCATTTCAAAGCATGGTGGACCTCCCTACTATCTAAAGGCGTTATGTTGAGTGGCGTGTACTCAATTGTCTTTTCCTACTTTTCTGGATTACCGGTTTCCGGTTTCTAGATTGCCCTTTGATCCGGTGAAAAGCCTCTCGCATTCCTATATAAGGAGATGTTGAGACTCATTCACTACATTGGATTCTTGGGATTAGTCTAGTCCTCTTCTAAGTCTTTTGAGAAGTTTGTCATGCTTGAGTTTTAGAAGTCTAGAATTGTTGTAAAAATACACTTGGTATGAGAATGGTATGTAAATGATCCTAGTATGAGATTACGGTACATAGAATCTTTTCCCGCTTCCTTTCTTTGTAGAATATAAAAGGAAATGCATGGCATGCGCCACAAGAATTAAGTTTGGGTGCTATCAATCAAATAATTGATGAGACGAATGCTCGTCTCTCACGTCGGAGAAAAGGATCGTAAAGAAGTAGCTAAGGCCCAAAAGCCTTAGGTGCTAAATTTTGTCGATGATAGATATTGACCCTTTTGGTTGTAAGCCCCCACATACTTCTCACGAGAAAAAGGCATGTCAAGAATGTTCATCTTTTCAAAGGGGAAGGGTCGGGAATATAGACATAAATATAAGCAAAAGTATAAGTTCTCTAGAGATAAACATTTTAATAAAATCCCATATACAAAGACATACTTGAGAAAAGAAGTATATGGGTAAAAGAGAAAGTTTATCCCTACATACTTTATCTGAAAGGAAAGCACTATGCCAATGAGTGCCCGCAAAGGAAAGATAAAGGAAAGTCAAAGATAAATACTCTTATTACAAAAGGTATAACTGACTAAGAGTATTGTTTGGTTAGTGATTCGATTGTTATTCATCGGATATCTCATACAATTCTTCCAATAAAGAATTCCAAGTAAATATTATCCAAAGATACGAATCTTGATTCATATAGTCTTGAGTCGGGATATGATTCTTTGCCATCATTTGTAAACATGATAGCTAGTTTCCCTCATCCAATGATGCCGGTATCTTCAAGTTCTTAAACAACTGGAGCTAAGATAGAGTGAGTTTGAAGACTTTGAAGAAACTTACCAGAATCTTGCACCAAGATGCGAAGCATCGGCCTCGAGTTGAAGAACTCAACACTAAGGTATGTACCATAAAAGGAGCTCAAAATCCTTTTATTACAATCACATTCTGCATCCCTAATATCAAGCCATATTCCATTGATGCAATGATTGATACTGGAGCTGACATAAGTCTACTAAGGTCCGGAGCTATAACTCTGATGTTGATGAGACTTATCTCGAAAATAAATTTTGATAAAAAAGAAGTGATTTCTAGGTTCACTACTTATGTCCCTATTAGAATAGAAGGATATGAGAGAACATTACAGTTCTATCAGCATGATATGCTCTCATATGATTGTCTAATAGGAGTTGATGCTTTACAAGAATGCGGTACTTTCAGTCTTAATAAAGATTTTATATCTTTATTTAATCTTGATGTTCAAATTCCAAGAAAGTACTCATTCAAGAATAATCATCCCATTACCAGAGCCTAAAAAAGAATCTAATCATGAATGGATTCATAAGTCAATAGCTCTGTGTAAAAGTAATATAGATGATATTATTACAAAGATCAAAAAGGATCTTTGTTTGAAAATCCTCATGCTTTCATACCCGGAGAAAGCATGTTTGTTCACTTGACTTGCAGCTTATAAAAGATGATAAAGGGAATGAGATCATTCCTAAGTTCAAAGCTCATCACAGGGGTATGATCCCCTCGAGAAAAGAAAAGAATGCCAGAAGATATCGAAAGCTACTCCAAGGCGGTTTCATAAAAGAATCCAACTCTCCTTGGGCTTGTGTTGCATTTTATGTAAATAAAAGAAGTGAGCGAGATTAGACAAAAAAAAAAGGCTTGTGGTAGATTATAAGCCTTTCAATAAATTTGTTCTGACAGATCAAAAGATCCGATTCCGGCCGAGATGATCTGCTAGCCAGAATTAAAGGTTCTAAGGTATATAGTAAGTTTGATCTGAAAAGTGGATTTTGGCAGATATTTCTAAAGCTAGAAGATACATACAAAACAACATTTGTGGTACCTGGAGGACAATATGAATGGCAAGTCCTTCCTTTTGGCCTGAAGACTGCACCATCCATCTTTCAAAAGAAAATGGATTCAATCTTTGGTGAGTTATCTAATTTTGATAGTCTACATTGATGATATCTTAATATTCTCCAAGTCTCCCAAAGATCATATAGAACATCTTGAAAAATTTTATGAGACAGTTTATAAAAATGGTTTATGCTTGTCTCATACTAAAATGGAAATTTTCAAGGATGAGATGAATTTTTTAGGAATAAAAATCAAGGATGGATCTATAGAGATGCAGGCCCATATTGTGTCTAAAATTCAGGATTTCCCAGGATCAAATTCCATAAAAAGAACAGCTACAAAGATTTCTAGGATGTGTCAATTATGTTGCTAGGTTTTACAAAAATATTGCAGAAGATAGAATTCTGCTGAACAAAAGATTGAAAAAGAATGCCCCTACTTGAGTCTCAAGAAATGACTCGGGCCGTAAAAAAGGATAAAAAGGCAAGTTCAAAATCTTCCTCAAATGTCTTTACTGGACAAGGATTGAAGATTATTGAAATAGATGCCCGATGAGTAGTTACGGGAGCTGTCTTGAAAGAAAGGACAGACGACTTACAAAGAGAAAATTTGTAGGTATGCATCTGGTTCTTTTCAAGGTTCAGAGTTAAAATATCATTCTACCCACAAAGAAATTTTAGCTGCCAAGAAAGCCATCAAAGCTTTCTTATTCTTTATTCAGAATGAACATTTCGTTCTACGCTCTGATCTTAAAGATTTTAAGGTCAGATTAAATAATGGAGACCCTGCAAATAAAGTTGCATTTAATAGATTGCAACGATGGGGTATGTGGTTGGACAACTTCAACTTTGAGGTTGAATATATAAAAGGAAAAGAAAATTCTCTTGCTGATTTTGCTAGCAGAGAATTAAATCAGCCAAAGAAAGTAAATATTACTCAGGTGTCTCATGAATTTGTTGAATGCATTTGGAATACTTCTACTTGTCAGAATTATCTTGAATCTCTTAAAAGGAATGATAATGAAATGTCTTATGAAGCACAACACTTGCTGCTCTCTCGGGAATTATTTCACTTTCTCCTTATCGGACTACTGAGAAGTAGCATGTAGATTTGTTGATCAAGAGATTCCTACTACGAATTCCCACACCGACAAGAACCCATGGTTTTTGTGCTTTCTGCAATGGCAGCGGTGGAGACATTCAAGATATGTAGAGCCACCTCCACGAAGACATTCTGTTGAAGGACATCGATTGAAACAATTGGTCCCAAGACCAAACACTCTTTGGAGATTTGAATTTTCCAAGCTTTGGCACGAAGGTCACCCTCTGAGAATGATGCATGGAACCAATCGAGCCTTCTCGGAGATAGGCAGTATATTGCAAATCACTTTAAGTATTTTCTCTCTAAATTTCTTCTAAGCTTTCTAATAGTCCATTGTTGAATATAAATCCACGATATTGTTAGAAATATTCGATTAATTGTAAAATACCCGGTATGTAAAGATCTTGTATTATGTTAAGCCTAATCACGTATGCACGGACATCATCTTCATCGTAATGGACAGCTTTTGGAGAAAAGTCTTCCTTCATCATACAATGAATGTGCATCCTCCAAAGACCGGGTCATTTTCTTCATATTCCCGATCATTATCTATTTCAACAAGAAGGCATCTTGCGAGAGATAATGATGGAACTTCATCCTTGTCTAGATTATAGTACAAAAGAAATACCCGTGATATCTACTTTGTAGAAAGACAAGAGTGGGAGGATTCTTCCACTCATCGAGATGATGACTTTGGTCCTAGTGTTCGCTATAGTCCTTAGAGCTATCTTGATGACAGGCTTGTTGTCATCCTTTAAATAAAGCTTGAAGTGACTTTCTTTTAGTCATTTCGAAAGCATGGTGGACCTCCCTACTATCTAAAGGCGTTATGTTGAGTGGCGTGTACTCAATTGTCTTTTCCTACTTTTCTGGATTACCGGTTTCCGGTTTCTAGATTGCCCTTTGATCCGGTGAAAAGCCTCTCGCATTCCTATATAAGAAGATGTTGAGACTCATTCACTACATTGGATTCTTGGGATTAGTCTAGTCCTCTTCTAAGTCTTTTGAGAAGTTTGTCATGCTTGAGTTTTAGAAGTCTAGAATTGTTGTAAAAATACACTTGGTATGAGAATGGTATGTAAATGATCCTAGTATGAGATTACGGTACATAGAATCTTTTCCTGCTTCCTTTCTTTGTAGAATATAAAAGGAAATGCATGGCATGCGCCACTGAAGAATTAAGTTTGGGTCTTTCAATCAAATAATTGATGAGACGAATGCTCGTCTCTCGTCGGGAGAAAAAGGATCGTAAAGAAGTAAATGCTAAGGCCCAAAAGCCTTAGGTACTAAATTTTGTCAGATGATAGATATTGACCCTTTTGGTTGCCAGCCCCCACATACTTCTCACAGAAAGAAGGTATGTCAAGAATGTTCATCTTTTTCAAAGGGAAGGGTCGGGAATATAGACATAAATATAAGCAAAAGTATAAGTTCTCTAGAGATAAACATTTTAATAAAATCCCATATAGAAAATCATACTTCAGAAAAAGAAGTATATGGGTAAAAAGAGAAAGTTTATTCCTACATGCTTTATCTGCAAAGGAAAGCACTATGCAAATGAGTGCCCACAAAAAGGAAACAGATAAAGGAAAAGCCAAGATAAATACTCTTGTTGCAAAAGGCATAACAGACAAAGAGTATTGTTTAGTTAGTGATTCTGATAATTATTCATCAGATATTTCATACAATTCTTCCAGTGAAGAATTCCAAGTAAATATTATCCAAAGTCTGAATCTTGATTCATATAGTCGAGTCGGGATATGATACTTTGCCATCATTTGTAAATATGATTGCAAGTTTCCCTCATCCAATGATGCCAGTATCTTCGAAGTTCTTAAACAAGCTGGAGCTAAGATAGAGTGAGTTTGAAGACTTTGAAGAAACTTACCAGCAGATTCTGCACCAAGATGCAGAAGCATCAGTCTCAGTTGAAGAACTCAACACTGAGGTATGTACCATAAAAGGAGCCCAAAATCCTTTTATTACAATCACATTTTGCATCCCCAATATCAAGCCATATTCCATTGATGCAATGATTGATACTGGAGCTGACATAAGTCTACTAAGGTCTAGAGCTATACCTCCTGATTGTTGGACTGAGACATATCTCAAAATAAATTTTGATAAAAAAGAAGTGATTTCTAGGTTCACAGCCTATGTCCCTATTAGAATAGAAGGATATGAGAGAACATTACAGTTCTATCAGCATGATATGCTCTCATATGATTGTCTAATAGGAGTTGATGCCTTATAAGAATGTGGTACTTTTAGTCTTAATAAAGATTTTATATCTTTATTTAATCTGATGTTCAAATTCCAAGAAAGTACTCATTCAAAACAATCATCCCTTTACCAGAGCCTAGAAAAGAATCCAATCATGAATGGATTCATAAGTCAATTGCTCTGTGTAAAAGTAATATAGATGATATTATAACAAAGATTAAAAAGGATCTTTGTTCTGAAAATCCTCATGCTTTCATAGCCAGAAGAAAGCATATTTGTTCACTTGACTTGTAGCTGGTAAAAGATGATAAAGGGAATGAAATCATTCCTAAGTTCAAAGCTCATCACAAGGGTATGATCCCCTCAGAAAGAAAAGAATGCCAGGAAGATATCAGAAAGCTACTCCAAGGCGGTTTCATAAAAGAATCCAATTCTCCTTGGGCTTGTGTTGCATTTTATGTAAACAAAAGAAGTGAGCAGATTAGACAAAAGAAAAGGCTTGTGGTAGATTATAAGCCTTTGAATAAATTTGTTACTGACCGATCCGAAGATCCGATTCCGGCGAGAGATGATCTCGCTGCTTGAATTAAAGGTTCTAAGGTATATAGTAAGTTTGATCTAAAAAGTGGATTTTGACAGATATTTCTAAAGCTAGAAGATACATACAAAACAACATTTGTGGTACCTGGAGGACAATATGAATGGCAAGTCCTTCCTTTTGGCTTGAAGACTGCACCATCCATCTTTCAAAAGAAAATGGATTCAATCTTTGGTGAGTTATCTGAATTTCTGATAGTCTATATTGATGATATATTAATATTCTCCAAGTCACCCAAAGATCATATAGAACATCTTGAAAAATTCTATGAGACAGTTTATAAGAATGGTTTATGCTTGTCTCCTACTAAAATGGAAATTTTCAAGGATGAGATGAATTTTTTAGGAATTAAAATCAAAGATGGATCTATAGAGATGCAAGGTCATATTGTGTCTAAAATTCAGGATTTCCCAGACCAAATTCCAGAAAAAGAACAGCTACAAAGATTTCTGGGATGTGTCAATTATGTTGCTAGGTTTTACAAAAATATTGCAGAGAAGATAGAATTCTGCTTGAACAAAAGATTGAAAAAGAATGCCCCTACTTGGTCTCAAGAAATGACTCGTGCCGTAAAAGGATAAAAAGGCAAGTTCAAAATCTTCCTCAAATGTCTTTACACTCGACAAGGATTGAAGATTATTGAAATAGATGCCAGTGAGTAGTTCTGGGGAGCTGTCTTGAAAGAAAGGACAGACTTACGACAAAGAGAAAATTTGTAGGTATGCATCTGGTTCTTTTCAAGGTTCTGAGTTAAAATATCATTCTACCCATAAAGAAATTTTAGCTGCCAAGAAAGCCATCAAAGCTTTCTTATTCTTTATTTGAATGAACATTTTGTTCTCTACGCTCGATCTAAAAGATTTCAAGGCCAGATTAAATAATGGAGATCCTGCAAATAAAGTTGCATTTAATAGATTGCAACGCTGGGGTATGTGGTTTGACAACTTCAGCTTTGAAGTTGAATATATAAAAGGAAAAGAAAATTCTCTTGCTGATTTTGCTAGCAGAGAATTAAATCAGTCAAAGAAAGTAAATATTACTCAGGTGTCTCATGAGTTTGTTGAATGCATTTGGAATACTTCTACTTGCCAGAATTATCTTGAATCTCTTAAAAGGAATGATAATGAAATGTCTTATGAAGCACAACACTTGTTGCTCTCTCGGGGAATTATTTCAGTTTCTCCTTATCAGACTACAGAGGTAGCATGTAGATTTGTTGATCCAGAGATTCCTACTACAGAATTCCACACCAGACAAGAACCCATGGTTTTACGCTCTGCTTGAATGGCAAAGTGGAGACATTCAAGATATGTAGAGCCACCTCCGAAGACATTCTGTTGAAGGGCGTCGGTTAAGACAATTGGTCCCAAGACCAAATACTCTCTGGAGATTTGAATTTTCCAAGCTTTGGCCTGAAGGACATCCTCTGGAGAATGATGCATGGAACCGACCTAGCCTTCTTGGAGATAGGCAGTATATTGCAAATCACTTTAAGTATTTTTCTCTAAATTTCTACCTACTAAGCTTTCTAATAGTCCATTGTTGAATATAGATCCTGACACTGTTAGAAATATTTTGATAAATTGTAAAATACCATGGTATGTAAAGGTCTTCTATTATGTTAGGACTAATCCTGAACAGGGACATCATGCTCATCCTAATGGACAACTTTGGAGAAAAATCTTCCTTCATCATACAATGAATGTGCATCCTCCAAAGACCGGTCATTTTCTTCATATTCTGATCATTATCTATTTCCAACAAGAAGGCATCTTCAAAGAGATAATGATGGAACTTCATCCTTATCTAGATTATGGTACAAAAGGAAATACCCGTGATATCTACTTTGCAGAAAGACAAGAGTGGGAAGAATCTTCCAGCTCATCTGATGATGACGTTGGTCCTAGTGTCCGCTATAGTCCGTAAAGCTATGATGACAGGCTTGTTGTCATCCTTTAAATAAAGCTTGAAGTGACTTTACTTTAGTCATTTCGAAAGCATGGTGGACCTCCCCACTATCTAAAGGCGTTATGTTGAGTGGCGTGTACTCAATTGTCTTTTCCTACTTTTCTGGATTACCGGTTTCCGGTTTCTAGATTGCCCTTTGATCCGGTGAAAAGCCTCTCGCATTCCTATATAAGGAGATGTTGAGACTCATTCACTACATTGGATTCTTGGGATTAGTCTAGTCCTCTTCTAAGTCTTTTGAGAAGTTTGTCATGCTTGAGTTTTAGAAGTCTAGAATTGTTGTAAAAATACACTTGGTATGAGAATGGTATGTAAATGATCCTAGTATGAGATTACGGTACATAGAATCTTTTCCTGCTTCCTTTCTTTGTAGAATATAAAAGGAAATGCATGGCATGCGCCCTGAAGAATTAAGTTTGGGTGCTATCAATCAAATAATTGATGAGACGAATGCTCGTCTCTGTCAGGAGAAAAAGGATCGTAAAGAAGTAGCTAAGGCCCAAAAAGCCTTAGGTACTAAATTTTGTCAGATGATAGATATTGACCCTTTTGGTTGTAAGCCCCCACATACTTCTCACAAAAAAAAGGCATGTCAAGAATGTTCATCTTTTTCAAAGGGAAGGGTCAGGAATATAGACATAAATATAAGCAAAAGTATAAGTTCTCTAGAGATAAACATTTTAATAAAATCCCATATACAAAGACATACTTGAAAAAAAGTATATGGGTAAAAAGAAAAAGTTTATTCCTACATGCTTTATCTGCAAAGGAAAGCACTATGCAAATGAGTGCCCGCAAAAGGAAACAGATAAAGGAAAGGCAAAGATAAATACTCTTGTTACAAAAGGTATAATGACTAAGAGTATTGTTTGGTTAGTGATTCTCGATTGTTATTCATCGAGATATCTCATACAATTCTTCCAATAAAGAATTCCAAGTAAATATTATCCAAATACGAATCTTGATTCATATAGTCTTGAGTCGGATATGATTCTTTGCCATCATTTGTAAACATGATAGCTAGTTTCCCTCATCCAATGATGCCAGTATCTTGAAGTTCTTAAACAATGGAGCTAAGATAGAGTGAGTTTGAAGACTTTGAAGAAACTTACCAAGCAGATATCGCACCAAGATGCGAAGCATCACCTCGAAAGAACTCAACACTGAGGTATGTACCATAAAAGGAGCTCAAAATCCTTTTATTACAATCACATTTTGCATCCCTAATATCAAGCCATATTCCATTGATGCAATGATTGATACTGGAGCTGACATAAGTCTACTAAGGTCCAGAGCTATACCTCCTGATTGTTGGACTGAGACTTATCTCGAAAATAAATTTTGATAAAAAAGAAGTGATTTCTAGATTCACTACATATGTCCCTATTAGAATAGAAGGATATGAGAGAACATTACAGTTCTATCAGCATGATATGCTCTCATATGATTGTCTAATAGGAGTTGATGCTTTATAAGAATGCGGTACTTTCAGTCTTAATAAAGATTTTATATCTTTATTTAATCCTGTTTCAAATTCCAAGAAAGTACTCATTCGAATAATCATCCCATTACGAGCCTAGAAAAGAATCTAATCATGAATGGATTCATAAGTCAATTGCTCGTGTAAAAGTAATATAGATGATATTATTA
Organism: Taxus wallichiana var. yunnanensis; assembly: GCA_018340775.1. Taxonomy (NCBI): domain Eukaryota; kingdom Viridiplantae; phylum Streptophyta; class Pinopsida; order Cupressales; family Taxaceae; genus Taxus; species Taxus wallichiana. Next base: position 184,113,236 of record CM031238.1, on the reverse strand, counting down.
CAAAGATAAAAAAGGATCTTTGTTCGAAAATCCACATGCTTTCATACCCGGAGAAAGCATATTTGTTCACTTGACTTGCAGCTGGTAAAAGATGATAAAGGGAATGAGATCATTCCTAAATTCAAAGCTCATCATAAGGGTATGATCCCTTCAGAAAGGAAAGAATGCCAAGAAGATATCGAAAGCTACTCCAAGGCGGTTTCATAAAAGAATCCAATTCTCCTTGGGCTTATGCTGCATTTTATGTAAATAAAAGTAGTGAGCAGATTAGACAAAAGAAGAGGCTTGTGGTAGATTATAAGCCTTTGAATAAATTTGTTCACAATGATCCGACATCCGATTCCGGCCGAGATGATCTCATTGGCGAATTAAAGGTTCTAAGGTATATAGTAAGTTTGATCTAAAAGTGGATTTTGTGAGATATTTCTAAAGCTAGAAGATACATACAAAACAACGCTTTGTGGTACCCGGAGGACAATATGAATGGCAAGTCCTTCCTTTTGGCTCGAAGACCGCACCATCCATCTTTCAAAAGAAAATGGATTCAATCTTTGTGAGTTATCCAATTTCGATAGTCTACATTGATGATATCTTAATATTCTCCAAGTCACCCAAAGATCATATAGAACATCTTGAAAAATTCTATGAGACCGTTTATAAAAATGGTTTATGCTTGTCTCAACTAAAATGGAAATTTTCAAGGATGAGATGAATTTTCTAGGAATAAAAATCAAGGATGGATCTATAGAGATGCGGGCCCATATTGTGTCTAAAATTCAGATTTCCCGGATCAAATTCCATAAAAAGAACATTTCTACAAAGATTTCTAGGATGTGTCAATTATGTTGCTAGGTTTTACAAAAATATTGCGAAGATAGAATTCTCACTTGAACAAAAGATTGAAAAGAATGCCCCTACTTGGTCTCGAAGAAATGACTCAGGGCCGTAAAAGGATAAAAGCAAGTTCAAAATCTTCCTCAAATGTCTCTACCTGGACAGGGATTGAAGATTATTGAAATAGATGCCATGAGTAGTTCTGGGAGCCGTCTTGAAAGAAAGGACAGACGACGACAAAGAGAAAATTTGTAGGTATGCCTCTGGTTCTTTTCAAGGTTCAGAGTTAAAATATCATTCTACCCACAAAGAAATGTTAGCTGCCAAGAAAGCCATCAAAGCTTTCTTATTTTTTATTCAGAATGAACATTTCGTTCTCTACGCTCGATCTTAAAGATTTTAAGGTCGATTAAATAATGGAGACCTCGCAAAAATAAAGTTGCATTTAATAGATCAAGCAACGATGGGGCATGTGGTTTGACAACTTCAGCTTTGAAGTTGAATATATAAAAGGAAAAGAAAATTCTCTTGCTGATTTTGCTAGCAGAGAACTTAAATCAATCAAAGAAAGTAAATATTACTCAGGTGTCTCATGAGTTTGTTGAATGCATTTGGAATACTTCCACTTGCCAGAATTATCTTGAATCTCTTAAAAGGAATGATAATGAAATGTCTTATGAAGCACAACACTTGTTGCTCTCTCGGGAATTATTTCAGTTTCTCCTTATCAGACTACAGAGGTAGCATGTAGATTTGTTGATCCAGAAATTCCTACTACAGAATTCCACACCAGACAAGAACCTATGGTATTCTGTACTTTGCAATGGCAGTGGAGACATTCAAGATATGTAGAGCCACCTCCTGAAGATATTCCTGTTGAAGGACGTCGATTGAGACAATTGGTCCCAAGACCAAATACTCTCTGGAGATTTGAATTTTCCAAGCTTTGGCCCGAAGGACATCCTCTGAGAATGATGCATGGAACCGACCTAGCCTTCTTGGAGATAGGCGGATATCGCAAAATCACTTTAAGTATTTTCTCTCTAAATTTCTGCCTACTAAGCTTTCTAACAGTCCATTGTTGAATATAGATCCTGATACTATTAGAAATATTTTGATAAATTGTAAAATACCCCGTATGTAAAGATCTTGTATTATGTTAAGCCTAATCTGTGCACAGGGACATCATGCTCATCCTAATGGACAACTTTGGAGAAAAATCTTCCTTCATCATACAATGAATGTGCATCCTCCAAAGACCGGTCATTTTCTTCATATTCCTGATCATTATCTATTTCCAACAAGAAGGCATCTTGCAAGAGATAATGATGGAACTTCATCCTTATCTAGATTATGGTACGAAAGAAATACCCGTGATATCTACTTTGCGGAAAGACAAGAGTGGTATGATTCTTCCACTCATCGATGATGACTTTGGTCCTAGTGTTCGCTATAGTCCTTAAAGCTATGATGACAGGCTTGTTGTCATCCTTTAAATAAAGCTTGAAGTGACTTTGTTTTAGTCATTTCGAAAGCATGGTGGACCTCCCCACTATCTAAAGGCGTTATGTTGAGTGGCGTGTACTCAATTGTCTTTTCCTACTTTTCCTTAGTGGGAATCTTCTTGTTCACCTAGGTTACTGGTTTCCGGTTTCTAGGTTGCCCTTTGATCCGGTGAAAAGCCTCTCGCATTCCTATATAAGGATATGTTGGGACTCATTCACTACATCGGATTCTTGGGATTAGTCTAGTCCTCTTCTAAGTCTTTTGAGAAGTTTGTCATGCTTGAGTTTTAGAAGTCTAGAATTGTTGTAAAAATACACTTGGTATGCTCTGCTCTACATCGTCTTAATATTAGACAACTACTCTCATTCATTGTGAAGAACTTAAATCTTATCACTTTGTCATTTGAGATAGCAACACCTAACCTAGGAACTCAATACCAAATAATTCATAGTGGTTGAATTTAATACATGAGAAAAAGTAATTATAGCTCATGAAGAACGATCAAATCCTAATTGAAAGCTTAAGGACATTTTCCTTCTTAAATTTACACATACTTTTCTGCTGTACTACAACACCTTTTAGTCAAGCATTACTGACACCACAAATAGATTTGGAGCATTCATGCTCGCTTAGTTAGGATAACTATGATAGCCAGTTTTAAAAGTAAAATCTTATCTAGAATAATTATGAAATATGTTTCTAGAATATGAACTCTTGCAGAAAGAATTTAGAGACAATACCTTGTTCTTGCAGTAGCCTTTTTATATCTTCTGAACCAAGAGAAGCCACTGCACGAAGCATGCGATCTTTCAAATCTTTTGGATTGCAAGGTCCATACATGGGAGAGCCCTAAAAAAGTGATAATGAAGTGTAAGGTAATGCAATAGCTTTGCTTCAATTTTATTTGGGTTTCTACTTGGTTCCAAGAACAAAAGTCTTTACTAGAAATAAATATGTTCTGAATAATTTAAATTACAAGTTCCAAGAGTTCGACTATTCAAGTTTGTTTGGAGCAATCTTCTTCTGCAGATTAGTTGTGTCTTCTAATATAAGCACCATAGCAGGTGTGCAAACCCTTTGCACAAGAACATGATGTTGTTGAGACTGTCTGCCCACAAAATCTATGATGATAAATATAGAATTCTCTTGTTTCTTAAAATCCTTACCTTCAACTCAAAACAAATGAGGACTTCCTTTATTTGACTTGGTCATGTAATCTATGATTGCTAGAATATACCTCATTTCCCAGATTCATCTACTTGAAGTCTCAATATATAACCCTCAATTTAAAGTAATTAAACTGCAGCCAATCCTAATCTACTACTATTGTGCCATGGAAAATGCTACAAGCGGAGAAAACTTCAGCTGCTATGGTAGAATGCCAAAATTGACTATAGAAACAGTCAAAAAGTGAAACCTGGTCAGTCAGTCATTTAAAGGTCATCCCAACGGGCCTTGCATTGTATCGACACTGAGTGGATATACTATCAGGCTACAAATTGAATAAGTAATAGGCTGGGATTTAAGACGCGTGTTTATTGAAATATATTGAGAGTATGTTAATGATGAGTTAAAGACTAGCTATGAAAAGGTGTACCTTCAAGACTCAAGTGGTATGATTCTCTTGAAGGTAACCTTTGGTCCAATACTTATAAGAAGACCTTTTCTATGAACTGATCATCATGTTTTATGAAATCATATAGCTGTTATATTTATGAAATATATTTATCGTTGTATGTTATTATTAACTACTGTTATACATTTGTGTGTGCTTATTGACTTCCTATTGCACGCACTAATCACTACTACTGTTAGTTTGACAGTCCAGGCCTTGAATGACTTTTCATTGGTGAACCCACATAGCCGATATTGGTATATGTATGTTAGTGGACCTGATTGAGAAGACATCAATTAGCAAGAGAAGGGATAAAAGGGATAAACAAGAGAAGGTACTGTTTACACAGATCAGTCCGTTTGTGGAGAAAGAATCAAGAGACTCATGCCAGTCAAATACTGATCTTTTCATTGGAAGCAGATTCGGTTTCTACACAGGTAGAACAGCTATCAATTGAAGCCCAAGGTCCAATCACAGGGTATGATACAGTAACTGCCATAGAGGATTCAGAGCCTTTTATCTAAATGTAAAGAAGAAAAAGGGGCACGGAACAAGGTAAAACAGAAAGTCAAGAATCAAAAAGACAAAAGGATCCAAAACACTCTTTGGTCCCAAATCAATTAAGATTCAACAGAAATAATGCAAAATATCAACTCATCTATTGTCTGAATTGGGAAATGTTTTGGAAAGTAAGCAGAATAATGAATAATAAAATTAAAATAAACTTAATTGCAAATGTATTGAAGGTTCAAGCACAAAATATCTTCACCAACTAATAGATAACAGTAAAAAAGGTTGGGAACATTAAAACTAGAATTTTGTACAAAGTTTCTAAAATGGCACACAAAAGAACAAATAATCAAAGAATTACAATCACTAAAGCAAGGACCGCATGAATCTATCGAGGATTAAAATTGAAGGATGCTGGACCTAGCACAAACATTATCTAAATGATTAGGAGATGAGTTCAAAAAAACTTTCATGAGAGGATTAAGAATTGACCCAGCATCAAGGTATAAAGAAAATTAAAACCATATGTTGGATGTGGAACAACAGCAATTTTTGGTTGGTGGAAAAATAGATAACAATGGTGAAGAAGGGTTGGATTCCAGTGTTATTTTCCATGGACCAGCTAGGACTCAAACCTAGGACCTCCCTTGTGCATGCTTGGGTGCTCTACCACTTGAGCTACCAGCCCTTTTGTCGCCAGGGATTTTTGATAGTGCTCCTTGTTATGCTCTGGTGTGCCTCATTTTCTCCAGCAACCCCCTTGAGTGACACTTTGGTGCTCGTGGCTTCTAGTCCGGCTTTGATGCCTTGTTATTTTCCACAGACCAGCTAGGACTCAAACCTACGACCTCGCTTGTGCATGCTTGGTTGCCCTACCATCCGAGCTCACCGCCCTTTTACGATCGGGGCTTATCGGTAGGCTCCTGGTTGTAATGTCCCTTTTTTCCACTTAAGAGCTAATATTTGGGCCTCTTGCCATTCCTTCTCCATGGCAAGGAAGTGAAGAAGATGGAGGAGAACCTTAAGCTTCTACTTGCATTATTTTTCTAATATTTTATATTTTTCTTTAGTGTTTTCTTTCTTATACAATCGGCTAGGTTTGAATCATTTAATGAAAGCTAATGGAGGAAAATAACATCTTTAACAGGCCGGTCTTGTTATTCCAAGCCTTAGTGCCAAAAGGAGGATATAAAAGAAGATTAGAGGGTTCATTTGAGATCTAGACTTGGTGCATTTTATTCTACTTGGGCATTGTGAGCTTGTTGCTCCATGTTCTTGCACTTGGGGACGAAAACCCTCATGTGTACTTGCCTAGAAGGACGAAAACCCTTCTAGAGGTTAAGGGAAGAACTCCTTGGCTTGGGATCGATTCTAGAGGCTGATTTGAAGAGATACTTGTAATTTCCAGCTTGTATTTGATTTATTAAGGGTGGAGCGACCTACCTTGGGTAGGGTTTGGAGCTATTGGTGAACTATTTGAGAAATTTGGTTTGATAATCTGATTTGTAATATTTTATAAGGCCGGAATCTAAAGTTTGGTGAATTTAGAGGGTTTCTATGCCCTAGTTCTATAATTTTCTTGTGGCTGCAATTTCCAATTTATAATTAATTTCCAGCAGTGAGTTCTTCAACATTTCTTTGTGATTTTGGCTTCTAATATTCCATAAACTATATATAAAATTGTGGCAAGTGGTTTCAATGTGTTTATTGGTGTTTTTTGGCATATTTCAAGATAGATATAGTCGCTGATTTTGTCTTTACAGTCTGCTGCAAATTAAAATTCAGATCTGCATTTTGTGTGTGTGGTTAAAACCCTTGAAAGGGTTATTATAATGGTATCAAAGCACAAATTCTCAAAGACCTAGGGTTTCAATGGACAAATGGATGAAGGTGCAAGAAAGTATTTTCAAAGAAGAGCCTACGGTTTCGAAAGTTAACAAGGTGGTAACTCTCTTTGAGGAATATCAAGCTCTCTCAAAGAAGAGCCGTGATGCCCTAACATTTTTAGAGTTCATAAATTTGGAAACAGAAAGAGTGGGCATTGGAACTCGGTCCAAGCCTCGTGGCATGCACAAGGGTTTTGGGAAAATACCCCTACCCTAGTGGAAAAGAGCTCCATCTTGTTGGCCAAGCAAGGAGTGGCTATGGAGCTTGTTGAAGAAGAGAACATAACCCCAAGTTCGTTGGGAGATGATGGGCATGCTTATTGCCCTAAGGACAAGAAATTGGATGTTAAATCGCAGCAACAGGTCATTGAGAAGGGGCAGCCCTTGGGAGGGTTAAAAACCTCCAATCCTCTTGCCACACTTGATCACTTGGATGGGTCTCCTAACAACACCTTGGTGACACAAGGGTTTAATGAAATTGTGGAACACGAGCCAAGGAAGGAGGAACACAGTATTCCAAATTTGCACCATGGAGGAAAAAGAGCCATGAAGAATGATTCAGCCCCTACCTCCATTATTGCTCCAGATGGTCAACATGGTGAAGTAAGTATTGATCATTGTTTGACTAATAATGATGATATTTTTGCATTTGATGAATTTATAGGTGAAAGAGGGGGTTGTGAACAAGAAGAGGTAGTGATAGGGACGGATGGAACCCATTTCCCAAGTGGAAATGATAAAAGTCAGCTTGCTGGTCCGTTTATAACAGCGGACAATAAAGAGCCCAAAGACGAAGAATTAAACTTGGGTAAGAGCCACCAAGATATCCCAAGTACATGTGAACAAGGTATGATAGTTGTGCAAAGGGAGAAAGCTCCAAGTATCGAAGAGGATGAGGAAAAAGAGGATGAAAGTCATGTTGCAAGTCCGAGGATCGAATACATTTCAGATTTATTGCTCTTTAGTTCACCATCACATGGAGCTGATCATCATCATCAGTTTGGTACAAACATGGGCAGAATGAGGTGCACATTGAGTGATAAGGGATACTTACATCTTTTCCGGAAGCCCCAAGTTATGCATGTATCGAGACTAGTGTCGCTTTAGGCATAAGAGCTGAGATTGAAGTAACAAAAGGTAACCTTCTTTCCAAGGCCCATGGTTTGCATACTAAGGTAACCATTTCCTCTTTTAGTTTGGTTGGCCATCTGCTTGATATTCTTATGTTTGAAAAATTAATTTGGAGTTGTGTTGATAATACCTCAACAAGCCCTTTGGGGCCATGGAAATGGAAGGAAACTCCCATAAAGAACAAGATGAAGGGGCTGGATTGTTCCTAACAGCAGACAATGGGAGTTCGTTTGATGGATATCACAACCCAAGCAAGAAGCCAAGAGTTGCCCAAGACAAGCACCAACAACTTGAGAACAAATGCAAGGAAGAAATTTTCCCATCTGGAAAGAAAATCATGTCAAGAAGGAATGCTGATTTAAACTCAGAATTTCTGAATATTATGGGCAGCCCACGGTATGAAGGTATTTCAGTTTTTGCTTATGTATCATTTTAGATTTTCTACCATGGACGGATGGTTAGGAGTACTCATGTTTCATGTATATTGTATCCTCTTTTGTCACCTCTGATTGAACACCTTTGTGCACACCATACTTCATGGGGTAAGGAGGTAAGAAGTGTTGTTTTTTGCAAAGAACATATAGACACTTGGGTTCAATTTCTATGGTGTTCTCACAAATGGTATATAGGTGCTATGATGAGTCCTTCAAAGGGAGGAATATCTGATTTTAAAATCAGTATGAAAGAGAACTCTATCATGAAGTGTGGGGGTCATAATGATGATCCTAACTTCTCATTTCTTATGTGGCTAACCCATGGATCCATAAGAATGGAAGAGATGGGAGGATTGGGCAGCCATGTGCATCAATTTGTCGAAGGAGAATTGGAAAGAAGGTTGGGGTCAAGCAAGGATGATTTCAAAGGCTTCAAGGTCACCCATAGCATCTTCATGTTGTCAAATTTCATGGAAAGGTGCAAGGTATATAATGTCTTTTTTGAAACTAAACCAGTCGAAGTTAATGTTGCCTGCCAAATGCAAGGGTTCCAATTTTTGGGAAACTTTCATGATGATACTCTTCCTCACATATCAGCCCTTTGGAAAAATTTATTTATGGGTGGGCATATGCAAGTTCAACCACTTAGGAGAAAAATTAAGTGTCTGATTTGGGTTCAATCAGATTATGAGTTGTTTCCAATTCTGAGCAGCTATAAGAATGTCCCTTTTAAAGCTACTAAATCATGGGGTAATGGTCTTGAGGTTGTTGGGGTGGAGGAAGGTAGTAAGACTACCATATTTTTTATTTCCAAGAACGCTGCCATAAGCTTTTGTATGAGCATTTCCAGCCATCTCTCCAAGTTCTTATCAGCTGTAATCTTGTGGCCAACTCCCATAGCATGGATGGAAAGGGGAACTTTGAAGGTATGTCATGATTTCATCTATTGTACTCTCCTTTCTACTGCTGATCACAAATTTTCCAGCCATTTGTTTACTTATAAGGTACCAAAGAAGGAGCTTCTAAGCACATGGTTGAAGAGGTACCGAACACTTCATGGTTGTTGTAGTCACTTTGCAGCCCTCATTCAGTCACTATGGTGCTATTTCTCTCAAGGAATCAATGGTCTAAACATGGGAGAAAGATGGGATGGAAAATACCTTGACCCAAGGGTCAAATTGAAGATGGTTCCACCAAAGGGTCTGTTGATTTATTCATTTTCAGTTTGTTTTTCTTGAAGCCTTGGCTCTTAAAAAGACATTTCTATAGCCGAAGATTGTATTTTCTACACAATGATACTCTTGCACTATTTTGTACAATTGGAGGTGGGATTCTAGCTCCTCACATTTTGAATTTTGAAGAAGAAGAGCAAGATTCTATTGGTGATTGGGAAAACAAGAAGGAGATGGTGGGTTACCAATGCTTGGATGGTGATTATACAAAAAGGGAGCAGCTAAAACTTGTTTGGGATTTGGGCACTTGCAATTGCTTGAGGACAAACAATTTTGGGGAGGGAGGACTGTAATGTCCCTTTTCCCCACTTAAGAGCTAATATTTGAGCTTCTTGCCATTCCTTCTCCATGGCAAGGAAGTGAAGAAAATGGAGGAGAAACTTGAGCTTCTACTTGCATTATTTTTCTAAAATTTTATATTTTTCTTTAGTGTTTTCTTTCTTATATAGGTCGGCTGGGTTTTAATCATTTAATGAAAGCTAATGCAAGAAAAGAACATCTTTAAGAGATTGGTCGTTCTATTCCAAGCCTTGGCGCCAAAAGGAGGATATAAAAGAAGATTAGAGGGTTTATTTGAGATATAGACTTGGCGCATTTTATTCTACTTGGGCATTGTGAGCTTGTTGCTCCATGTTCTTGCACTTGGGGACGAAAACCCTCATGTGTACTTGCCTAGAAGGACGAAAACCATTCTAGAGGTTAAGGGAAGGATGAAAACCCTTCTCCTTGGCTTGGGATTGATTCTAGAGGCTGATTTGAAGAGATACTTGTAATTTCTAGCTTATATTTGATTTATTAAGGGTGGAGCGACCTACCTTGTTTGATACTCTGATTTGTAATATTTTATAAGGCCGAAATCTGAAGTTTGGTGAATGTAGAGGGTTTTTATGCACTAGTTCTATAATTTTCTTGTGGCTGCAATTTTCAGTTTATAATTAATTTCCAACAGTGAGTTTTTCAATGTTTCTTTGTGATTTTGGCTTCTAATATTCCATAATATATATATAAAATTGTGGGGTTTCAAGGTGTTTATTGGTGTTTTTTGGCATCTTTCAAGATAGATATAGTCGTTGATTTTGTCTTTACAAATCTGCTGTAGATTAAAATTCAGATCTACATTTTGTGTGTGGGGTTAAAACCCTTGGAAGGGTCATTACACCGGTATAGTCCGTGTGGCTTATTTTCTCCAACATGCAAATGGACCAATGATTAGAAGATGTTTGAAAGGATGATGCAAGAGGATACAACAAGAAGAGAAGGTACAAAAATCGGGAGTTTGGTGCTTGAAATGCCATATGAAAAGACATCGAGAGGATGAATGTCTCATAAATTTTTGTTTGATTTACAATGTAAAGACATGTGACAATAAGGAGTACACGATTAATTTAAAAACAAAAGTAACGAGATGATAGACAATGTTTGCCGTCACAAGTACCTACTAGTGGGGTATATAAACATAAGAAATTAGAGATCAACTAGTGACAATAATTTAAAAAAACAAAATTATATTACTAGAAATAAATTATTCAAATTACAATGCCATGCCATGGTACTCATACTCCAAGATATATCCTTAGACTTCCAACAACATATTAAAGAAGAAAGAGAGCATATCTGCAACTTATCCATCCGATGATTGCAAGTGAAGGATCTTTTCAATCTGATTCCGCTTCTCTGGAGACCATGTCAAAGGCAAAGGACCAAAGTTGATCAGATTATTATGATCCAAGGCCCAATTTGCCAAAGCATCTGCCACCTTGTTCTGATCTCTAGGAACATGTTGATATATGATGGTCTGAAATTGTTTAGCAATAACTTGAATATTATCTTGAATCTGGTGATTAGCCAATTATTGGATCTATGCTTGCTCTTGAGCTGACAGAAGGTTGATAATAACCTTAGAGTCAGATTCGACTATAATTCTAAGACATCCCAATTTAGTTACTTCCAGGAGAGCTCGCTGAATTGCCAAGATTTCAGCCACATTATTAGTAAAGTACCCCAATTGATGAGCAAAGAAGAAAAGGGGAGTTCCCAAAGAATCATGAGCTATCCCTCCAATACTAGCTGGACCTGGATTGCCTCTTGCTTGCTCCATCAATATTTAGTTTAACAAAATCAAACGGAGGTGGTTTCCATTTTCTTAATACAGAGGGCACCGATAGTCTAGTACATGACCTAGACTTTAATTTGCTTTCCTCCAAATTGAGCTTTTGTAGCAAATTTTTCCATTTGCCAAGTAAGGGGGAAGGGATTTTCACATTATGCTCAATAGTTTCCACTATATTACTTCTAGTTAATTCCTTGACATACCAAATGTCTCTATTTTCATATTTGAAGATGTGTCTGTTTCACTCTTTCCATACATTCCACAACATAAGAGAAATAGCAATCCAGCTCCTTTGTTAAGATCTTGAGTATCAAAGACTAAGCGTTTCCAAACTCTAACAGTTTCCACCAAATTCATAGAAGAATTCCAATTGACAGATATCCAATCAACCAAAATATTCCATAGAGACATAACAAAAGGGCATTGAAGAAAAAGGTGAGTCAAAGTTTCATCCGCTTCTTTGCATAAAGGACACCAAAAAGGTCCTACCATACCCCTTTTCATCAAATTGTCTCCAGTAAGAATCCTCTTGTATAAGAGAAGCCAGATAAAGAATCTAACTTTAGGCCACAAAGCAAGTTGCCAGAGATCAGCAAAAATATCCTTCCAAGGGTGCGGTGAGTACCTGTCAAAGTACTATATCCTTCAGCTACAGAATAATTCCCTTCCAAAGATTTTCCCCAAGCAAGGGTATCAGGATTGGAAGAAATAGGAAGGATTCTGTTTTGAAGGAGAGTTTGAAAAAATTGAATTTGGGCCATAGACAAATTGGTCTGCCACATAGACGGAGAGATCCACTCAGTCCCTTGAGACGATGATTGTAAATAATGGACCACCTTTTCCTTTCCTTTACTATGAAGAGTATTCATAATACTTCTAAAATCCGGATACTACTCAATCAAAGGTGGGTGCCCATCCCACGAGTCAGTCCAAAAGTTAGCCTGGTCACCTTTCCCAATTTTCCAAAAAAATTGTTTTTTAATAATTTCTTCACCAATTTTGAGGACCAATAAAATCGGAGATCCCCGAGAAGGTAAGGAATGTCGAATCAACTCTTGCGGCATCATTCCTTCCACATATTTTGCTCTAATGTTGATGGCCCATAGATGGTAGGGATTTTGCAACAATCTCCAATATAACTTTGCAGCTAAAGCCTTATTATTCAACAAACTAGATCTAAAACCCAAACCCCTTCTTTCTTTGGCAAACATAATGTTTTCCATTTCACAAGATGCCATTTCCTAACCTGTTGAGTCCCTGTCCATAAAATTTTTTGGCTGATGGAATCCAGTTGCTGTAAAACTTTAGCAGAATATTCAAAAGGGAAGAAAAATAGATAGGGATAGCCTGTAGAACAACTTTAATCAAAGTAATACGTCCCCCAAAAGTTAACCATCTATGAGTCCATTTACTAAATTTATGAAGAATCTTTGTGGGTAGCCAAGTCCAATCAGTTAATCTTTTAGAATCCAACGGGATACCCAAATATTTTAGAGGTAACATTCCCTTTTGAAATCCTAATTTAGCCAAAATATCTGCTCCAGCCTAGGCGAGCAATGGAAGAAAATGATTTTTGACTTTTGCCTGTTTATATCTTGACTGTGGCCTTTGAAAAGAGCTCCAAGTTGTTGTGGATTTGGGTAGCTTCTTTTAAAGATGCTTCTCCCATAATGGAGGAATCATCTACAAATTGGAGATGAGACAAAGGATCAACCTGTCTAGCCAATTTGATACCCTTCAACTTCTTCTGGATTCTCATCTTGGAGAACAGTTTGCCGAAAAGATTCAACAACTATTATGAAAAGAAAAGGAGATAAAGGATCTCCTTGCCTTATGCCTCGAGAAGCAAAGAATCTAGTAGTAGGAGATCCATTAACCAAAATAGAATAAGAAACTAAAGAAATACAAGCTTGTATCCACTGAACCCAAAGGGGGGAAAAACCAAACTTCAACAGGATTTCAATCAGGAAAGACCAATTCACCCTATCATATGCTTTAGACAAATCCAGTCTCAAAAACATAGCTGGTTTTTTTTTAATTTCCATGGAATGAAGGACTTCCTGAGCCAGAACAATATCATCATAAATTTTCTAGAGGTACAAATCCCCTTGTTCCGGAGATATTACTTTATGAATGATGGTCTTCAACCTTTCAGCTATAACTTTGGTAATTATTTTATAGAGCACGTTGCATAAAGTAATGGGACAATATTCCGCAAGGGTAGAAGCCTCTTCTTTCTTGGGAATCAAAGCGATATAAGTTTGATTAATGATTTTTAGGACAGTCTTAGCTTGTCTGCATTCTTCCACCACTTCCAATAGGTCATTTTTGATAATGTCCCAAAATTCCTGATAGAATTCTATAGGAAATCCATCCGGTCTGGCGTTTTCCTTTTTCATAGCCCAAACAACTGTTTGGAGTTCCTTCTCTGAAATTGGCTACAAAAAGAAAAGTATTGTCCTCCTCTCCAATTAAGGTTGGAATGGTATTAAGCAATTGTTGAGCATTTCCATCCAAATTAGTAGCAACAAAGATCCCAGAAAAGTACTGAATTGCTAATTGTTGAATATCTTCCTGCGTATTGGCCTGAGTTCCATCCCCTTTATCCAAGTAAGCAATATGATTATGAGAACGGTGAGCTAAGAGAGACTTATGGAAGAAAGAAGTGTTTTTATCTCCCTCTTTCAACCATTTAATTTTGGACTTCTGTTTCCAAAAATTTCTTCTCTTAATTCCCATTCTATCAACTCCTGCTTAAGGGAGATTTCCTTTGTTTGCAATTCTTTAGAGTACCCTTGCATTCTCACTTGATGGCTCACTTCCTGTAATGATTCTAAGATTTCACATTTTTTCCCATGAACATTCCCAAAATCAGATTTATTCCACTGCCTCAATTGATTAGTAATATGTTGCATCCTTTTGGTGAAACAAAACATTTTGGTACCGTACTTGGGTTGACCCTCCTCCCACCATTTCTTAATTAAAGAGGGAAGTTGTTCATCCCTTAACCACATCAATTGGAATCTAAAAGGAGCTTTAAAAGGTTTTGATTTGCCCATTTCCAACAAAACCGGCCAATGGTCCGATCCTGAATTTTCTAAAACATTAGCAACCGGAATAATGCTTCTCTCTAACCACTCTTCTGAAACTAAAAATCTATCCAATCTTTCCAGGATACAATTCTCTCCCACTCTTTTGTTGGACCATGTCATTAGTCCATTTTGGGTTTGAATATCAATCAATTTCATCTTTTGAATAAAATCCAGCATGTTAGCAGAAGAGGCATCAAGAGTAGAATTCCCTCCATGCTTTTCATGAGAAAATAAGACAATATTAAAATCTCCCCCTATAATGACAGTATTCCAGAGTGGGCTGCAACAATATCATAAATAACCTTCCACTGGGCTTTTTTTGCTTCAACCTGAACCAGAGCATAGATGTTCAATAATAAGACATTCTGATTATCAACTACATATCTAACCACCATATAAAGAACACCATGATGTCCTCCACTATCTATACATTGAATCTGTTGAGGATCCCAGATGCATGCCATGCCTCTAGAAGCTCCTTGTGAGCTTATAGAAACAACTTGTAGTTTTTTCTGAATATTAGGAATCACTGCTGCCATAAAATCTATAGATGCTTTAGTTTCCTGGAGAAATATCATTTGAGGATGATGTTGGTTCAATATACGTTTAATTTCATTAACCTTAGATGGGCTACCTTTTAGCCCTCGAACATTCCATGTAGATCAACTTCATTGAGGGATTTGTTCAAAAATTGTAGCCAAATCCCCTATTTTACAAACTACGCTTAATTGTTGGCCTGCTTTTTGCTCAACTAGCGAAAATAATGAAGATGTTTCAAGAGCTCCTATTACGAGAGACCAAAAAGGGTGACACATTATACAATTTGGAAAATACGGCAAATAGGGACATTTTGAAAGAGGACATCCCAAAAAACCTTCAAACATAAAAATATATGATTGAGATCATAAAAACAATATTTCAGTTATTACAAGAGCAACCAAAAAGGAAGAACTAGATACGAACATAGAAAAATAAAGAATACAAGATGTTGAGCAAATAATAAAAGAAATAAATTCAAAACCAAGTATTGAATGGGGACAAGCGCTAAATGGACAAGAGCATATGAAGGAGAAACAAATAGCAACAAGACTAGAGCAGTCTTATGAGGAAGCAAATATAGGTAAACAACTCATGTCATATGTATATGACACAATGGTTATGGTCCCAACTAAACTGCTAATTGAATGTACAACGCAATTAAGAAAAGCAAGAAATCAGAAAACATCAGAAATAAGGAAAGGAGTTTTTTGTCTTTTGGAAAATACACTACTCCTAAAATCACCATGGAGATTAATGATATAGTCATAAGATTAATGGGATAATTTGTAAATCGTGATTATAGTTAGGGGTATATTTACTAGAAAATCATCTGAGATAGAATTTTCAGTACTTTAAATTGAAGATGTTTTGAAACAATATGATGCTATATTAGGATATCCAAGGGTAAGACAAGTGAAGGCCTTAATGATTGTCACCGAGAAATGATTTCACTGAAAAATAGCCAATGTTATGCGGGAACGTGTCCCCTAGATTTTGGTGACGTCTCGGATATCCCGAACATTTCAGGGGACTTGGGGACTTGGAGGGGACATCCCCAATTTTTAAAAAATCTTTCAAAAGTTTTATGA
This sequence comes from Taxus wallichiana var. yunnanensis, assembly GCA_018340775.1. Taxonomy (NCBI): domain Eukaryota; kingdom Viridiplantae; phylum Streptophyta; class Pinopsida; order Cupressales; family Taxaceae; genus Taxus; species Taxus wallichiana. The sequence goes on along the minus strand of CM031238.1, from coordinate 184,097,258 downwards.
TGTTTTTACTTTTAAAAAGATGTTATTTTTACCAAGAACATCAAATTATAATCTTGAAAGTAAAATCCTAAATATTGAAAAAAGTTAAAATATTGAAATCTTAATTTTTATGTATTATTTTAAAAGCCATCCCCCGCGTCCCCAAAATTTGGGAAATTTTTGCTGTCTCGGAAACCTCGTCCCTCCGTACCCCTATCCCCCATCCCCGAGAGACTTAGGTAACTATGAAAATAGCCCTAGGAAATAGAAGATGGATACCAGAACTACACAACTAAATGAAGTTTTGAACTTGACAAAGAGGGAGTTTTCCATTAAGATGACTTCTCCAAAGATAGCAAATTTTACGAAAGAGGATTGTTTCATTTGAAAATGAGAGATTACAAGATGTTACATTCAACTTATGCAATTGAAATTGACAAATGGCCGAAAAGAGAAGTTCTAATTTCGCAAGGCACCAAGCATCCAACCAACGATTGACATCATCAAACGGTGGTCAGCGGTTGATTGTCGGCGATAGAAAAGGGCAATCGACGACATACTAAATCCACACCACTAGAGAGCTTTATTCACCAAAACCTTGAAAGACAAAGGGTTGTCAATGCCATATGCCTAGTATATTATGACGATCATCGACACCATACATGACACTTACCATGAACGAAGAGGAAGTATGTTGGCGAAATTAAATTTAGGGCTGGTGAAGCCACTCTAATCCTATTACAATACACATGACAAGAAAAAATGGTTAATTGTGCAAACCACCGAACATTTATATACTTAAACCATATTCAACAAGATACGGGATGGGGACAAGGATGCCAATTTTAAGACATCGTATGGGAGTACTTGCGATGCAATTTTATTTGTAGACATCTAAATTTCTGAAAACTAAAATATATAAAATTCTAAATTCATAAACATTGATGATTGAACAATGAAATAAAATTCAAAAAGATTAAAAATGCATAAATATTAGAGACTTTTAGCACACTACATGAGATACACATTCAAGTTATAGTTTTAACATTTTTTTGCTTTTTAAAGTTTTATCCCAAGTTGGTGACATTTTGGGTATGGATATGGATACAAAGAATTGGATACAACATTTTTTTTGCCCAGATACGGCTATACAAATAATATGTAAAAATAAAAATATAAATTCTATCCTAATAAATAGGAATCAACCACATAGAATGCATATACAAAATTTAATAACAAAACACTACTAATAATTTATATAATGCCAACCAAATGCCAAATGAAATGTCACAAATACCAAATTAAAATGTATCATGACATTTATAGAATTTATATGTATCCTTTCCGTATCTTGGGAAAGGATACATCTCGATGGTCCAGATAAGTTTGTAGACGTATCGATACATATCCACGGGTGCTCTTGTACCGTAGCTATATAGGATACGAACCGTACCCATTTTAATGCCTGGGGGTGTTGTATTAGTATCCTAGGTTTTAATAGAACAAAGGTATGTTTCCCACATTGTATTCTTTATTTTTGAATCCAAATGGAGAACAAAGTGAGATGAATGGAGTTGTAGTAGGATTTTCTAGCTACCACTTAATTTTGGCTGAAATATATTGTCTCATTGTAAGGATAAGGTTTCTGCAAAGGACATGGGATTGGAGGAAGCTAATCAAACATGAATTCCCTACCAGAGGCATCTAGTGGTCTGAATTTCCTCTTCTTTGATGTATTTTAGGTCATTGTGTACCTCTAAGTATATTCTACATGTTGTTGCTTTTGGCTCCATATACACTTTTTTGGAATTTGATGATGTGGAGGTTGCAACTATATAGTTTATTTTGGAAATAGAAGACCACCTAAAATAAAAAAATGTATAATGGTCGTCTACTTTGTTATCTTTTGTCATATGCTTTGATTGGAATAAAACCCCTTTACTTATTAAAAAACTATTAAAAAAGGTAAAAGACAGGGAATATTTTAGGAGATGGGGGAACTCCAAACAAAATCCCAAAGACTTAGGAGACGCCTTTGTCCTTGTCTCATGTCTTTGAGACGCATCCCCTGTACCCGAGATGGGTCCCGGGCACTCGGAGACGCATCTCTTGATTTCTATGACTTTAAAAATGAATGTATGTCAAAAGATGTGATGGTGTGTAAAGGTTTTCTTTTTTAGTGATAAATCAAAGTGCGTAACATTATGAATAATATTTGGATCAATTGCATAACAATTGTTTAAGTTGACGTTTTGAGTCTCTATGTAGGACCCATTATTAGGGAAAATATTAAAGCCAATGAAATAAAAAAAAAAACAAATGGTAGGTATGTAGGAGATAGTAGATGTAATGAGTGTTCGCTATGAGGGGGTGGCTACATATGTAGAAATAAACTATACAGTTACAAGTACTCGTAATAACATCAAATTTGAGGTTTGCTAAGCAAAGAGATACCCAATCAAAGAAGTTTTGGTTGTGCATGTTAAGCTTTGTAATGAGTGCTTACAATGGAGGGCAGGTAAGGCAATATGTTTCCTTGTTGTCTTTAACCTTCTTGTGCTTGATCCCTAGATAGAACTACTATAAGTCATCCACTTCATGTGGCACGTTTTCTCTAGCTGACTTTTGTATACAGGAGCTGAAGTGGCATATGATCAAAATGGATGGTTGTCTCCTTACCCAAGATGTGATGGCACCATTACTTGATTTCTTGTACAATGGCATACAACTCTTTTTCATAGGTGTAGTGTTGAATTATGTCGTTGAATGTCTCGAGTGATAGGCAACCGAATGTCGTGATGTGTCAGTACCGCACTGAGTGCATAGTCATATGCATCGGTTTTAATCTCAAAGGTTTGGATAATGTTAGGTATTTCCAAAACATGTGTTGTGTAGAGGTGTTGCTTGAGCTCCTCAAAGGCACATTGTTGTGCAGATATCTAATGGAATGTTACTTTATCATGCATGATCTAGTTGAGCAGCCATGATATGTATGAGAAACCAAGAACAAACCTCAGATAATTGTGTGGAGTTGGCCAATCTTGGTGATATTGCATGGAGTTGGCCAATCTTGGATTATTTTGATATTCTTTGGATCTACATGGATGCTTGCATAGTCAATGATGTAGCCCAAGGACTAAATCTACATGGCGCTAAATGTACATTTGACTAAATTGGCTTGCATCTTGCGTTTGCACAATGTGTCTAAGACTAGCAAGACACGCTCCTCCCAAGTCTTACTAAAGATGAGGATGTCATCCAAGTAGACGATGACAAAGAAGTTGGTGAAGGGCCAAAGTATGTCATTCAACATGAGCATGAATGTTCAGTGTATTGGTTAAACTGAAAGTCATCCAACCACTTGTACAATCCTTCCCTGGTCTTGAATGTTGTCTTCACGATGGATTGGTACTCGATGGTAACATGACTTTGGGTTGATCTTCGTGAAGTATTGTGCAACTCAGAGTTGTTCCAAATGATCATCAATACTCGACAGTGGGTAGTGGTTGTTCACCATTATCTTGTTGATCACATGATGGTCAATGCACAAGTAACATGTTCCATCTTTCTTTGGCATGAGGACTATCAAGCTGCCACAAGGAGAAGAGCTTGGCCTGATCTTGCCTTAATCAAGAAGCTCTTGCTATGATGTTCTTCTTGATACTCTGAAACAAAATTGATTGGATGTCCTTCATATTATTGTTTTCGTATAGATATAATCTATTGAAAGATTTGACTAGCGTTAACAACACACACAGAATAGCTATTGCATGTACACACCACAACAGGTTATAAACAATAGCATCTTTGTATTTGTCATGATTACTTCTATTAAAATCTTTCATTCAAGGAGGACCTGATACAAGCGACCTTACCCTACATGTCTAATGCTATTTAAAGGGCAAGGCCCAGTGGTTGACGGTTCATACAACTGTTACAACCATTGTACAAAGTCTTATTAATCTTCAAACCAAAATGCTGATAAAACACATAAAATATGTCAGCCACATTAATTATTACTTAACCCTTTTTAATCATCTACATTATTCCCCCTTTAAGATTAGTCAAAGTCCCTTCCAATACAATAATAATAGTTCAAGGAGGACGAGAAGCCGTTGATTGATGTATTTGACTCCTCAAGGCATAGACTTCATATGTTCTTTGCTGAAGTTGTTTTGCAGATACTAGCTCTCATTCCCATAAATACTTTCCCATAGGTACAACTTCTTGCCTCTTGCTTTTCTCATTGAGAACCTCTTGTTCAACTATTTGTAACTTAGCTTTTGCTTGGCTTAACTCTTGCTCACATTCTGTTACTCTCCCACTTTGTGCCTATGTGAGCCGTGTTTGTTGGAATAGTTGCAACTGAAAGCGACCTTGTTGGTCCCCAACTTCTAGTCTTAGGGCTGCCACTTCACTAATCAGGGCATCCTTCTCATCATGCACTTTTGTTGCTCCCACATAGAAGCCTGGAGCAAGAGGTATTGGTAATTGTAGTTATGTTCTATGTTTCATAACATTTGGAGAATATTCTGAACGAGAGGTAATTGCATGAGCGACCTGTGTGGGCATCCATTGTTCATGCATCTCGGAAGACTCCGTGTAGCCCATCCTTGGCTGATGTACACTCGTATAAAGCCTACATGGTAGTCCTCTTCTACAAATTTCTGGATACGGGCTGCTTTAACCAATATCATCCTCACCTATGTAGGACCACTCACCACATATTAAGTGTTCTACCATACTGGATATGCCCTAGAGTGTCTCTCGGCATGGGTCCTAGAGTATGTAGAGACTAAGATATGATTTCGTAGAGAGCATCATTTTTTGGGATAGGAAAAATTACCGGAATAGTCCTTTCCCTTTCCTACAAATCAATGGTTTTTGCCTTTGAGTCTGCTGGTCTTATCTGTTTTCCTGCTCTTGTGTTAGTCTCTAAAAGAACGTCTGCTTCTCAGGCCCCTATAGACTCTTCAGGCTAAATTGGGCTCAATGGATATAGTGACCTCTCAGGAACCTCTCTTTCCATTTTTAGTGTCCTCTGAAGTTGTGTAACCATTTTCCTAATCACTACTCATCTTCTGCTTGTAACCCATCATTTCTTGTATGAGTGTTGCCTATGTACTTGTAGGAGAGCAATTCATAGTAGGTCAGAAGGTAAAGTTCCTCTGTATGTCCTTCCTCCTTGTCCTCATTACCAATTTTAGACCCATCTGCTTCCTTGGAAGCATGTTGTTCCAACTTCCACCATTACTTTTTGACTTTTTGTTACCGCTCTACATTCAGTATGCTCTTCCAAGGGAATACCTGGGTTTTTTCCAACAAAATAGTGAAGGCCAAGTTGGGTAATACGAATTGTCCCCTGAGAATTCTTCCCCACAATAGCCTGTGTGAACACTGCATCTAGGAATATACCTATGGGATGTTAGTTTATGTAAGAACCCCTTACATGACAAGGAGAGGAATTCCTGAAGCCTTGTAGAAATAGTTCTACCTACTTATATTTTTCACCTATGTATAGGACAAGCATGTATTATGTTATCCACCTTGCAATATATGATGCTCTCGATACTAATAGCCGGCACCATATCACATCTAGTGCACCCATTCCTCATTTGCCAAATATTATTTTTTAATTCCTCTGTGCCTTTTTTCCCACAAGTTCTGAATCTCTTCCTTAACTGAGTCTTTTCTACATAAATGTTGGACAACCAAGTTTTTCTATGCAATGATTAAATGCGGATTGGTGGCCTTGATAATGGTCAATCCATGAGAGGGTACCTTGAACACTTGTGTAAACTCAGTGGAAGTGTCAGTGATTTTAACCTACTTGTCACCATATGAAATCATGGAACATTGTCTCCCTGTTGTAGTTTGACACCATGCTCACCAAATAGGGCTCAGAGTCTCTTGCATTAAAGTGGGGCATTTGAAGGATTCTATCTACTCTAGCTCTATGTACAACTACTTAGGTTCTTGCATGTCTAGTTTATTTACCAACCATGTTTGTGCATCACTAGCTGGTAGGCTTTCCCAAGTGAGATTTCTAAGGGTGGATTCAACCCTAATTTTATTTTTCTATCCAAAGCCACTCTTCTTCTCGCTCATTTTCTTCTACACTTTGTTTGGAACTACTCCCTATTAACGATGTTTGGAACATCTTGGGGTTTGGGGAAAGGTTTTGACTGCGAATTATCTTGCCTTCTCTAACTATACCAAATTTATCGAATTCGCTTCCAAATATTTTTTCTACCGTACGCATGCTTGTATCGCTCCCGGAAGAGGTTGAGGTTTGTGTCCTTGTCTGCCATGTTTGCTGAATTACTTTCACTTCTGCTTATTTAAGAATATTCACTAAACCCTACCTATTAACTGTTGTTGGAGCTTGGTTGGGGTCCTTGGATTTTTCTACTCGACCAATCCTACATGTAATTTATTTATAGATGCTCGGGCTGAATTTGATGGCCATTCTTGTTTTTGGGGATTAAAAATTGAAAATCTTCTATCCCGAATTCTATGTTGCATTTTGACTTTGTTGTGTGTTTTAGGATTTGTTTCCTTTGTTGTTGTGATTGGTAAAAATGTTGTTAAGGGGCATATATGGGTGTTTTGGTTCGCAGAGCGGACAAATTGGATTGATATAACTACTCGGTTGTAGAATCGATCTAGGGATGTTCGAATAACAAAGTGTGTAAGGAACAACCAATTACTAGGAAGAGTGGTATGAGACATTGTACAAACATACAACCCTCTCGAGGTTGTACGCCAACCCATTGCGCCTCTTATGAAATTACATGACAATTGGAAGTTGTGCAGACATCACAAATTCAACAATAGCTAGCGTCACACAGTCAAATTATAGTTGAGGTAGATGGAGGTAGAACAATAGTTGGTTTAGATGGAGGTAGAACATGAATGGAAATAGTGGGTGTAGGTCAAACCACAAATAGGTTGAACAATGTTGTAATGGGAGAAGGGCGATTGTACAACACCGCAATGGCATAAGGAGATCATATTACACCGCCTATATGAGGGCGAGATCATACAATATATATTGGTGAAGAGGTTGTATGGGTATTGGTTGGTGAAGAGGTCATACAAGGGTGTGAATGGGGATCGCCATTTTTAACCTTGTAAGGTGTTTTCTGAATTAACCACTTCACCCCTTCTATTTTGTGCACCAACCCATCTATCTCTAGCTCCTTAGAATTGAACTCATTGACTTTGTCAACAATTGTATTATCTTTAGTTTTGGTTTCTTTAATCATTATCTTAAATGGGGAACCAATTTCTAATGTATTGGTACTTTCCATCCATGCCTAAAATAACTTCAATTTAAATCCATTAATAGTGTCCTTGCAGGCTTCCCATTTAAATATTCTAGTTTAACTACTCGATTGTCAAAAATTCTATAAGTTTAAATGGTCCCAACCTACATACTTCAAAATTACCCGGCTTAATTTCTTGCCACTTATTGTATCTTAACACATGAGCCCCACTTTAAATTCATGCATTGAGGTGCTTGTCATATTTCCTTCTTTTTTGAGTTACTTTCGGATGTCCATTGTTCCATCATTCGCGATCATCAAGCTTATTTAACTATATGCATCATTCTCGCAAGGCTATTGTTGTCTCCCAATATTTTTGGACTGTCATCCGCATATTTGGTACTAGGTATTCCATACGAACAATTGCTTCTTAGCCATACATCAATTGAAAAGGTGTATGGTTGGTAGTAACTTTGTATGTTGTTTAATAATCCCATAATGCTTCGTGTAGGTGTTCCTCCAAGTCACTTCCTTCAACACCACATGACTTTTGAATGACAAATATTAACACTTGGTTAGTTGCTTCCGTAGACACCTAAATTCCACTTTTGCAATCTTATTGCCAAAAACGCACGCAAATCACTCTTATTCTTCCCAATTCCGTTATAATTAGTGCTCTTTACTAATTAACTAACATTTCTTGCCACTTTGGTCGGTTAACAAGCACTTTGTTGATCACCAAACCTCTTTCGCATTTAGGATGCCACTTTACGACGAATCGTAAGTCAAAATCCTCTTCAAAACAGACAATTAGCGTTTATAAGCTAATTAAGCCTATTTTGCCCTTGTTTTGGTCAATATACCCTAGTATTGGCTTAAACCCCTCTTCCAACCACTCAAAATCACCCCATTCACCTCCACAACGTCTCAGCAAGCTTCAAAAGCTTATCCTAGCCTCCTAGTTGACCCTAAACGGTCGATTAAGGCTCCACACCTCTTAATCACTTGGTAATTCACTAATTGTGATTAGCTTAATCATGATTCTAATCTAATTTGGGGCTTTTAGTCCCACATGCACCAAAATACAAGTTTTTTCCAAAAGGAAAACTATAAAAGAGGGTGCACCTCATTCCTTTATACTTTACACCATGCTTTGATTTGCATCTCATATAATAAATATGATTTATAGCCAAACTCAATCCTTGCCTAAAGCCTTCAATGGGTTAGTAGATGGATATCCAAAATGACCATGTAGTCATTCGGAGAGGCCATTTCATCTTGTTTCGAGTAGCAACCATAACCATTTGATTGCCCTCTTAGGTCTATTTAGGCCCATGTTAGGTAATTCAAGCATATTAGTAGGCATGTTTAGTTAGATTTTGTATTGTTTTCATACTAGTTAAACATTCTTTTAAGCTTCTATTTTAATGTTACATTCCTAGACTTAAAACCTTGGCTAGATGGATGGCAATGGTGTTAGCTTTCCTTGTTTAGTCATGCAATTTGCTTTGTAAAGTTTAGGGTGCTTTCATTTGGCACACCCAGATGGGACAATACCCCATTGCATTCCATTTTTAAGCTTTTTAACTTAGTTTCAAAGTTTTTCATTTCAAGTTTTAGATTAGTTTCAAGTTTCCTAGATTAATTTCAAGTTTTCTAGTTTACTTTCAAGCTTTCTAGTGTACTTTAAGCTTTTTAGATTAGTTTCTCAAGCTTAATTTCAAAGTTTTATTAATTTCAAAGTTTTAGATCAATTTCCATTTTTAAAAGTTGTTTCAACTAGATTAGTGGTAAAAGTTTTTTTCATGTTCTTTGTAGGATATAAGGAGGCGAAGCCTTGTCAAAATTCCAAGAAATCCCAAGATTGACCTTTTTTCAAAGAAATTGCTTCAAAACTCGGATTTTTAACATTTAGAAAAAAAGGGATGCCTATGCATGATTGTGAGCACTTTTTGCGCTTCTCCTTTCCAATGCAAAAAAATGGAGTCATTTCGAGAAGTGCAAACGTGGCATCAAAGATAGTTTGAGCACATGTGAAAGATAAAGAGAGGGCGCATGATCAGGCGCATCAAGGTAAAATTTTCTCAAAATTTCAAAACTTCAATTTTATGATTCCTATCAGTTTTTAAGGGTTTTTAGATGTTTTTGTCAAATTATTGATTTTAGAGCAATATTCTTAACAAAATTGTCCTAGGGTTTGATAAAGGATTGTTGAGTAAATTGGGTTAGGGTTTGAGGAGTGATTGTGTTTTCATACTTTAATTGAGTTTGGAATAGAGTTGTGTATGCTTTTTCTCTTGCACCTAGTGTGATCTTGTGAACCAAAAACACCTCTAAACCATTTTTTTTGCTTCTTGGGAGTAAGTAGGAACAATTATTATTCATTTTGTGCTTAAGAGAATAAACCTTCATTTTTTTGCATGTGCTTGATCTTTTAGTTTAAGAGCTTTTTCACTAATAAAGAAATCAAGGCTAAAATTTGTGTATGCTCTTCCCTTACACCTAGTGTGATCTTGGGAATCAAAAGCAATTTTAGTCTTTTCATTAAAAACACTTGGATGAATTGGGAATAAACCTTGTTTTTGCAAAGTTTGATGGTAGTTAGTTGATTTACAATCATTTTTCATTGCTATTTTCTTATGATATTGTGAATCTATTTTGAAACTACTAACCATTTTGTGAAGGACCTAACGCTAGTCAAAGAAAGGAGGACTTAAACAATTTTTCTAACTACACGTGTGATTGTAGGTTGTCAAAAGGAGTGCGACAAAACCACATTAAGTCTAAAAGATAAAAAATACACCACAATCATCACATTGTATTTGCAGGTTTCAGTTAAGAGCTACGACTCATCCACTCAACTAGGACATAACCCCTTTGGCATAAGCCTTAAGCTACAACAATGGGGGTGATCCTAGAAACCCTAAAGTAATTTACGTAAGAGGGAACCTTGTGAACGAAACAAGAAAATGCTCCACACTACCGACTTGACTAGTATACCTTGGTGAGATTAGAGTTAAAGATATCCGTATCGCGACTCCCAGTTAAGGAATAACTGAACGCACTTCGGTGCACATTATACTAAAGGGGTAAAGTAAAGTCGAGATACTCCTTGGGAAACCTTGGTAAATCGAGTTCGCTCTAGATATCTTGTGACACCTAGAGAGAGAACCACCTAGAAGCTTGGTTTGGCTTGGAGCCATTGTTTTTGTCTTAGTTGTTATACTTGAGAGCTCTCACAAAGTGACAACTTTGTTAGATTCAAACTCTTGTTTTTCGAACAAGGGAAAGAATCTCTTAAAGTTGAAACCGCGTGATTTTCATCACGAAATCTACTTAGTGTCATTTTGTCCTAGTTTTTCACTTGTCCTAAGACAAGGTGAAACTCTGCCAAAATAACACCAAGTTTATTTCAACACCACTTGGTCTACACCCTTGTTTTCTTGTTGCCCATTTTTGGACAAAAGGAAACAACATATACGGATACCACTAGATATCGCGTGTCCACCACTTTTGTATTCTACTTGTGCGACTAGGTTGCAATGTCGAAGAGCACAAGTGTTGAAAGTGTGCATGGTACGTACTCACGATCTAGTAGGCCCCCTTGTCTCAAAAACCCATATTTGAGACTTATTATCATCGTAGTTAGGTGATTTCATCCTTGTCTTCTTTTGAGTTGTTATGCTGCCCACATTATAGCCATACAATTGAGATATTTACGTCTTGTTTCCATTGTGAAATTAGGCCTAAATCTCTATATTGTAGAGTTACATTGTTCGCACACATAGCAATTTCTTGTTATACTTAGACGTAGTTTTTACATCCTAACTTTGTCTTGAGTTTTGTGAGTGTTGAGGATACATTGTTAGCATCACGATAACATCATTTTGACACTAGAAATCTTACTTTCTGAAAGCTTGGTTCACGTGTCCAAATAGTGTCGTTACATTGCTCACATTGTTATCATCCATTTTACAGACTTAGACTTTGTTAGTGTTTAGAAACTGGTTTTTAGTATATCTTGTTAGAAGATCGCGTCAACATTCTCTTATCATTTAGGCCTTGTTTGTTGCAAACTTGACCTAATTGGTGATGTTGTGTTGTCACTATTTGGTTGCAAACCTATCTAGACAAAATCTTAGAGAATAAACTATTTGGTGTAACTAAATTTTGAGCGTTGTACGTCATTGTATTATTCTAAGGAAAACTTGTGTCATATTTCATCTTGAAATCTGGTAGCTTGTTATCCGAAAAAATTTCGTACTTTTAAAATAATGGGTCGTTTTGTGTTTTTATTGCCAGTCAAGTTGTATTGTTTCAAGATATTCCCAAAGAGCCATATTAGCCATTTTCGCTAAATACCTAGATGCCCAAAATTGTTATATTCTCATCATCGGGATTTGTTTGCAGAAAATTTGTATTTAATTATTTTGAGCCCCGCTTTGAGGCAATTTGCGCTCCGGTTTAACTCTATTGTGATCGTTATAGAGGATTATTCCTATATACCATAGTGGCTAAGTCACAGAGGTTCGTGTTCGTATTCGTGTTCGACAAGGATAAAATTCGATTTAAGTTCGGTGACGATAAAATTCGCCAAAAAAAAATCGTGATTAAATTCGACTAATATAAATTAACAATTTTTTTTTGTAAGAAAATAATCAACAAAATATTTGAATGCCACATTTATAAACCATGATTTTTAATATTTGATATTTAAAAATATATATCATTTATTAAATTAATTTAAAATACTTTAAAGTTTAAACTTTGTAAAAGTTAAAGTTAATATTCTAAATATTAAAAAAGAGATAATACTAACTAATAAAATACATAACATTTAATAAAGCAATGAAAACATTAAAAAAAAAAACCGAACCAAAATGAATAAATAAAAGACTCCAAAAAAAAGCTAAGCGTAAACCTAAAGAACTTAAACCTATGGTCGACTTGATCCAAATAACAAATGGCGGAGACTCCATGGAATGCCTTCGCGAACAACGTATCGTTATTATTCCTATGTACCGAGCGAAGGCAAGTTTCATGACTCACAACATCCGAATAAGTTTTGGAGCTTTCCATTTGTAAACGTTTGCAATTTCATCGTGTCACTCAACTAAGCCCCTCGCAATTTCCCCTTTCGTTTTCAAAACCCTCATTACGATTTCTTTCTCATAAGCGTTTTTTTGCGAATAACATGAATAAATCGCGAATCTCATGTCTAGCCATAAAGTTCGGCGATTTTCGAACTTTGTGCTTGAAAATCGCAAACCTTGACATAACTGCTAGGGTTTTAACTAGGGATGAGTTCCTTTATTTGTGACTTCGCAACGCATTTTGTGTTTTTGTGTTTTTCCGTTTTGTTTTTCGTGAAATTTCTCTAGATCAATTCCTTTTACTCGGTTTGGCCTAATTCTTGGCTTGGAGTATTCGGAGATCACATACGCACGCCAGTGGGGAAAAAGTCGCCATTAGAGGTCCGTTCACCGGGAAAAGATGAAGTCGTGCACCAAAAGCCTCTTCGGGCTACATTTTTGGAAAAAAAGAATTAAGTGGATCATGGGAAAATTAGGAGCAGCAGTGGTGGGAATTTTGTACCTGCTTTTGAAAGCAGGTAACTTTTCCCATGAAAGCAATGCCACTTAAGTGACAATGGGAAAATTAGAGGCAGCAGGCAAACGGAAATTTCTTACCTGCCTTGCAGGGTAAAAATTCCCATTGTGGAATAAAAGAAAAATCACTTAAGTCAATCATGGGATTTTATTGCACCTTGCAGGTAAATAATCCATTATGAAAGTCAAATGACTTAAGTGAATCATGGGATTTTCGGGGCTGCTCATGGTAAAGAATCCCATTGTCATGTGATTCTTAAAAATAGAATTCTTTATGTCAAAAAGTGTGCCCACCTTTGGTGAATAATGGCAGCCTTTAAATTGATTAATTTAATTAATTATTCACCCAAAATAGGCGCCCAAGCTTGTGGAAAAGTCAACAAGGTTAAAAGACAAAAGGTGGATGAAAATAGATTGTTCTAAAATTAAATAAATTAATTTATTTAATGGCAGCCCCTTTATGTCAAAAAGTGTGCCCCTTTTGGGAAGGAAATAATACTTTTAAAGTATTAAATGATTAAATTAATTCCTATTTTCAATGGGCTAAGGTCAAAGCATACTTTGTGAACTTGAGTTAATGAAGTGAAGTCTAAAATTAAATAAATTTAATTTATTTAATGGCATTGCCATAAGTATGCACAAAATAGGCGCCCATTTAAGAGTGAAGCTTATTAATTAATTAATTAATTGCCTTTAAGAATAGGGCATTAATTAATTATAGAATCACAATGGTTATATAAGCATGGCTACCATAAGGATGGATTAATTAATTCACGGGTAAAGAAGTGCAGCCAAGAGGAAAAGTGTGCCCCATTTGAAGAGGATTTTGCTCAAAAGAAGGTGAAATTAATGCTAAAAGCTTCCAATTTTGGCGCATGCATTGAAGGAAGTTGATTTGTGTTTGGATAATTGTTTGCATAAGTGATACAAAGTGCTCGGTGAAGTTGGAAAATTCATGCTCACTTTGCATGCAAATTAAAACATCAATTTTTGGGGCAGCAGGCTTGAATTATGCAGATTTTTATGATTAAAATCCATTATTCATGTTCCGGTTGCCATCTTTGTCTAAATTAATTGCAAGAATTCATTACAGGTGCTTTACAAAAGAAAATGAGCTTTAATCAATGTCCAATATATTGAATATATCCTCCAAATCTGAAGAATTATCTAGATCTGCACCAGTTTTGAAGAATTCCGGCCGAGTAAGAAGAAAAAGAATCGTTCAGACAAAGATAGACAAAGCCATGGCAAAGAAGGATGAAAAAGAGAGCACAACGGAGTCATGCATCACTTCTAAATTTGCAGACATTGGAAACACAGATCTAGGTCCGGAACCTCTTTCCGAATTGATTGACAGATCCAGAGCTGGAAAGACTTCCTCATGCGTGCGTAGAAACTCAAATGCGCAGGAGTGAAATCATTCGAGTTGCAAAATTTTGAGTTGCAGCAATCCATTCATATCCCACCGCAGTGCGATCCATATCCGCATGGAGTGTCCTATGATCCAGATCCAGATTCATAGATCCATAATTGCAAAGGCTTCATCCTTTTGTTTCAAATGCAGCCTCTGTGAAGAAGTCAAGATGTGGAAAATTCCTTCCAATCTTGTGCATGTGCTCCCATCTTCCAATTGAAGCCTTTTCATTTAAGTTTCATTCACTCGAGTGCTTTCCAGAATTTTTAATTGTTCATATGCAATTAAAAATAAAGATGATGAGTTATTTACGGCAAACATTGCATTGATGCATGTACAAAAGAAGAACTGCAAAAGCTTCAAGGATAAAAGAGAAGACAAGGCGAAGGCAAAATTCCAGCCGCTTCCAATTCCAACTTGTTTCCAAATCCAAATTGCTCCCAGTCCAGTTTGATTTAGTGAGAATCGAAGGAAAAAGAATCACTTTCCTCTTCCTTCATGAAAAGGGACAAGACGCAGCTTTCCTCTTCCTTCTTCTTTCCTCCGACAAAGTAATTAAGCGATCAATTAAATTATACAACTTAAGTGATTGGTTTAAAAACCATTACTTGAAGAAGTCAACTACTTGAAATAGGTGGCAATGCGTGCAAAATAGAAGGTTCTATTTTTAGTTGCAAAATCATGCATGTCATGCAAAGAGGAATTCCAGAGGGAGATTGCGGTTGTTTCTTTACCACTTCTACATGTGCCAGTTCAACTAAAAACTTCTGACTTGTAATTGCCCCTCTACATTCTATAAGTAGAGGAAGAACCTTCGGTAATGGAGGGGAATTTGTGAGCAGAAATCTTGTGTTCCAGACTTTGTCTTTGAAACCCTTGAGAGCCACTTGAAGCAAAGGAATATACAGGAGCAGATTTCCGAGAACTTTGTGTCACGGTGTATCATGTTTCTAGCTTTTATATCTTAGATCTTTTAAATAAACTTTGTGTTATTTCAAATCTAGATCTAGAGCTACCTTTGCTTATAATTCTCGTGTTTATATCTATTGGTTTCTTCTTGTGCATGCAATCAACTCTCTTATTATTCATACACATCTTCCCCATTTCTTCTCTCGTGTTTATATAATTCCCTTCTTCTATAAATATTTCCTTTCTTAAATGCAAATTTACTTTGCTCGCTAATCTGCCTATGGTTCATGAACTTGACACTTAAAGTAAAACCCCATCTAGATATTAGCATACCTTAATCTTCCAAATCGACACGGGAGCCTCACCTTAAATGAGGGAGATTTATCACATGACTACCTAGGTTTTGTGCTATGCAGAAATCTAGCCAACATAAGGAAAACTTGTGTCATATATTACCTTGTTAGGGTAGCTTGTTCGTTATTCTTTAATTCATACGTTCATTTTGACCTATCAATTTTGTGGCTATTCTATAGTCACCTTGTTTTAACAACTTAGGGTCATTACACTGCACAAATTTGACTAAGGTCCCTTTTTAGTAAACCTTAGTGGAAATTCTTCGCATTGTATTTCCTATCTCGAGTATGCCTACTACGAGGATGGGATCCCAAGATTAGGAACCGATATATTTGGAGGTGACAACCCTCTTTTAGAGGATAATATCATGGTTGACCATAGTGGTGGAGAGGAAGAGTCTCCTCGTATGAATATAGAGCGTCCTCCCGCCAATTTTGACGATTACATTTTTCAAAACAAACATGAGGTTCTTATGTGTGTTATGGAACTAGGAGCTAGGTTACCTCCCACGGTGGACCCTTCTCTCATTGCCGCAATGGTTCGAGGGGAAGAAGTGGAACATCCTCTTCACCATATAGATGACATATTAAACCCAGGTCACACCTCTACTTTTGAAAAATAATGAGGAAGTACCTTTCAAAACGATGGAGACTATTGTTTACCTCCTATTAAAATTCATTGCGAAGACCATGAAGAACATGTTCATCATGCACAACCTCCCCTAACGAAAGATCATCATGAAATACCTATTCAAGAGGTTACGTTAGAACAACAGGTCCAAGCCCTCACTCGCCAATTAGCAAGTTTGGCTTCACATATACAAAAGGAACAACCAAAAGTTGTGAAACAAACTATACCAAAGGCAAAACCTAAAGCTTCATTTCACGAGTTCCCAATAAACACTCCTCGATGGAGAGCACAAAGAGATTCTTATGAAGAGATTCTCACAACAAATAGAGGTGGGAATACACCTAGATTTAATCCATATAGGCCTACGCCACCCACGCAAGATCCACTTTTTAATCAAGAGTGGTCAACTATGAAGAACGCCCTTCAAACATTACAAGAGGGCCAAACCGTAACAATAACAAGAAATACCATTCGATGAGTTATGTCCCTACCCTTTTGACAAAGTAATGCTTCAAGTACCTTTCCCAAGACATTTTGATTTTCCAAAATTTGATAAATATAAGGGAAAAGGTGACCCTCGTGATCATATAAAGACTTTTATATGGCATGTCAAGAGGTTGCATATAGCGACAATTATCTTATGCGCTTGTTTCCACGAAGTTTAGGAGCAACGGCACTAGAATGGTTTGTGCATATCCCTAAGGGATCCATATCAACATGGCCAGAACTAGCAGAAAGCTTTGTATGACACTTCTCTTTCAATATAGAAAATGACGTCACCATGTTAGATCTCTGCAATGCCAAGCAACGAAATAACGAAAACTTCGTTGCATTTTTACAACGATGGAGAGGATTAGCTAGCCGCTTTCCTTGCTCCATACCGAAAAGCAGTTAATCAATATATTTGTTCCCAACCTCCATCCAGACATTACGTTCCACTTGCAAATGCATTGTGGCAACACATTCAAGAGGTAATCGAAAAAGGGAGTCAAATTGAAAAAGCATTGTTAGCTAGGGGGACTCTAAAACCTTTCTCCCATGATCAAAACAATTCCAAATCTAATGACAAACCAAATTTTGTTCATAATAAGAACAAAAACGTCATTGGTGATGGGATAGTAGACTCAAACGAGTACAAGTTCAAAACAACACTCCTTTGAAGCTTGTAAAGGGAGCTCCGCCTATGGAGTATAAGTGTCATACTTTCACTCCTCTATCTGACTCAATGTCATCAATACTAAAACAGCTAGAGGTGGGTAATATGGTTAGATATCCTAAACTACGCCTTATGAGGATGACGCCTAAACCATCATGGTTTAGAGATAATGAATATTGCCAATTCCACCGCATTAAAGGTCACAAAACAAATAAGTGTTTGAAGTTGCAGCACTACATCCAGGACTTAATCGAAAGTGGCAATGTGGAGATGGATTCATCCACTCCTAACAAATCCCCCAATACGAAGACTTTTCCTAAACATAATCAGGACAAGAATGCTAATTATGTGTCTAATGAGGAGAATCATTTTGATGCTCTCATTGGTTGTGTAGATACACCTGTTGAACATGTCAACACAATAACCCCTGTGATATCCCTTGGACTATCTATGTCTAGGCATGTGCCGACAAAGACTGATTATCACGCAGTTCCGCATACTTATGACAATAAGGAACCTAGGTTTCAACATTCCCATCAAAGGATGCCTATCACAACTAGACCTCGTTTGATTCTTCACGCTAAAGAACCCATTCAATTACCTATTCCCCACCTTCATCTCATAGTCGGTGGTATGGTTTGGACACTTATGATCCAAATTATTATTCGGGTTCCTCCCACTCTTCTTTTGACTCCGATCCAAACTATTATTTTGATTCTTCGATTCACCTCGATCTTCTAAAAATTCTCATCAAATCTATTCACCTCATTCGACTCTTAAGTCGCAGTTCTTCATCTCTTCGCAGACTCCCATGTCACTCACCTAAACGACATCTTCCTCCTTCAAGATCCATGCAGCCCAAGTCTCGCTACTCAAACATCTAATTTGGTTCTTGAGCCACGCATCCTCCCTCGCTAATCAAGACCTCCCTTATTCACCACCTCAACGACCCCTTCTTCCGTTCGAAGAGCTCTCCGATTCAAAGTCCTTCTAATCAATCATCCAAGTCGACTCCCATGTCGCATTCATCCAATCAACCTCTATGGTTGAAGAACGAGATACCCTATTGATTGATTCATCTCAAGATGAGGAGATTGATCACGAAATTCTTGTCGGGGTTAAACGATGGCATTCCCTAGAGGATTACGTTCACGATCAAGGATTTAATCTTGACTTCGATACGCTTGATATTGGGAAGAAGAAATTTATTCCTTTTCTTCCATAACACTAAGGAATATCCTAAGACCATCCAGGATCTTATCTTTTCTTCACATCATTCTTTATCTATCAGGATTCCTCCATCGCAATCCCACCTTGGGTCACCACTGCTAGCCCATCACCTTTTCTAAATGTGAACACCTCCAAGTAGCCCCATCATCTATGTGTGGCTCACCCTCGTGGCCCATTTTCTTTATATGTGGCTCACCTCCGAGTAGCCCCTCTTCGTCTACACTGGGGGCACGTCCTAAAACCCGCTCATCTTCGATTCTCAGGCCACATCCTAATAGCTCATCATCTTCTATCTATGGGACGCCACTAAAATCCTTCATCTTCAATCTTAGGGCCACATCCTTGTAGTCCTTTATCTTCGATTCTATGGACACCTCCCGGTAGCTTATCCTCTTCAATTCTTGGACCGTATCATTCACATCCATCATATTGTTCCTTCTATCAATGATCAGGCAAACCCACCATCATTTCTCACATCAATTCTATTCATCCACTTTCTTCTCCCACTTCTGGGATCAAAAATTCACATAAGAGCTTATAGAAACCAAAACGGTTCCTTCATCGTGCTTAGATCAATAATTCCAAGAGTTCCAAAGCTCACAACAATTTAAAAAACTCAAAGTTCATAATCAAACATGCTTCAAAAATGCACATCAACGGACCCATCAAGTATGGCGTAAAGTTCGTAAACCTTTGATAGGGACCTCAAGCTCCCACACACACAAATCCATGTTTCATGATAAAACGCAGTCATCTATTGGTATGAGCTCACCATGATCATTGAGATCGGGATAATATGACTCTTGATAAGCAAACACGCCTAGTTTCCTTATCAAGGAAATCACTAACATTGTTGTTGGATCTTATCATACCGAGTGACCTTCTTAGTCCCACTTTTCAAAAAAAATTCACAAATGCAAAAAAATGAGAAAACATTTCAAAAAATCAAAGGTAAACGAACACACATTGCAATCGGTATCGCATACACATGGATATTTTTCTTCCTTTTCTTGCTCTTCTTCTGCGCAAGTCTTCCTACCATTTTCATCCTTTTTCGGTGATATTTTGGTTAGCCTATTCGCACACATTTTGTGACAGCTTATCTCTATGGTATCCATTTGGCCTTGGTCTTTTATCACCTTGGTAAATTAAAGAACGACGACCTTTAGAGATCCTATCACAATCAACATCTAAAAAACTTGTCGTGAAGAAATTTTGGATATATTTGTTGACACTAGTCAATGTCGTCATCGCAATCACTTCCACCTATCCTTCCATCAAGCCATCGGTGGTTCTTAACCCTTGTCAAACAAGAGAGCTGAAATAAGTTTTCGTAAAGCAAAAAATCAATCAAATCAAAAAGCACAAAGTCAAAGCAAACACTAAAACCAAAAGCAAATTGATATATAACTCTCTCTTAGGGTATTTCCAATAATCTCTACCGGGCTATGGATGCCTAACTAGCAGTAGAGCAATGTTGCGATTAGAATCAAATGCATCTTCGTCGGGGCTATGGACAACTGGCTGACAATGGAGCAATGTACGGCTCTCCTTCCACAATCCATTAAAAAAATCAACTTTCAAAAATAAATCATTCCTACACATTGGCTAGGGTGTCTTCACTTGTTGTCTATCAAATCTTCCCTCCAAGAGGTAATAAATTTCCACATGCACACACTGGATCTCTATGAGCAAACAAGATTAGTATGTTACCAAGTGTCTTTTTTTGGACCTTGTTCAAACTCTTACTCTAGTCCATATCTTGTCTCATGATTCATGCCTTTAGCTAATCGCTTCTTCATCGCAAGGCTTCTAAGCTACATTCACATCGTTCTTCTACTTAGTTCAGAACATCCATGTGTATAATATTGCCTTTTTGTCATGTTGTTGGGAACCTTTGTCCCCTTTCACAAAAACAATCTTTACTTCTTTCTATCATGTGCTTCTTGGCCAACTTACACTAGGGGCACCCTTGCTCCTTCCTAGCACATCATTGGGTTACGTTCATCAGCGTGTTGAACCTATTTATATTGGCCCTGATCCAACTTCTGACGCGTGAAGAGTTTGCCTTTGAATATTCCCACCTAACATTGGGGCAATTTCGCATCTTCACTTTCTTGCGCATACGCATAACATTCTGCCCTTGTACATCCCATCTATCGTTAGGGGCATCCATGTTTCTTCGTTTCCTGTACATAGCTTCAAAAACTTCTAGAAAATCAAAAACATTCAAATATGTTTCAAAAACTCCCAAAACATTCAAATACGTTAATCGGAAAAGACAAAACATCCAAATAAACAAATTGGTGAGACAAATTCAAAAGCCCAAACAAATTGGTAAAACAAATTCAAAACCCCAAATCTATGTTGGCATTGCATAGTTCACTTCGATACCTTTCCACGCAAAAAAACACAGAGTCGTTTCGAGGTCGGGAGCAAAGTTATGGCCTCCGGAAGATAGGTAGTGCATTTAGTGTTGCATAAGCGCCCAGGTGCCCATGCTGAACATTGCCAACACAGGCGCCCATACCGCATGGAAAAATCCAAAAATCAAGGAGCCTAGCACAGTGCACTCAGCGCCATGCTGCCTCACAAAATCCAAAAACTCAAAAAGTAGGCCAGCACACGCCCGAGCGCCCACCATTCTTGCCTCACACAAGCCTAAAAACCCCAAAACTCAAGGTTAACATAGCCGTCTAGGCACCCATGTTAGCTAACAAAATGCAAAAATCCATCAACATGTTCAGCACAGGCGCCCAGGTGCCCATGCTGGCTCATAAAATGCAAAAATCCATCAAAAGTCAAGACAGGCCTGTGCGCCAATGTTGGCTCACAAAATGCAAAAACTCACCAATAGGCCCATGCCACAGTGCACCCATGCTGCCCAACAAAACCCAAAAATCCAAAAAGGAGGCCAACACAGCGCTCCCCTGAGTGCATAGGCACACCCAACATTGTGTAAGCCATAACTTTTGCTCCCGACCTCGAAATGACTCCATTTTTTTGCATTGGAAAGGTATTGAAGCAAGCTACACAATGGTAACATTAATTTTGGCTTTAGATTTACCAAAAATTTATGGTTTTTCATTTTTAAAATGGCTTGCATACAGTTGAAGCCTAGTATCACCTACATTATCCTCAACATCGAAATTGGTCCTCCAAAACCATCTTTCTGACGTTCTTGCTTTTTCTTGTCTCAAACGACATGTGGATCATCATGATCTACCTCCATTAACAAAGTTGGGTTTGCTTATTATGTCGGTACTCTCATGCAACAATGAGTTGCCAAGTATTGTGTCATAATGCATGAATGCTTTCCATGGGACTACTTGTGTCCTCCGTTTTCCCTCGCATGTGTTATTGCTTGAGGGCATCATTTTTAACCCTTGTCATTACAACACGAACATTCGGGAACTACAACTTGATAACAAAAGCATTGGTGCAACACGTTATTTGCTTGAATACGTGTGATCGTATTGGTTTCTCTGTTAGGTTAGTTGGTTTACTTTCTCGTATTGCATTGCATAAATGTATGTTACATGGAGCTAAATATCATTTTACTTTCTCGTATTATTGCATTTGTATAATGTATGTTTTATGGAGTTACGTATTTTTAGCAAGCAAAACAATTATTAGTAAATTAACTTTTCATGTTATCTTACACTTTTGTTTATTTTTAATAAAGGCCGCTAATGTAGACCTAGGGGCAAAATGATATAAACGGTTGCTTATGGAAACACTGGATGCAAAGGTTGGACTTGTCCTATATCTCTCCATTAATCATTTCTTCTCCATTATCATTTATTATCATTACTAATTTTCTCCTCAAACTCACTTGGGGCAATAAATAACCACGTTTATCCCCATCTTTATTTTTTCTCAATACCTAAGGGTTTTGCACCCATTCTAACCTATTTACTTCTACCCATTTCAATCATATTTTCGATCGTCGATAGACTTCTTTTATCACCACCACGGCACTCATGGGGGCATCCTTCATCCTGCTAAATTTTCTTCAAAAATTTATGTGTTTTATGTTTGTCTACTATGTTTGAAGTGAAGTCACTAACTTCACCTCAAACACAGGCAAATGTAGACACCTAAATTCCGCTTTTGCAATCTTATTGCCAAAATGCACGTAAATCACTCTTATTCTTCCCAATTCATTATAATTAGTGCTCTTTACTAATTAACTAACGTTTCTTACCACTTTGGTCAATTAACAAGCACTTCGTTGATCACCAAACCTCTTTCGCATTCAGATGCCACTTTACGACGAATCGTAAGTCAAAATCCTCTTCAAAATAGACAATTAGCGTTATAAGCTAATTAAGCCTATTTTGCCCTTGTTTTGGTCAATATACCCTAGTATTGGCTTAAACCCCTCTTCCAACCACTCAAAATCACCCCATTCACCTCCACAACATCTCAACAAGCTTCAAAAGCTTATCCTAGCCTCCTAGTTGACCCTAAGCGGTCGATTAAGGCTCCACACCTCTTAATCACTTGGTAATTCACTAATTGTGATTAACAAGGCCTAATCATGATTAGTAATTCTAATCTAATTTAGGTCTTTTAGTCCCACATGCACCAAAATACAAGTTTTTCCCAAAAGGAAAACTATAAAAAGGGTGCACCTCATTCCTTTATACTTTACACCATGCTTTGATTTGTATCTCATATAATAAATATGATTTATAGCCAAGCTCAATCCTTGCCTAAAGCCTTCAATGGGGTTAGTACATAGATATCCAAAATGACCATATAGTCATTTAGAGAGGCTGTTTCACCTTGTTTGGAGTAAAAACCATAACCATTTGATTGCCCTCTTAGGTGTATTTAGGCCTCATGTTAGGTGATCCAAGCATATTAGTAGGCATGTTTAGTTAGATTTTGTATTGTTTTCATACTAGTTAAGCATTATTTTAAGCTTCTATCTTAATGTTACATTCCTAGACTTAGAACCTTGGCTAGATGGATGGCAATGGTGTTAGCTTTCCTTGTTTAGTCATGCAATTTGCTTTGTAAATTTTAGGGTGCTTTCTTAATCCACTTAGTTGTAGGCTCGCAAGTAGTATGGATATATGATAGTGAATGAAAATACAAAACTCCAAAGTCATCACCGGATTACGTGGTTGACAAAATATCTATCACTAGTAATTTGCATTGGAATTCTCGAATCTCACAACTATTTATTCGTAGGCGAACCTTGTTGTGCTTGGTGCACTATTATCTTACGAAGTTCTTGCTTTAGTCTTTTTGGTGAAGTACTCATTGGCCACCACAAAGTACCCGCAATGATAGATTTTACTTGTTTGAGAGGCCCCGTGAAATCCAAGGCCCCACCTTTTGAAAAATTCTTGGGGTTGTGACGGACAAAGTGGCATAAGTCCCTTTTTAATGGTTACCTAAGATATCGACAAACATCGCATTCCTTTGCATCTCTGTGTAGTTGGCCACCAAAGTCCTACTAAAAGTACTTTTCTTGTGGTACCATTGTCCCATGTGGTCTTCGACCGGTCCTTCATGCACTTCTGAAAGCACAACCTTGATTTCCGCTTTTAATACACACCGATGCACATTGTGATCTGGAAACCATCTTATATCACAACCCATTTAATAATTGGAATATACATGCCTTCATCATCAATCTCTTCCTCCCCAGTGTTGCATATCCCTTGGAAAGGATGCTGAGGACAAGTAGTCTCCAATATTCTCATACCACCATGTTGGTATCATTACTGCAATTTGAAATAAATTGGCATTGGGAAAATCTTCTATGATGCCCACCACTAGTTCTCTTGATTTTATTCGAGAGAGTTGAGTTGCAATCACGACTTTTCCCTAGTCTAACAATGATCTTGAATGCGAACTCTTGTAACGACATCAAACACTTGCTTATTCAGCCCTCGAAAGATGAGTCTTTCGACTAAGTACAACAATCCCGATGGTCAACCCAAAATTAAAGGGGTAGACATCAAGTAATGCCTAAACTTTTGCATTACATACACCATACCAAGAGCTTCTCACTCTATAGAGTTGTAGTTCTTCTCCGCACCGGACACGAGTCTACTTCGCAAAGAACACTAGGTGGTCTAGCCCTTGTATTTCAACTTGGGATATCGCAAAATCAGAGGTGTCTGCGTTGACATGGCAGTCCTCCTAATCTAGGTAGACAAGGGTAGGGAATTGATCGATTGAAACTTCAACTATTTGAATGCTTGCTCCTAATCATCGGACTATATAAATGGAGTCCCTCATTAGGATGTCCAGGTGAGAGAAATCCGGGTAATTTTTTTCTACAACGTTGATAGCACTTGACGCCGCTTGCCTAAGTTGGATTTTACCCCAATAACATTCTTTAGAGCTTCCATTTCCACCATTACCCTTATCTTGTTTGGATCCTTCTTCATTCCCACTTTGCACACTATATGCCCCAAAAAGCTTGCCTTGCGAACGATGAACTGGAACTTCTTTGGATTTAGTGCTAATTTTGCCACTCGGCATTGTCTCATACATTTCGTGAGGGCCTTCAAGTGGGATCCTTGATTGCAATAAATTGACCAATTGTCCAAAAAAGCTTTGAAATTACCTATGGCCATTTTGTCAAAGATGTGCAAAATGATCCTCTGAACGTGGCCAAAGCATCAAGCAAAGTCTCAAGGGCATTTGATTGTAAGCACAGCACTCCGTCCTCCACCATAAAAGTGGTCATCATTTTATCTTCCTTTACGCAATGCTGATTTGATTGTAGCCCAACAACCTATCCATAAAGGAGTAGATCTCTTGTCCTGCTACTTCCTCAAGTATTGAGTCTGTAAAGTGAATTGAAACGAGTCCTCGATAAGAATTCTACATTTAGGCTCCTCAAATCAACACATGTCCTTATATGTTATGACTCTTTCTTCACGCTGATCATTGTTGGGATACCCATTCACTTGTTTGAACCCAAAAAATACACCTATCTTTAACATCTTTTCAATCTCTTCCTAAACCTTAAGTAGCATAGTTTTAGTTCATTATGTATGCTCTCCTTTGTCTTCATTCTTCAATTCTCGCATCATTCAAAGCATATCCCTCTAAAGCACTTGTCAGATAGACCCTAGCTCACTGTCCTAGAATCAGATTTGTCCTCTTCACTCCTTGTGTGTGAGGATGAGGTTTTGTTCTTGGTCTCGATATCCATTACCCTATTATAGGCATCCTTTCATGATGAATGTGGAATCACCTTCATTTTTTTATCGATGAAGGGACCAGCCCTTTGATGAACCATCTTTTCTTAAGCCCATATGCTACCTCCAATTTTCTAAACAACTCCTTGAGTCTTTGATTGTATGCTCGCACAATCTCATGCTTACCTTGATGGTTGTTGTAAATCTTAGCAACAATCTTGTTGTCATCCCCGAGGAGTTTAAATTTATTCTCAAAGATACTCGAGAGTCCCCCATGTAGCTTTCTCAACGAGTGGTACGCCGAGTATCAATCAATATCCACCCCTTGCAAGGTGGTAGGGAAGCATCATAGCCAAGTATGTCCATCTGTCTACACATTGGCATTCCATATGACAATGCATGTTCTATAGTGTCGTCATACAAGATCTTTGGAACCATCTCTATTGAATTTCGGCAGATTTTGTTTCTCGGGTGATGGGGTACCCATGTGTGGTGTCTTCTAAAGTGGTGCACCGAATATGATCTTCCTCCTTCGGACATTATGTGTTGGATGTTCCTTTGCATTCTTGGACAGGTTTGTACTAGCTTGTCCTTTGAGAGTCATCTATGTTCTATATTTCTCACCTTCGAATTCCTTTTTAGTGTTATTATCCCTCTATCGCCACTTCAATTGTTCCACTCACTGTGAAGTACTCGGGAAAGGGTATTTAGTCAAAGGTTCTTCAATCCCACCTATAGTTGACTTGTAGGAAGTCCATTCTTTCTCTGTTAGGAATTCAAATTCAAATTCTCTATATCCAAATCAACACTTCTCTCCAAAGTCAAGGTTTGAGTCTTTTCCTACTCATTAGACTCCGTTGGACCTATTAAGGACTCTCAACCATATCCCTAGAGGCCTAACAATATCTTCCCATTGCGTTGCAAAGTGGTGTAGAGTCCTTGATCATTTATGCCAATCCCGATTGAATTTTGATACTTTCTTACATCATGCGGCTGGGCTCAAGCTCGACCTTCTACTTTCCTCCTTTTATTTTTGAAACGGTTGCTTCTTGTAACTATCACTCTCTCTTGTTGTTCCAAGATTAAGAACGATCTCTTGGTTTCAACTTCCATTTACAGCTCTGCATTCTTTTTCATAATTTTTTTGGTGCTAATGGAATCAACATTTGCTTGATCTCTCCTCTTCTTGGGTCTTCTCTTGTATCGTTGCAAGATTTGTTGCCTTTTAATCTCTTGGTCGTGATTTGACTTATAATATTTTCAATATTATATAATGCCTGGCAAAGACCCATGGAAGGTGGTCAAGGAGTTGTTCTATGTCCTCGAATCGCCAAGTTACCCTAGATAGAGTCTGATGGTACTTGGGTTCTAGCGGTTTCCTCCCGAACATACTCTTGTATAGAGGGATCTCAAAAGTATTGGAAGTCTTTTGTAAATTCTTTCTCTTGCTGGTTTGTTTCGATCGTTTCTTAGAATGGTTTTTGTTAGTTTCCTATGTTGTTCGAATAAACAAGGTTTTCCAAAGAGGATTGTCAACCAACTTGCTCCCGTGTATAAAGTGATTTGTGTTCTTTTTCGGGAATGGTGCCAAAATGTAGCATTCGTGGAAGGTTGTCAAGAAGTCATTCTACATCCTCGCAGAATTGCCAAGTTAGCTCGTAAAGAGTTTGATGGTATACTTGGGTTCCAAAGAGCTTCCTCCTAAACTTCCTTTCATACAAAGAGATTCCACTAGTACTGGAAGTCTTTTGTAAGTTCTTCCGCTTATTGGTTTGTTTTGATTGTTTTTGACTGGTTGGCTCAATAGTTTCCAATGTCATTGTTTGAATAAAAATGGTCGTCCCAAGAGGATTAAGCAACCATCTTGCTCCTATGTACAATGTGATCTCGATATCTTTTAGGGAACGACAATAAAATTTAGTATTGATATAGTCTATTGAGAGATTAGACTAGCATTCGCAATTAATGTAGAATAGCGGTCAGCACGTACACACCACAAGTTACAAACAATTGCAGCTTTGTGTTTGATGGACGATGACAGGATTAGGACAAGCCCGATCTGTTTACAAAGTCCAACAGAGAGGAATAAAACACCAAGGTTTATTTATATTTCTTAGTGGCCTTTACGACATCTACATGCAGCTACTCACTAGGAGCTTACAAACATTAATGGAGCCTTTAAATAATGTGGTGTCTATCCTATGGACCTAGCCTAGACTAATTACCTCTACACTTGGCTCAATGGCCTACAAGACTTAGTCGCTTTCTCACGACCTTTTCCTCAACAAGCTTAACCCCGAAATGGTGGACGCTTCTTCCTTAAATAGTTGTGCGCCCCTGCTCTTTTCCCAACTCTCTCTCGTTGTTCGAATTTTTCCTTGGGCGGGTTGGTTCCTTCTTAATGCTTTCTCCATCTCAGATTCAAAATTTGAACTCGATCTCCTTTAATTTCCTCATCTACCTCCATCTAGACGTTCTGGTTGTGTTTGATTTGGTCGCTGGCTCTTCCGAATATATCATAGTCATTGTCAACTTCTCTTTCAAACACCTTTCTAACATTTTTTGCCTTATCCACCAACTCTCCGGTCTACCGCACACTCCTTTCTCGCATTCCTTTGTCACACTCCGTGTCTTCTTCTCATTGCGCACTCATATGATTGAGCCTCACCTTCAACTCCTTTCGCGCATTGTTCGGGTTCCTGACTATTTTCATAACATCTCGCACGCCTTCTTCGCAGTCCTAACTCCTAACTATCAGCACAATCCTTCTTGTATCATCATGCATTCTCAACAAATTGTCTAATATTGCGCATAATTCCCCACAACCTCTCGCATGCCTCCAATCTGCCTAAGCCGAGCCAAAATCGTCTTGCTTCCTACCAAAATCCTATGTGCACCACCGCACCTTATTCTTCCATGCTTACTCTTCTTTGTGCTACTTCGCTTTACTAGCGCACTCCTATGCAAACTTCCCCTTGTTCTATTGTACTTCTCCTTCCTTATCACGCACTCTCTAGCCTTACTGGTAACCATCCTTCACCAAAATTGTGCAGGATTTCCTTGAACCTTGGATGCTCCTACATCAATATTCCTCAAGATTACTTCTATTACAATCTTCTTTTTTAGGACCCCTACATGACTTATGTTATTTAAAGGGCAAGGCCTAGCATTTGATAGTTTGTACAAAGTCTTATTAATCTTCTAACAAAAATGCCAACAAAACACGTAAAAATATGTCGACACATTAATTATTACTTAACCCTTTTTAACCTTTTATACTGTGTTCACGTGCTTACAGCATACACATATTTTTTCTCTAATACCAATGATTTGAACTATGGGGTTCGTGATGGTGGCTAAGAGGAAAACCTTGTAATTTGACTAACAAACTATAAATTATAGAACATGCAATGGAAATCTATTACAACAACAAACCAAGACACATTCAAATGTGGAATATTTGCAAAGTAATGCAGCTTTTACTCATTGAGAAAAAATAGGGTAAGTACATAGGTGTACAATGTCTAAAGCAAGGCTTAGAATGAATATTCCCGTGATCAAAAGAGGGAGAACACTTCCTAACTGGTTTTCCTAAACTTCCATGAAAGAATAGAGATGACCATTCGACGTTAGATGCTCACGGCATGCTAACAACCATGTTTATGATCTCTCGTTGAAAACTTTCATGATCCCTTAGGGTTGAGCGGTGTTTAATATATAATCATTACATGAAGGCAATTAAAGAAAAGGTCAATTAAAAAATGGTTCATCCTTTTCCCAAGTGGCGGTTCACCTTCCTACAACTATGAAGGTCGGACTTCTTGTTTTGTGGTTTTGTTAGGTGCTCGACACACAAGAGCCCGAAAGTGCCATATGGTATGCCACGAAGAAGTGGGAAGTCGGCACGTGGCTATTGAGTTCGTGGTCATGCACGACATCGAAAGTTGGGTAGTATTGTTGGCTAGATTTTCTCGCATAGCTGAAAACCTAAGCAAGCCATGAGATAAATCTCCCTCATTTACCTAGGTGAGGCTCCCGTGTCAAATTTGTCAATTAAAATATGCTAATATCTATATGGGGTTTTACTTTAACTATTCAGCTCATGAACCATAGTTGTATAGCTCTGCAGCAAGTAGTTGTTTAAGAAAGGAAATATTTATAGAAGGAAAAAAATAATAAAACACATGGAAGAAATGGGGAAGATGTGCAACCCAATCAATAGATAACAAAGTTGATTGCATGCACATAGAAGAAACCAATAGATATCAACACACAAAATTATAAGCAAAGGCAACTCCAGATCTAGATCTAAAATAACACAAAGTTTATTAGAAGATCTAAGATAGAAAGCTAGAAACAAAATGCACCGTGACACAAAGTTCTCCGAAATCTGCTCCTTTATATTCCTTTGCTTCAAGTGGCTATCAGGGGTTTCAGCACAAAGTCTGGAACACAAGAATGTTGCTTACAAATTCTGATCTCTTAACCCGAAGGTTCTTCCTCTACTTATAGAATGTAGAGGGGCAATTACAAGTCGGAAGCTTTTAGTGAACGGCACATGTGGAAGTGGGAAAGGAAACAACTGACAATCTCCTCCTGAATTCCTCTTTGCATGACATGCATGATTTGCAACTGAAAATAGAACCTTCTATTTTGCACGTCTGCCACCTATCTCCAAGTAGTTGACTTCTTCAAGTAATGGCTTTTAAACCAATCACTTAAGTTTTATAATTTAATTGATCGCTCAATTACTTTGTCGAGGAAATAAGAGAAAGAAGAAGAAAAGGAAAGAGGAAAGCTGCAATCTTGTCCTTTTTCATATTCTGCATGCAGCTGATTCTTTTGCCTTTGATTCTCACCATATTGATCCGAAACGGCCGATTTGGAATTTTGCCTTGGAATTTTGTCTTCTTTGCTTTTCCTTATATCCTCAAGCTTTTGCAGCTTCTTCTCCAATACATGCATCAATGCAATGTTTGCCGTAAATAACTCATCATTTTTATTTTTAATTGCATATGAGCAATTAAAAATTCTGGAAAGCACTCCGGGTGAATGCAACTTCAATGAAGGCTTCAACTGGAAGATTGGGAGCACATGCACAAGATCCTGGAAGAAATTTTCCACGCACTGACTTCTACACAGGCTGCATCAGAAACAAGAGGATGAATTTTTGTCGAAGCTTTTGCAATTATGAGATCTGGATCTGGATCTGGGCCTGGATTTATGTCTCCGATGTCAGCAAATCTAGAAGTAATGCATGATTCCGCTGAGCTTTCTCGTTCATCCCGCTTTGCCATGGCTGAATTTCTTTGTCTCGAACAATTCTTTTTCTCTTTATTCGCCAAAATTCTTCACAACCGTGCAGATCTCGATATTTCTTCAAATTCGAGGATATGTTCAATGTATTGACATTGATTTAAACTCTTTCTCTTATAAAAGCACCTGTAATGAATTCCTGCAAATAATTCAGACAAAGATAGCAACCGGAACATGAACACTTGATTTTAAGTATAAAAATCTGCATATATCAAGCATGCTGCCCCAAAATTTGATGTTTTGTTTGCATGCAAAGCAAGCATGAACTTTACCAACTCCACCTGAGCACCTGTACCACTATGCAGACAATTAATCAGACACAATTCAAGCTCCTTCAATCCTAGGCGCCAAACTTTGAAGCTTCCCAACAGTGAAAATAAACTTCAATGCAAAAATCCTCCTTCCTGGGGCGCACTTTTTGTCCGGGCTGCACTTCCTTGCTATTGAATTAATTAATTCATCCTTATGGCAGCCCATGCTTATATAATTTTCTCATTCTATAATTAATTATTGCCCCTCCTATTCCTGGCAATTAATTAATTAATTAATAAGCTTTTCTCTTCAAATGGGGCGCCTATTTTGTGCATGCTCATGGCTGCCATTAAATAAATTAAATTTATTTAATTTTAGCCCTCTACTTCCAGTTCACTTAAGCTACACAGTATGCTTTGACCTCATCCACTAAAAATAGGAATTAATTATATCAATTAATACTTTAAAAAGTATTATTCTTCTCCCAAATGGGGCGCACTTTTTTGTCATGAAGGGGCTGCATTAAATAAATAATATTTATTTAATTTTAGAATTTCTAATTCCAATTTCCTTTATCCACTTTTCCCTTGTTGACTTTTCCTCATGCTTGGGCACCAAAATTGGGTGAATAAATATTAATAAATATTATTAAATGCATTATTATTCACCCAAGGTGGGTCGCACTTTTTGGCAAGGGTGAATTCTATTTTTAAAAGCCAATTAACAATGGGATTATTCACCCTGCACCGCAGCTCCAAAATTCCATGATCCACTTAAGTTGTTTGACTTTCATAATGGGATTATTTACCCTACAAGGCAAGTAATAAAATCTCATTAATACCTTAAGTGATTTTTCTTTTATTTCACAATGGGAATTTTTACCCTACAAGGCAGGTAAGAAATTCCCGCTTGCCTGCTGCCTCTAATTTTCCCATTGTGACTTAAATGGCATTGCTTCCATGGGAAAAAGTACCCTAGCAGGTGGACAAAATTCCCACCGCCTGTTCCAAAATCCCATGATCCACTTCAAACCCTCTTTTTCCAAAAATGCGGCCTGCCCAGAAGAAGCTTTTTTGTGCACGACTTCATCTTTTCCGAGAGAACCAGACCTCCGGTGGCGAATTCCTTCTAGCATAACATGCATAGGTGATCTCCAGATACTCCAGCAAAGAATCAGACCAAACCGCAAAGGAATTGATCCAAAGAAATTTCACAGAAAACGAAACGGAAAAAACCAAAAACACAAAACGTTGCCAGAAGTCACAAATAAAGCCCAGGATCCATTCCTGGTTAAAACCCTACTGGTATATGGGAAAATTGACATGTACGATCACAACAGGGTTAAACCGGAGCACAATTTGCCTCAAACGGGGCTCAAAATAATTAAATACAAATTTCCCGCAGGCAAACCCCAACCGACATAATATAACGATTTTGGGCATCTAGGTATTTTGGCAAAATGGCTAATATGGCTCCTCGAGAATATCTTGACACATTACGTAAACTTCTCGCAATAAAAACACAAAACGACCCACTATTTTAAAAGTACGAGTTTTTTTAATAGGGTAGTCCCATTTCGTGGCGAAATATGGGGACACCAAGTATGCCACAAGTTACCGCATGGGTGCACAAGGTTACCATGGGGCTGCGTGGGTGATGTGAGCTGCCGCAAGCCCAAGAAACACCAAGTCCTTCGTGAGAAGTGCACATACTAGTGTGGCTACGCATTTAATCACTTTGGCCACCTATTTTCAAATTATCGGACCAGATCAATAAGAATTGCCTTTTTGGGGTCGTGGCCTCTCAAAAGGCCAATATTTACACAAACATTTATTCTTATTTATTTCCCATCACCTTGCGCACGAATTCCTTTGACGCCTTGCTTGGTTGGGGTTGTCCTCATTTCGCTAAGTTTGATCATAAATGGAAGACTTTTTTATCAACTCGAGAAGAAAATACATCATAGATCTCAAGATTCTAGATATCAACAAGGAACTACCATCGTCAAACTCTTCGGACTCTAATAACGATGATCGCGATAGAGGAGTCATCAATTGAATGGACAAGTGATTCGTAACACCATGAATTCTTTGAATATGAAGGAAGGTTAGATGGTGATCGTCTCCATTTGAAAACAAAAGATTACGAGATCTTTCCACCATAGTGTAATTGCATCAACAAATTGATCGAGGATGGCATGGAATTCAGTTTTCAAGTCACTACATTAGAGGCCTTTACCTCGAGAGATTGATGTTTTCCTCCACAAATAAAAGGTTGGTGATAAAAATGATTGTGATCAACCTACATAATAATTCCCTAGTGCACATGCTATCGAGTATGAGAGATCAGTTGAGCTATTAAGATAATCATACCATTGACTAACATAAGCTCGCAAAGTATATGGAAGTTAATACATTTTCAGCCTATCATCATTGGTCTCATTAATTTCCCAATAGTATTCCCAGTTTGGCCAATGGGTATTCACATCTTCTCGTTTACCGCCAATGAATTTGGAATTTTGGAAACCGAGTATTGTTCAAATCCCATATTTTCCTTCTTTAAAGGTCTGGAAATGATTCCGATATTTTCCTTTGTGCAATAATTGTGTGCAAAGAGAAGTCCTCTTCTTTGTTCTTGTGTAGACAACTACCACTAAATCATTTTTGGCGTCTGATCTTGCTTCACAGCTTGCAAATGGAACTTCAGTTGACATGTCTATTTGTCTTCACCGAGTTCAAGTAGATGCAACTTTTGATAGTGGTCTTTGGTTAATATTTATATCCATAGTGTTATTTTTCCTTCACAAGCGAATTGTTTGCCTTACGTCCCTTACTTTGTCTGACCTAGTTCGCTGTCTTTTAGTGGCAGGTATTGAGTCACTTGCCTGTTTGTAATTTGTGTTCACATAAATTGGCACACCCCACTTTTAAGATGCTCTGTTGCGTTCACCAATGATAATATGCAATGGGTTTGAATGTGTTCTTTTAGCAACAAGGAGAATATACAGCATAAACAAAACAGCATAACGTAAAGCCATGAACAACATACATAAGTAGTAGAAAAATAAGCAATTTCTGATATAAAACTGATGCTATATTGATTCAAATATTTGCATGCTTATAGAAAAACAAGTCATCTATCTCATCCTTTCACTTGCAACACTTCACTTATGACTCATCTTAATTATCATTAGCATTTAACTACATTAAATCTTCTTTAATATAGCTCTGCAACAGCCAAAATGGCGTGTGTGAAGCGCTCCTCTAACAGTCACTTGCCCTCTGGCATCCTGCAACTCTGGCCAAGCCTGTTGTCGATCTGTTTCATGACGCCCTGCGCCTCCTTCTGCAGCATATGGTATGTTCTCTGAGTGTGCAGCTTCTAGGGTGTCTTCCGCATGTGCCAATCTTTCACCCATGCAGCACAAGGAATCCCAACCCTCTTCCTCAGTGAATCTGACCTGCAAATAGATGGCATCTCCTTCTAATCTTCAGGACCCTGTTGGCTCAGCTCCTCCTTCCTCTCCAAGAACCTCCTCTGGCCTACAAAGTTGCCTTAGAACATCCTCAACCGGCTCCTAAATATTCTAATGTTGGCCACTTCCTTGTGGAAGCTTTTGTAGACTTCCCTGTCATTAATCTTGGGGATGAGGCTTTTGAACAAGAAGAATACTATAAGGAACACGGGCTTATCTGCAGATTCAATGGGCTGTAGCCTAAACTAGCCAATCTTCACCAATGAGTCTCCTCTTCTTGGAATCCCCAGATTTCTAAGGAGATTTTTATTTATTCTTGTATGCAGGGATTCTTCATTATTGAATGTGAAGATGTGGAGGAGAGAAACTGTTATCCTGTAAAATAATCAAGGGCAATTTTACAGATAACCATACCAAAATTTCGATTTTGGTCCCCTAAGGAGGTCTATTAACGTTCAAAATGGCTTAAAATTCCCTTCCGGAAATCAAGTTTTAAGAACTTAGCCATTTTCAGCCTTTTTGAATTGGGCGCAAGAATTGACATGTCAACACAAAAAAATATGCGCCCCTTTGAAAAACCTTTGGCGCAACAAATAACATGTCAACGTCTATAAGGTTGCGCCCCTAAGGCGCTAAAAGTTACATGTCAACATCCTCAAACCTGCACCAAAGAAATGCACTTAAGGCGCGAAAATTGACATGTCGACACATCAAAATGTGCGCCCTCTTTTCCCTTTGGCGCTGAAATCCTTATGTTGACATATCCAAATGTGCGCTTAAGGCACTGAAGCTTTTGTGTCGACACTAACCAAGTTACGCCAAGGCACATTTATACTCATGTCGACACTTTAAAAAGTGCGCCAAAGAAAAGTGGGTGGGGAAATAAATGCGTTATTTTCCTATAAATATGTGGTTAACACCTGTCATTTTCACGATTTGAAAATTGTGAAAAGTCTTTCTCTGCGCTTGTCACCTATCCTCGCTCATGCCCGCATTCCGCTTTTCGAAGTTTCTTGACCCCAAAGTCGCCCTTCGCTTTTATTAAACCGGGTAAGTGGATTTTATCACTTTTATTGTTGTTTGTGGTTTTGTTTCTTGGTTGTTGTGGTTTTAGGTTTGTTATAAAAAGTTAAAACTAAAAATGAATAAACTACCCGCCCCTCCATAACCATCTCTGAAATCTACCTTATCCCTCCTTCCAGATCTACAAATTTGAGAAGGCTCTCGCTTTGCAAGAAATCCCACCAACCCTCTCTTTGTCACTTTGCAAAACCAAAAAGTGAGAAAAGTCATGAAAAGAGAGAAATTCGAACAAAAATCAAACAATGAAAAAATCATTCTTTTTCATTTGGCGCATTTGTCCCTTCATGTTGCAAAGCCCACACCACGCCTTGGCACACTATCCCCGCATGCAACATATCCAAATCTGCGCCAAGAAACACTTAGCAAATCTTGCAAAGGCGCAGGCGCATCCCAACCAACATCAACATTTGATGTCAGTGTCTCCCAAATCTACGCCTGCTATTTCCCTTTGGCGCGTTGAGCTCATTTGCAACACATTCCAAGATTGCGCTTTGGGTGCACCGGGAAAGCCATGAAACATCATCTCTCACAATACCCGCTTAAAGCAATTTTCCAAAGGCATCAAGAAGAACCTTAACACCAACACCGCATGTCAGTGTGTCAGAAACCCGCGCCTCGCGCCTTTCTCTCGCGCTAAAACCTTTTGTGTAACACTCTTGAAAAGTGCGCCCTCTATAACCTTTGCGCAGCTTTTCCCCTCTCAACACAAGCGCATCTTTTTGTATGTTGACATACCCAAAAGTGTGCCCAACCTTTTTAAGCTTCTGCAGTATGTTATTGACCTAACTGCTCGTCACTTCGAAATAACCTCGGGCATCCTCATCACAGAAGTACATCACCATCACCTTGAGACCGCAAAAGGCATGGAACGACAATGAGGATAAGTGTATGCAAATGATGAACGAGTTATATCTTAAGAACAAAAGCCGGTGAGTCGATGGCCTCAGACCATCCACCGTAGTGATTTCAACAAGGAACCGAGTGATACAATCATCTTCCCGAAAGCGAGTATCTAGGCTTCTTGATGCCCATCATTTTCATAAATGGATGTTGAGGTACTTAAAGACCATGAGTACGAATGTGCTCGAACAGCCGCTTTGGTCGGGAGAAATCATCACGATACCATCTCCCAAAGAAAGCCTTTTCAAGAGTCATGACAACGAGGAAGTTCTATATGAATTCCTACGTTGTGTATGCCGCAAAGATCGGGCCGAGGGATTTCGCAGCCTAAGACGAAATGGGGTATGGCCTCAAGCCAAAATATATGAATACTACCCAGAGCTAAGGCTCGAGAACAACATCCCCAGTTCTCAAAAATCA
This sequence comes from Taxus wallichiana var. yunnanensis, assembly GCA_018340775.1. NCBI lineage: Eukaryota > Viridiplantae > Streptophyta > Pinopsida > Cupressales > Taxaceae > Taxus > Taxus wallichiana. The sequence continues at coordinate 184,060,091 of CM031238.1, read as the reverse complement.
ACGACGCCTTTTTCTATGAGGTGATCTACCTATTGAGGCCGAATATGAGACATGATCGAACTAGCCCCAGTGTGGTCACTGTCACAAAGAAGTGGGGGGCATTGTTCACTCAGTTTCCCACATTCACCTATCTCAGGCGGTGAATTTTGAGGGTGAACCGACCAAACTGCCGAGGTATGCAGGACCCAAGTTAATTCTCTTAGAGTTGTCAAGGCAACTAATCACATATCATGAGAGATGCATGAAGAGAAAGAAGGGAGGAACTCCATTCCCCCTTATAGTGGGCCGATACACTTGCACCACGCTGGCCAAAGCACGGGAAATGTATGCCGAGCTTGAATTGCTGAATCTAAAGCACAACTTCTGCCAGGCCTACTTTTGATTGCCGAGGTTGCCTCCCAAAGGCAAAAATTGATCCTATTCATGTCCCTGAGATTGAGGACATCTACATCGACCTGACACACGAGATAGATCTCAGGCGGAAGGATCACTCCAGGCTGGCTCTAGAAGAAATCAAACACTATGGCGTGGCCATCATTCCAAAAGGATTCCAAGAACCTGATCAAGAAATTGATCAAGTTTATCTTGACACGAATGGGGACGATTGGCCGTTCGCAGAAATTGACAGAGCCAAGGCACCAAAGACCATCGAGGAAAGAGTCAAGCACACGTTGCAACGCACCAAACATTGGTGCAAACAAATGGTCTCATCTACCTCGGGGTAGATTTCACTGCTTCTCCTTCAGGAAGAGCGCCTCCAAGGCCGGCCCAAGTGCCGAAAGGAAAAGGAAAAGACAAGGAGGGAGAATCAAGCAAAGAAGAAGCTCCTAAAGCCCTCCTACTTCGAGAAGCAAGTGGTCGACCTGTTCTCCCTAGGTAAAGAAGAAGAGACCACCGAAGTCTCAACGGACACATCCACTCAGGATGTGGTCACAGCTACAACCACGGAGGTACCCACCATTCCCTCTTCCACTCCTTCTCCCCTATTGTCAAACATCTACCCCAATGGATGTTTTTTCTTCTCTCCCTTTCTCCCTTCCATCTCCCACCTCTTCCATCTTCTCCTCTCTCGCGGATCTATCGCCTAGTGTCCCTCCATCCCATTACAGATCCCTTCGCCTCCATGACCTTTTCTTCTCCTGTAGTAACTCCGGGCCTACAAGCGCAGCCAGCTGCTAGACTACTTGTCGATGCCACCACCAAGTGTCTCAACGTTCTTCCCTGCGGCCCTTCAGTTGCTTCCCCTTTCACTCCCGTTTCTTCTTCCATTCCCTCCACTCCTCCCATAAGTCCAAGTTGGATTTCCAACCATCTGGGTCAGCTCAAGAGAAAAGTTCCCATAGCACCCATGGACTTCTCTGTCATTCCGAAGAAGGGGCCAAAGAAGCAAAAAGCTATAACTCGCTTCTCAAAGAGCACTTCGGGAGAGAGGGTCATGGAGATTGCATATCCTGATCCCACCAAAGAGAAGAAAGATTTGTCTCCTACAGACTTTACAGTGACCCAAGTCACCATGGGAACCTCATCTGAGAGCCTACAAGGAGAGGCTTTGTCTGCAGTAGATGCCCTCTGCAAGAAACTTCAAGAAGCAAAGGAGGAGAAGAGGATACTAAAGGAACAAAATAAACATCTTCTCCAAGCATTGCAAAGAATGGGCAACGCACCTCCTATGACTGCCGCCGAGCCTCCTGAAGTTCTAAGTCAGGATAAGATAAATGAATACGCCAAGATTGGCGAACAAGGCACGGCAGTGTCCTCCTGGATAGAGCGAATCCTCAAAGACAGTGAGGAAATAATCAAGAAATTCACAGGGCTCTACCAGAGTATAGATCAGGCAAATAAGGAGCTACAAGCAGTAGCAGATCCCTCTCCGAGGAGTTGACAATGCCAAATTACAACATGAAACATTTTAAGCAATGGTCGATCAACTGATGACCTATTAAAGGTCGGCGTCATTGATCACCCGCGGGCACACCACAAAGCTCTCATTGCACTAGATTACCGGGTTGATCAAATGGAGTATATCCTGAAAGGATAGATAAAATCAAGGATGAAGCCTTGATGCAAAAACACAAAGATGGAGCGAGCATAGCTTACAAAATGGCTCCCGAGATGCTCGGGAAATCGCTCACCTCGAGGGGAGGCAGATTTACACAATCCAGATCTTCAAGGATATCGCAACACAAGGTTTGGCGCCAGAGGTCACTTTTGACCGAGAGTCTATCAATAACCTTCTGGCTTGCCGCGATTTCATTGGATACTTGATTGAGGCAAACGAAGAGTACGCCAGGATACTTGACAAGCTCAAAACTGAAAAGGAAACTTGGGTTATTAGTGACCATTTCAAAGGTCCTGCCACAATCAACTTCGTAACATGATCGCAAGTTTATGGAGTACCGAGCTCAGTGTCACATCGCCTCCCGATAAGAAGCAAGACACTCCATTCAAGCAAAGAGATGACGACGAATAGTTTCTCTTCTTGTGTACGCTTTGATCTTTTTGTAAAAATATTTAAAAAGTATGTTGGCATTTACAATGACATCATCCATGTTGCACCATGGGATGTTGCCATCCACAAACTTGCCTCAAAGTCAACTTTTGACTTTTTAGATATTTTGTATATTTTGTAAATAGTGGTTGGCTTCTTTTTGTCTTCTTCCTCCTTCCTATAAATACCGGAATGCTTGTTGTATTCCAAGATGTGGACATTTTTTTATGAAAAAGAAGTGAAGAGAGAAAGACTTTGTGCCTTCTTGTAATAGAAGAGATATTAATATATATGTTAAGACTTTGTGCTCAATATATGTGTTATTTGCATCAGATCTTTCTTAAGTTAGATCTGTGTTTCTATTCTGTTGAATTCATTCTTATTATCGGCATGTGTTCATCAGTATTGCTTTATTTGTTTATGCAAGTAAGTTTGGCTCTGTTTACTACCAGCCCAAAGCATAAACCCTTCGACCTTTCCGTCTTGGAATTCATTTATTTTCTTCCTTCAGATCTACCTTCCTCCGTTCCTTCCTCCTACCTTCGCATTTGCAGTTGAACTACCTCTACTTGGGATGAGATCCCAAACCCCGGTTATAATGTTGTAGATTTGCATGCATTCCCGCTGAGAGAATAGCAAGAAAAACTGGCCGCTTTCATTGTCCTCAAAGAGGGGCTATGCCCTCGCACACCGTTGGTCTGTTTCCCCACGACCGGTCCAACCGATAGATTTTCAAACCAACAGAAACATCATTCTTAAATTTGGGCCCTCGGTTCTGAAGGGTTATGGTCTGTGTATGAAGATATGGTCTTCCTCCGACCCTTCCTTTGACATCATTTCTTTTGATCCTCTCTCGTGAGACTCACCGAATCTCCCTCTTGGCTTCTTGTCTTTGCCATATTTTGTGTTGGGGTTGATTTTAAAAATGGTCTCCCTAAGGAGATTTGGGTCAAGATGGAGGATAGGGTTTGGAAGCAAAAGCTAGATTACGAGCATGTAGCTTTAAGGTGTCGTGCTTGCTTCTCTCATGGACACATTGCTGCTATGTGCCCAAAGAGATGTGCTGGAATAGTTGTTGGTGCAGGTGGTGCAAAAAAACTTCAAGAAGCCTCTTCCTACGTAGTGGTATGGTATTAAGGAGCATCATCATTTGGTGGCTCCGCCTTCAGCCACCAAGGTGAAGGCTGAATATTTTCCCCATGTATAAGGAACTTCATTCTACCCCTCTCGGGTACGCTCCCCCGTAGCCGGTATCCCTGTTTGCAACAGCATTGCAGACTCCCTTCTTCAAAAGCTTTTGTTGGGGATCTGCCAGCTTCCCATGTTGCGGACTCTCCCCCCTGAAGAGCAAAGTGGTAGCTTCCTCTTCTCCCATGGCAGCTATTTGGGCCTTGAGCTCTCCTAGTTTCAAGTCCCCTCTGCAGCCCAGCACTCTGGAAGACTTGCTGCAGATTTCTTCTGATCAAGCTTGGATGGAAGTTAAGAAGAAGAAGGTCCCTGCAATTCTTCCTGCAGCAGGAAATTAAGATCCATGAAGAAATTTGAGCTAGACTGATTATGCGTTGATGCAGGGTTGAATATTGAGTTCTGTTTTCACTCTTCCCTCCCTGTTCCTTCTTTATTCCTCTTCTCTTGCTATCTCTTTCTTTTCCTCTTTTCCCCTCCTTTCTCTTTCCTCTTCTTTCTGGTTTTTCCTCTCATTGTTATTCTCGAATTTAATTAAGGGTGAGGGCCTCAATAGAAAGCCTCAATTTACCAATAAAAAAAAAAACTTCTTCAATACAATATATATATATATATATATAGAGAGAGAGAGAGAGAGTAGAAACAACAATTTACCCAGTCGTTGTCTACACTTCCATTCACATTCTTTAATTCCACATATAGTTCATTTGAAGGTCTTAAGCTAGTTTGATCCAATTAGACTTCACAATATATTCTTCAAGCAATTTTTGTATTACTAAATCTCCTAAAAATTTATGGGGAAAAGAAATGTCTAAAAATGAACTAGTATTAGTCTTTTACTTCAAATAAATAAAATATTAATGTAGCAACAAATGCACAATATTCTGACAAAAGCAACTGATAGAGCATGGTTCTTACCAAATTATATGTGTCACCAATACCAATGTCCATGAGAATATTCTCAATGATACTGTAAGCACTCCTATCTACTGTGGTGTCGGACAAAGAAGGCATTTTTTTAATGTTCTCCTCCAATTTCAATATTGTTTCTTCAGAGCAGAATGGTAGAATCTGCAATGCCTCATATGAGATGGAATGAACTACCAAACATAAAATGACATAAAATTTTAATTTTAAAAACAGATTATAAAGTTTAAATATATTCTCTTGGGTATTTCTAGAAGAAATATTTTGGCTATATTTAGATGCACAAAGAATGAACAATGAGAAACCATAACTGAAACAGGACTTATTCGACGTGTTAGGAAAGGGAAGAGAGCAAGCAACACTAAAATTGAATGAAAGAGCAAGTTAGATTATATTTATTTTTTTAAATGTTGAGACAAGATTGAAGATCATTGACAACATAAGGAAACCAACGTAATGGTTGAGCACCAAAACGCTTGAATGCAAATTGTTTGGCACACCTACCCGAGCAATGTACAATTCAAAATATTTATATACCCAAACATTTCAAGGATGTGACAAACCACGAATATAGCCAAGAATAATGCATATATTTCTTCAAGTCAAGGAGGAGAAGAAATAAGATATTGATGTGTACAACATGAATTACGTGTATTTCTTCAAGAAATTTACCTGCACCAAAAAGCCATGAGCAGATTGTACACTGGCTTTTCTAGTGAAAGTGACCCCAATCGCAATTGCAGTTTTCATCTGTAAAATTACTTGTTTAAGTCATTTGCAAATTATTATCAAAGAAAAAGAAACAACATTCCATATGTTTACACTTCTGCAAATAAACTTGACATTAAAGTTTTGACAGCAATCCATAGACAATAACCAACTTCGACATCAGGCACAGGTAGACATACTGAAATAGCTAGAAAGGACATTCAAAGAGTTTTGTGAGACTTGATGACCAACCAAATGAATTGCATAACCAACATTAGCTATAGAGCCACCATTCCATTCTTTGAAAATCAGATTTGGAAAGTAAATATAAAACAGTACCATTTAAACATGAATGAATATTATAGTGAATTTAGAGGAAAGAGGGAACCAAGATTATAACGGGAGATACAATTTTTCTATCTCTATATTTGTGTGCCATTTGAGAAAATGCATAGCAACCTAATCATCTAACAACTCATCATCACACCTATGAACTTGCAGTCAAGTTACCCGCTTGATCAAATAAGCATCACATTTCAATCTCCTTACACGCACATACAAACACACAAAAATAAAGAGAGAGAAAGAGTAGCAAGGTCAGACTTATGTGAGAATCTATTAATATGAAATTCTCGGTAGAAAATAAAAATATTTGGGAGTGCCACTATTTATATGTGCATTTTGCAAGATCAAACCTTATAAATGATAAGCACCCAATAAACCAACGATAACAAAATTAGCATCCCAATATTATGAATTGTCCCACAGGTACCCACTCATGACAAAAAAATACAAAACTATAATTTTACTTCAATGGCACCAACACTTAAACCACCCAAGATATAAATCAAACCCAATAAGTTTGGGCCAGAGGAAGACTACTGCCAGATCATGTCTAGACATAAGCATCCTTTCACATTCACCTCCATGAGGCATCACAAAATGCAACTCCAACCAATGACTTACTCTTTGTTTAGATTGAAACATTGTAGTAAAATAATCTAGTCTCAATTCAATGCAATAATGATCCCATCATTTATTCATTTATTCAAATTGGTCTTCCATCACTAGGGACATTTGTAACCTCAAATGTTCACCCAATTGCCTATCATTAGAGAGCACGAGGAGACTCCAAGATCCATAAAAGATCAAGCATGGTATGCAAGAAGTCAAGCAATGGAAACAGTACATCTTGGGTAAGGAGACCATCATTCACTTAGATAAGAAACCATTGTAGTTCCTGCACACATAAAGCAAGCTAGAGAATGCATGTCACATGAAAGGGATGACATACTTGCAGCAGTTCCATCTGGTGATAATACACAAGGGAAAGGATAACAGGGCAGCATATTGCCTTAGCCACCCTCATGACTAGGCACTCATCATAGTGCTAGACTCTCACGACACAACTTTTCTGACTGGGTATCTCTCTACTAAGAAAATACATAATTAATGCAAGCCTATACCGCTCTCACACAAGGTGAACAAGCTGTCAATTAGTACCCATCCGACAAACTTCTTTACCAACTCAGACATCATTGCGTTCATGCCAACACACCTAGCCAAAGACTCATCTGGGAGGCGGACTACTCCAAAGCGGCAAGATGTTTGGGTGTTACCAAAACACTGACAACACATCAGCAGCTCTTTGTATTACCTCATATGTGCAAAGACACAGAACGCCACATCAAATTTTGCATTCTTTGTTGCATAGCCAAAGCAATGAACAAGAAGCTTGGGCTATACAAACCTTTGTTTGGTTCCATTCAGGCCATGGGAATCTATTGGCATGGATTTCTTGTCCAGACTAACTATGATGAAGCACCAGAACAATTGTGTTTGTTGTGGTGGATAGGCTTTTGAAGATGGCTTTCATGATTGCATGTAAGAAAAACATCATCATCAGACACAACACATTGCTTCTTCAATCATGTTTGGGTTCACTTTGGACTACCTTCATCCATCGTGTTTGGTCGCAATCCAAGGTTTGTCAATCATTTTTGGCATGCCTTGTGGGAGATGTTGAATATCAAATTGGACTAGTATACAACATTCTATCCTTAAATAGATGGTCAAATGAAAATTTTCAACTGGACACTTATCCATTTATTGTGCATGTACAACAGTGCACATCCCCACATGTGGGATGCTAATCTTTCCTTCATTCAGTATAGCCTACAATAGAGCTCTTCGCAATTCTACAAGGCATAGTCCATTTCAGACATATCTTGGGTTTCATCCAGCTCCATCCCTTGACATATTCTACCACATACCATCAGGGACATAATCACAGAAGGAAGTGGACAATGCGGAGAAAATTTTGCACCACATCTAGCAAGTTCACCAGCAGGTTTGGCATATAATCTTGTGCCAACAACAGAAGTACAAAAAGTGCCATGACGAACATCACATGATTCATCACTTCAAGGCAGGTGATAAGATCTGGTTACAACTTTAGAAAGAATGCTTCAAAGATATGCATAAGAAGATCATGCATCTGCACTATGGTCCTTACAACATACTAGGTGCCGCTAGAGAGAATGCTTTTGTCCTTAATCTGCCACTTAAGCCACATTTTCCACCTTTTCTTGCGCCAGTAGTAACTTGGCACCCTTTAGATCTGAATCCAGGACATTTGCAAATAGCACTGAAAGATTAGATTGTTGAGATCACAATTTTGCACACTCACTAAGGCACATATCAGTTTTTCTGAGTTATCAAGGCAAGGTAGTATGCTAATCAGGCTCAGTGGTACAGCCCTCAGCGACTTCAAGTTCAGTTTATGCGAATGACAGAAGACACGATTGGGGCCATCTCTTCCAAAGAAAGGGAGAATGCTTCAAGCATAGCTGCACTACACCACGCGCTACCCCATGCCATGCCGACCAGCATAGACCCCATCGCCAAGTGTCAGGATGCTGAACTTTCACGTCATCAACTAACACTTTGGCACTTCTCTTCATAATGCTTAACTCAATTGCACCACCACAAGTTGCCATGCAGCCACAGTTCATGCCACATACATCAAGCTCAGTGTTGGACCTTCATAGCATGTGGAACTTTTGCACTCCCAAGGTTCACATGACATCCGCAGACTCACTAGTAGCATGAATACCTGATATTCATACCGACACACCTATATGAAGGCAAACCATTGTCTGTTGCAGAAGTTGGAATGTTTCATAACCATATTCTTTTATAATTGCTTTCGTGTAATTTTATATTTGTAACCATTCGACCCAAAGGTTGACAATAGACATAAAGAGTCACATTCTAGTCTAGGCAAGTCGTTTAAGAGGCGTTTCCCCCTTTGTGATCGTGTAAAATCTTCATTCTTAGCCTTCTGATATATACTATACATGTTTATTTTGCATTGAATAGAAAGAGAAACAGTCTGCTATCTCTTATTTGAATGTGCAATAGTTTACTGTCTTTGTTTCTTATTGCCTGTTCAATCCATAAGTCAATAGTTTACTAGCTAGATTATTGGGTTGTCCTTTGTGTCACTCTCATCACCCTGTGGTGCAGATCAAGAATGTTATTAGGAGAGCATTATTATGCCTCATGACAAGTTTTGTGTAATTGTTTTCTAATTTAGTAGGCAAAAATGCAATCTATCTCTATCCACCGGGTGCACACAATTGATCCACTTCAAATGTATGCAAAGCAGTATGCTATCTTGTGTAGCTTAGTTTCACTCTTATAGGGTTTTCTCACAATCAAATGACATGCATTTTTTTCTTTACAGCCTTGTCGCTTATTAAATCTCCTCATATTAGAGGGCAAGGTGAAAATCAATCTGCTTTGACACCAATTGTAACTCGGCTAAAATCCGTCTTGTGAATGTCTTCAAGCTCCACAACTCTTATAACTTATTCTCAGAATGCCCCGCTTTATCGCCCTTAACCAATGAAGTTTGGATTCCACCTTCACACCTGGTTGTCGATGCAAGAGCGTACTCCTCCAGTTTCTCGGATGTTCATGGAGGTATTGGATCCAAGTCGTCTTATCTCATTGAAGCTTTGAGGACCTCCATGGACACCAGCTTCCGCCCTAGTTATTTATTTTCTTTTCTTTGCATTGGTTGGATAATAACAATAAGGAGATTAATAAACAAATTCAAACAAGATATATAGATTAATTAAATATTATTTAACTCGACCGAATCAAATAAATAAACGGAAATAGTTTACTAAACAAAAAACAAAATTTATTAGCAAGTAAAACAATATTTATATATACATATATTAAATAAAATAATATTAAAATGCATATATTTGCATTATGGAAAATGTTGCGGTGGGTATGGAGACCTGCCATGGGAGTAAAGGAGCTTTAATGCCTTTGAGAAGCGGTTGATGGGCATAAGGATATCTTTCTTCCCGCCACGCAAATAATGATAGATAATTCTTTTTTGTTGGTTAGAGTGTGAGGTGACTCCTCCCCAACGTCCCTTTCTGCCTTGATTCTTTCCTGGAATGAGAATTCAAGCAATATTTTGAGATCCATAAGCCTTAATCGATCTGAACCAAATTAACGTGATGGTTCGGGAGTGGTTGGATAGTTGCAGCGATGTCGAAGTCAAATATCTACCCTTTTACCGTCCTAGGACTTTGTTTTCTCTTCCCGCTCTGGTTTGTCTTCTCCTTGGTTGGCTCTGTATGCTGTTGGATTTGGCCGCGTGAGATGGGAGAATTGCGGACGTGTGTTGAAAGGGAGAGGTTGTCGAAGCACTCCTTTCTGTGCATGCCATTTGCACTCCTTGGGCACCCTGCAATCGTAACCCTTTTCTAAAGTCGCTTTTCCTTTATGCTCGAGTGGATGTCCATACCGTGTCAAAGCTCCTTTTTAGCACTGGCTGCGTGCATGTTGGTAAAAGCGAGTTGAACATATTAGACACTTGTTTGGTTGCTTTTGGTGATGCAAGGTTGTGTATAAGATCCTCCTGTACAAATCCTACAGTCGTGGCAAACCTGCGACCTCATCTCTTTAAGGCTTTTTGTCAAACGTTCCTCCTGCCTCATGTATACACTCCCACAAAGTTTTCTTGCATGGCCTGTGGCTCCTACTTCCACACGGTGACAAAACAAAAAAATGTCCTTTTCCCCCATTACTTTGATGGATGTCCATACCCTACTCTAACCATTCCCTTCTTGATGCGGTAGCTATGAGGATGTTGCAAGGTTGTGGAGTCTAGCTTTATCCCTGTCTTTCACGTGTGTACTGGGCCTTTTTCAATAAACCCATTTTGTGTATACCACAGTCATGGCAGTCCATGAGACCACTGTTCTTTCTATTCGACGTTACTTATAAAATGGAGCTCTCTGCCCATGCTAAACATGGACGGGAATGGAGTTGGAGTGCCCAACCAGTAGAAGAGGGGAGATTCAACCTGAAGATTGTTATTGCTGGTCCATGCGGTGTCCATGCGACTGGTAGAAGCTGGAAACCAGACAAGATAATTCTACTCATTGCTACATTTGCTAGATTTAAAAATATCATGAAATTGAACCACCCTTTCCCTAAAATTGGTTTGTCGTTCTTTTGCTTTTGTTGTGGGTTTGGATGCCTTGCTTGGGAAATCTCTCCTTTCCTCTTGATATCTTCTTGTTTTAGCTACTATCGTTGTCAGTGTGTTAGTGGACAACATAGATGTGTTTCCTCTCCTCTGGGTATTACGTTTTCTTGCTCAAGTGATCAACCTTCGACCTTTTTATCTGCATTCCTTCGTTTAAGTATCAAGTTTATCATGTTGTTTATAGCTAGTAATTTATGTTGGGCAAGCCAGCCTGCGGTAACTATGAACATCTTGCTTTTCACACGAGCTTATCGTCCTTTTTGTTGCACTTTGTTAGCTCACTCTCAAGCCCCTTTGATAACCTTTTGATCCTGGGAAAGAAAGGTTGTAGGATTGGAGTGATCAATGCTTGGGCTAGCTGGGTTGGAGTTTTGGTATAAAAACTTTTAGAATGTAGAAGTTTGTGTGCAGCGTATTCGGACCTTGCTTGTTTAAAATTCTTGTCGATCATCAGTCTTATTCCTAGAATTTTAAAGCCTTCCTTATGAGGTACCTTGACTGTCCTCATCAAGCTTGAACCGTAACTAGTTTCGGATCACCTAAGTTTGAGGTTACAATTGTGCAATTCTAGTACCCAATTATTACTAGAATTGCTTTGGTCTATTTCCCTCTCGGGAAGTTTGTTGGTGGCATATTCTATTTTCTATCTTGTTGTTTTCCTTTTATAATGTTAATGTTGTTAATTAAGATTGGTCGGATTCTATGCACATAAAGACCTTGATGATTTGCAATGGAAATTGATATGAAGGTTATTAACATTTGGGGAAAACTATATATGCATCGATAATCTTATTGATTTATAGTGGAAGGTGTTGTTTTGATAATGACACTTAGTAATATATGTTAGTACCTATGTTAGAACGGTTTGATTATGTTACCAAGGGTTGCTTTAAAATATTTTGTGTTGAGAAGGAGATAATTTCTTTTTAATTAAACTGAACTTTAGACTTATTGTGGAGGTTTGTAAATCCTTAGCATTATAAAACTTGGAAGATGTTTTGAATGCTCTTGTTTAACGGAACTCCCTTTTTCACTCGCTTGTTGTTACTAGCCTCTAAGGGCAGTGGCCTCTTCTTGAATGATTGTGAAATTCCTTGGAGTCAATGGCCGAAACTAGTATTATCTAGCCTTCCCTTGTTAAACAATGTTGAGTGGTGGTCGTGTATTAGATTTCCATCATATAACCTATATGATTACATGATTAAAATTTTAATACACTCGACCTTTCGGGTTAACCTTTGAATCTGTGCTTCCTCCTGGATTAATTGTTCAATTTTGTCGTTTGAAAATAAGTATCATAGCTTGTGCTTTTGGTATTTTTTTATGAATGTAGATTGTTGGTTTGAATATCAGTTCTCAATCTTTTAACCTAATTGTTTATTCGATGGAAATCTCGTTACACTAGACTAGTTGTTTCTAACTTATCAGGCCAATGGCCCCTTCTCAAATGATTGTTTAATTTTCGTTGCTTTTGAGACAATGTTCAAAATTGAAGTATAAGGCTCTCTTCTTAGATTGGCATGGTGGAAATTTTATTTATCTTAAGGGGTTGTTAGTATTTAGAGCTTCGAGCCAATTCTTGGAATATAATGTTTTCCTTTCTTGATATTGTTAGATAGTAGCTTATTGTTGCTTTGTGTAGTCTTATCTTGCTCAGTTCTCACGAATTGACTCAGGTTAATAATTGTTGCAGATGGCTTATGCGAGTAGATGAGGGAAAGACTTGTAGAATATTGCATCAAACTTGGTTGTGAAGTTCTTTTGTACAAATACTTTTATGTTGTAAAACTCTGGTATGGGTTATGTGGGGAATTCAAGAAAACTAGTGCCTTAGTATTATGTGTTGTGGAGTAATGTTGTCGTGACTATTGAAACTTTGGCTTGTTTTGTTATCATGGAAAATATAAAAGTTGATTACCATTTGGTTATGGGTGGTTCTAATGTATTATATAAATTCTAAGAATAGTATAGCGTGGCATGACCAATGTTATTACTCTCTTGTTCCCTAGTCATGGTTCCATAGAGTTGGTTTGTCCCTTTGGGTTGTGCATCGTGTTGGAAAGAATTGATGTAACCATGTATAGTTTTCACAAACAAGTAATGGTAAACTTTGCTCTTGAGATAAAATGTTGAGTTGTAAACCCTTCTAAGACATAGTAACAATGTATTTATAAGCATAATAAAATGGGTTGGATAATCCTTATAAAAGTTAAACTAAAATATATATACAAATAAATTAATGTAGATGTGATCTACTTGATAACATTTGAGCCCCTAAGCGATCAAAGAGGAAACTATATTTGGTAATAAAAATATATATATACCTTGTTTTTCCCAAGCTAAACTAATCAACATTATCCTTTTATGGTGAATTCTTAAATGATCTTATGGTGAAATCAATGATTAGTTTTGGAAGATAATAAGGTTGTATAAGTAGGAGGGAAATTTATTAAGAAACCCTTCAATCTCTCTCAATCGTTTGAAATGTAAATTTTTTTCCTTTGTCAAACTTAATCAAGCAAAGTCTAAATGAAACTTTTAACCAATCTTGATAAATTCTTAGCCTCAATAAAAGGCTGGTTAATAAGCAATGAGACCCTGAAGCTGAATTCTTTTTACCTGTTTCCCTTAACCCTTGCCTTGGTTCATTGTGATCTTTCTTAAGTAATGTTAAAATTTTTATCCTTAAACAAAGAAGATTATTGTTTTGAACCTAAAACGGTACTTTCCCTCAATTGAGCTTGTGCTTGTCACCTGTGCAATAGAGGTGTGGAACAAGTTTCAGTGGCTTGAGTAAGATTAATTAACCTTGTGAGAAATGGAAAATGTTCTTAAATCAACGAATTAAGCAAGTTATTGACATATTATAGAATGATTCTCCTTCGAAAACTTGGTCTTAAGCTAATTAGTCAATAGTATAAAAGAAAGAAGTTCACCTTTGTAAAAGAATGGTGCAAATCAAAACATGAATCTTCTAGATCATAAAGTCAAGTTTGAAAGACATTTTTGTAAATACATAACCTTAAAAGATTTTACACCGTGGGATGGCCTTAACTATAACTGTAATGTGTTTGGACTTTTACGTTGTGCCTTGTTGAAGAGAAAATTGAATTGTTCATGTTGGGTGTTGTATGTTTCCTTGTTGCCTATGTGGTCAACGTTGCGTCAAGCTTATTGAGAGTTGGTCGTAGCCCCTTCTGGTCACCTGTGTTGACGTGTAAACTCCAAGTAAGTCAAAAAAAGTTATCCAAGTTTTTCAGTGTTGTATTTGTGTGTGTTTTAAGCGGGCATTGCATATTCCCTTTTCCTCCTATCCATAGTTACCAAATATGCCCAGATCCAGATTTTCAGTCATCATAGATAAGTTCACTCTAGTCGGCCCTGTGCTTTTTTGTTTTAAAAAACATTTTTGGGAAAATAAGACACTCAACAACCTTATATTATTTAATTTTAAATATATTAAAATTTGATATTATATTATTAATTTTTTCATTGATCTGTCAATTTTGAATATTTATAGACACATGTTCATATATAATATGTATAGATATTTTGGACCTCGTTTTTCCAAACTATTTCAAAATTCTGGATTTTCAAATTTTTGTCCACCCTGAACAGATCCAGATTTCTAGACTCGGTAACTATGCTCCTCTCCTCCATACTCTCATTAGAAATAGTTATTATAGGTTTATTTCTCAATAGTCACCTCTATTATTATTTTTGTTGTTATGGTACCCATAAACTTATTATTTATAGATTGTATTTATTTATATTTTATTATTTTACAACCCTTAAATTGATTCCAAAACTCTTAATATATGTATAATCAATCATTATATGAGATATCTTAAATATATCTATCTGAAAAAATCTGAGATTGATCAAATTCGAGGCACCTATCTTGGATTTGTCATATAATTTTAACACGATTTCGCCATTAAAGGGTTCCAAATTAATTAATGACTACACCACCTTCTCAATTTTCCCGCTAATCGGTGACAGATGGCCTCAATCTAGCTGCACTACACCACCGCATTGAGCTCAAAAAAAACTTTTTGGGGAAAACATAAAGAACTCCAAACTCTCTCATATGCCCAAAGCTATAACAATATTTTGATTGCCTTCTCCAAGCAAGAAGGAAAATTGCCCTATGATGGTCAAATGGATGTCAATTTTAAGTTCATTCATTTTCTTGACATATTCACTCAATGACAAGATTGCACTCGCTTTCTCCCACCCCTCTTGCCTATCGATGTAGGTTACTCCTCTCAACATAGTAATCGCTTCTCTCTCATGATCCCATAGGGATTTGGTCACATAACAATGATAATCCTATATTTTCAATTTTTCATTTAGAATGTTGGTCCATCGATTTCCCCAAGACAACAAGTCTACAAGAGATTCAGTTCTCCAATTGTTGTTGATAGGGCACTTGGTGTCCCCGAGATTTCACCCTGAAATCTGGGACTACCCCCTTTTAAAAAAATCATTCTTTTCAAAGTAACGGATTGTTTTGTGTTTGTTTTGCCTGCAGTTGTTTGCATTGCTCTAAAATATCCCCAGAGAGTCATTATAGCCAAATTTGTCAAATACCCACATGCTAAAACTCACTTTATCCCTTCACCAAGTTTTGTCTGAGAGAATTTTATTTATTTATTTATTAAATAAATAAAGTTCTTTTAAAAATAGATTGAGCTAAAATTGGAGGATTTAGGTTATATAAAGCACTTCACCCCATCATTATTACCATAGAACATTCACCCGGGAAGAATTTTTGCAGATCAGCTAATTGGAGAAATTTCGAGCAATTGCCTGCAGCTTCTTTTGTTTTGTTTTATTTATTTTTGTCTGTGTTTTGGTTTGTTTTCTCCGCAATTCCTAGCCTAGCCTATTCATTCTTCTTGCCGATCTTTCCCCATGCTTGGGATTTTGAAGAAGCTATCCAGGTTTTTAATTACTAATTTTTCTACAGTGCAATTAGAGCTCGGATTCTTTCGTAAGATCGCAAGAAGTTGCTTGGTCCAAAAGGATGCAAAAATGGATTCTATGAAAATAAGAAAAATCTTGCCATCAACGTGTAGAGATCGAGAAAATATGCACTTTTAGAGAAAACGACACCTAAAACGGAGCCACATAATGAAAGTTATGGCACATGCAAATTTGTGCTGCTACATCTTCCAAAAATGGCACCCTTTCCAAAAAAGGAAAGAAATGTTATCTTCATGCCAATCACAATTTTCAAGGCTGCCTTCGCATCCAATTTCCATGTTGCCTTAAGTGACGAATTTTCACGCAATTTTTAATGCAAAAGTCACAATGCAAGTCACACTTTTGGAAAATAACTATTTTTCATGCAAGTCGCACTTTTTGAAAGGAAGGGTTTAAGCTGCCAGTGAGAATTTTGGCAGTGGCAGGCAAAGGGAATTTCTTGCCTGCATAGCAGGTTACTTTTTCCCATGAAGTCAAAATCACTTAAGTTGCAATGGGAATATTAGAGGTGGCAGGCAGGGAATTTCTTACCTGCCTTGCAGGTTAAAATTCCCATTATAAAAAAAAATCACTTAAAAAGCACGGGAATTTCTTACTGCCTTGCAGAGGGTAAAAATTCTCATTATAAAAGAAAAATCACTTAAAGCACCAACGGGAATTTCTTACTGCCTTGCAAGGTAAAAATTCTCATTATGAAAGTAAAGTCACTTAAGTGAAAGCAGAATTTCTTACCTACCTTGCAGGGTGAAAATTCTCATTGCTTTGACTTCTTATTTTTAACATGACTTCTAGCCAAAAAGTGCGACCCATTTTGGCATAGCTAAATGTCTAAAAGCTGATTTTTTTAATTGTCGGGAAGCATCCAGTTTTGGCGCCTAGGGTTGGAGAAGCTTTCTTTTTATTATTCAGAGCATCTGCATGTTGATGTGAGTGCACAAGTGAATAAAATAATATTTTTAGCTTGCTTGGCATGCAAGCAAAGTCTAAAAATAGAGGGCAGCAGCTTTATAAGCAAATTTTGGTGATGAAAATTGAGTATTCATGCCATGGACTCCATATTTGTTTGAATCAATTGCAGGTATTCATCACAGATGCCCATATTGGTGAAGAAAGCAGAAGTCAATATCTGATACATTGAATATATCTTCAAAATCAGAGGGAGAAATAGATCCAGATCTCATAATTGCAAAGGCTTCCAGCAAAAAATCATCCTCTTGTTGCTAATGCAGCCCAAGTAGAAGTCATTGCATGGAAAATTCCTTCCAAGAGCTTGTACATGTGCTCCCAATCTTCCAGTTGAAGCCTTCATTGAATATACTTGTATTTGCCTTCACCGAGTGCTTTCCAGAATTTAAAATTGCTCATATACAATTAAAAATAAAAGATGATGACTTTTGTCTGAGTTATTCACGGCAAACATCAGACCTTTGGTGCATATACTGGAGAAGAATTGCAAAAGCTTCAAGGATGAAAGGGGAAGACAGGTCAGAGGTAGCACCCGTAGGCAAATCACAGTCAGCTGCTTCCAGATCCAGTTTGGTGAGAATCAAAGGCAAAAGAGTCAACCGCATGCAAAATATGGAAAAAGAACAAGACTGGGAGTGTAGCAGCTTTCTTCTAATTTCTTCTCTTTCTTTTTCTCTCTTATTTTCTCCGACAAAGTAATTGAGTAATCAATTAAATTGTAAAACTTAAGTGATTGGTTTAAAAGCCATTACTTCAAGTTACTGGAAGAAGTCAATTACTTGGAAATAGGTGGCAGACATGCAAAATAGAAGGTTCTATTTTCAGTTATAAATTATGCATGTCATGCAAAGAGGAATTCCAGGAGGGAGATTGCCAGTTGTTTCCTTTACAACTTCCACATGTGCCAATTCATTATAGTTTCCTATTTGTAAATTGCCCTCTATACACTATAAATAGAGGAAGAGCCTATGGGTTAAAGGATCAAAATTTGTAATCAGCATTCTTGTGTTCCAGACTTTGAGCTGAAACCCTTGATAGCTTTCTGAAAGCGAAGGAATAGAGAAGAGGCATATTTTCGGAGAACTTTGTGTCAATGGTGCATTTGTTTCTTATTTCTTTTTAGATCTCTGCATAAACTTTGTGTTGTCTTAGATCTAGATCTGAAACTTTCCTTTGCTTCAAATTCTGCATTTCAAGATCTATTTGTTTCGTCTATGTGCATGTGATCAACTTTGTCAACTATTGGTTAGGTTGCACATTTCCTTTCCTTCTTGCATTTAATTATTTCCCTTTCCTACACATATTGTGTACCGCTTTGCTTACTTGCTTTGCAAAATTGCCTAGTTATGGTCCATGAGCTACGCAATTAAAGTAAAACCAACAGATAAATACTAGGAAATATAATTGACAAAATCTTACACGGGAGCCTCACCGGTAAATGAGGGAGATTTATCTCATGACTGCCTAGGTTTTTAGTTGTGCAGAAAATCTAGCCAACAACACTCCTTTTACAAGTTCCTCCAAGGACGTGTACTACTTATTCGGGAGAATCAATCATTTGCATAAAATGTAGTGTCTTTAGTCGTGTTTCATTACAAATCTTTTCATCATTTCATATCTTAAATTTATTCACTATTGTTGTTTATGAGTATTCCTTATCCGCTAACTTGTACTTCTCAATCGGACTAAATTCCACCATTACGGCCTTCCGATGGTTATATGGCTATTAATTGTGTTATCCTTTTTGTTTAGAAACAGGATGGTTAGATTGTAAAGCCTACTCCATGAGACCATCTTCACAAAAATATGCAAACTAGCTTTCTTCTATAAAATTTGGGCCAAGATTTCCTATTGTCCTTCATTCATTGATGACCCTTCATTTCCTAACAGGCCAAGGGTGATCCAAAATGGATACGTTGTAATCAGAAAACATTTCACCGACTCTTGTAACAATAAATAATTTCCTTGTATGTAAAATAGACACTTATCAAAATCAACACCTTGAATACAAATTGATGACAGAGGCATAGAAAACCAATGTGATGGGAAAGGACAAGTGAACCCCACAAGGTGTTCAATGGGTCTATGTAGGTCAATTGTAATCAAGTGACACATTCAGCCAAGATCAAGCATATTACACACAATAGTTACTTGGTCACAGAAAGCTACATGTTCAACCAAAGGCTGAGCATGTCACTTACAGCAGAATACATGTTCATCAATGGCCAAATATGTCTCTTATGACAGACTACATGTTCACCCTTTGCCAAACATGTTACTCTAAGAGGAAAAGGAAGCAAAACCGTCATAGAAGAGACAAAAATGTGTCAATCCCCGTCAACTGTCTTTCCATGTACCTAGAATTTTGTCTAAGTCATTTACCATGTTTGTATGTTAAATACATGTAATAAGCATGCTTGGAGATCATCTAGAGTTGACTACAGTAGTTACAAGTTGTACGAAGTGGTAATTTGCAGAGAATGTAGTGAATCGGGTGCAGACCAAACAGGATAGGTTGTTGTATGAGTCTGATATCAGGCACATTGGCTTTGTGAGCTTGAAGTGAAATGAGGCACAATCCCACTTGATGGAGTTTTTACCGATACTAAATTTCTCCTAGGTAAATCTTGTGTATTTATTTTTGTGTTTGTTGTATTGATTCTCTTTTCTGTGTTTTCAACATCATTTCTTTATTTTCATTACAAAGATCCGCTATTGGGAAACTCTATAAAAGTATGTGCAAATCCAGTAAATTTCTTTAATTTTGCATGTAAGTAATTAAATTCAGTCATAGACTAAGTAGAATCCTTTCTGATAAATTATGCATTGGTACAACCAAGCTGATTACAGATCAAAGGGAGTTAGTATTACTCAAGGATTCTATCCTGCCCAACTCTCAAAATTAGCATCATCTTTTTATAACTAGAAATTCATCAATAGATTTCTCACATAACTCCCAATTTCAAAATATTTTATAGGGGAAGCTTTCCTCCTATCATTGACAATTAATCAGAACAACTTTAGTGACTAATTCGCTTATATAGAAACTGGCTGTTTATATTGTAGACATGAAACATAAAAATCAAATGAATAGCTTACTAGTGTTAAAGTGCATAATATTAAATACAGATGGTCCAAATAAAAATGATGAAAAAATTGAGCCTGTGAGGGAATTTTTTTAACAGTGGCATTATTGTAGAACAAAACCACTATGGCATGTAGACAAACGCTATACTATAATATTTTCAATGACTATGAATTTGCTGAAAATTAGAAAATAAAACCTGTTCGCTTTCAGCCAGATAATGCGCAAAGTCTTCCGCAATCTCTCCAGAAAATATTGGAATCGATCCTCTAAAGCATACAACATCAAAATATTTTTCAGTTTGCGTTGATAGTTTTAAGGAGGAGACCACAATACATCATTTATAATACAAGACAGTGCAATTCAGTATCCATCCAGTCTATGCAATTACAAATTTATAAGGGCTCTAGAAGATATTATGATTTCCCCAAATTCTCATAAAAATACTTTTTAATTGGGGCAAAAATAATATTAGCTAACATTATTTGCACATTTGCTTGTACAATAGAACTGCGTCTTACGTGTATGGTTGTGCCCAGTTTGAATGATTGCGTACAACACTCATCAAACCAGATCCAACAGCTGCTCCAACATTAGTCTGCCATTTAATAGGGAAGGAAAATATCATTGTTAGGCTGTATAATTCCTAATCGTTTTGAAATCAAACCAAGGATCCTGCAATCAATCATCAGATTAGCATATGGTATGTGTAACAACAATTTTTATCTGGCAAAATAGTAACTACAGACAACTACGAATATAAGATTTACTTATATTATCATGTTTTCCCTCTATATGCATTTAAATTTATATATCAAAGAGAAGCGTGGATGAAAAATATCAAAACTAAAATTGGCAATCTATCGTGTGCAGGTAGGTAAAATTAAGACATCCCCAAAAATGAACATCCAGCTACATGAGGAACAAGAAAACAAAAGAATAGAATTACACAACCTAATTGAGGAATTCACCTAGTTATCTTTGTTTATGAGAAATTACTGAAAACTGCAGCTGTGAAAGATCATTAATTTGATTTTGTTTGGGGGAAAATTGGCAAAAAAACTAGTTGCACCAAGTAGCTAATGTGTAGATTGCTTGAAACCTGAGTGATATTGAAGCCTAATAAAACCTTCCAATTCCTAAATGACTCAATTTTCTTTGTTATCATCATTCTTCAAAACAGTCGCCTCTGTATCACCCATTGCTAAACTTCCTCATCCATCACAATCTATTTCCTAATAATAAAAAAATTCATTTGTCAATTAGAAAATTTGAAAACAACAAAGTAGATTTGGCATTTGTGAATTCAGCACTTGATCATGTAAGAAGCATTAACTGGATATGGTGTGATCAATAAATAAATATAGTTGAACTTGACAACATAAAATGCAAAAACCCAGTTTGAGGATAAAAGTGTTCATCTCTATGTTTTAAGCTCTACGATGAGAAATATTAAAACTAGATTTGGCAACCTATCATGTGCAAGTAGGTAGAAATTAAGACATCCTCCTAAATGAACATCCAGCAACATAAGGAAAAAGAAGAAAGTTGAATGGAATTAACCAATCTAATTGAGGAGTTGACTCAGTTACCTTTCTACATAAGAAATTACTCATAAAAGCTGCAGCTGTGGAAGTGCAATAATTTTATTTTTCTTGGGGGAAATTGGCAAGTAGACTAGTTGCTCCAAGTAGCTAATGTGTAGATTGCTTGAGAACGTAGATGATATTGAAGACTCGTAAACCCTTTAAAAATGATTCGGTTATCTTTGTTATTATCATTCTTCAAAACAGTCAACTCTATATCACCCATGGTTAAACTTCCTCCTTGAAATATCCCTTTTCCGGATTTATTTTATATTCAAGATTTCCAACCAAATTTTCACAAATAACAATCTGATTTTTATGACAGCAGTATATAGAAAAATATGACAGCAAAGTACAGTTATGGCAGCAAGGTATAAAATCAGAAAATAACCAATATCTTCACTTTTATTGCAATTAAACTAACATGCAACAACATGCAAGTAACATGCAATGACATGCAATAACAAGAAGTTTCCACTGATAAAATAGATGATCTCTCTTACTGAATATGGTTGTCTTCTCTTTCTGGACTTGAAACTGGATCAGCAAGCCTCTAAAACTTTGAATCTAACAACCCAATCTGAATAAACTCCACAATAGCAAACTAGGGTTGGATCTTTCACCACCAAAGAGTGCTCTACTAGCTAGGGGTAGATCTTTCACTACCGAAGCTAGGGTTCCTGCGGAATTTCACCTCCACAAGCAAGGAAAGCAAGTTGAAAGCTCCAACATAAGATGGCAAAATGATCCCAGATCCTTTTTCCTCCCCAAACACCACCTTTTATAACTTTTTCCATCATAAAAGTGCCCATAAAACCCTAATTCGACCCCCTTGGAGATATGTCATGTTTTAATCGTCACTTAAAGTGACTTTATTTCTCCTAGGCCAAAAAAGGTCCACTTAAGTGACCCCAATGAAGAAATAGAACATTACCCCACCTTTTTCACTTAAGTCATCATAAAGTACATGCATAACGCCAAAACATAACATATAAGTGAAATGTAGGTGAAAACCATACCCAACAACCATCTACGCCACTAGCCCCTTGGGTATGACCAAGGCTAAGACGGAAAACCAGTCGCTAGACCATGGAGGTAGGAATGGGGACATTACACTCATCCATTACAATTTGTTTGCTAATGATAAAAAAATCTTTCATCAATTAGAAAATTTGAAAACAACAAACCAGATTTCTCATTTGTGAATTCGGGAATCGATGATAAATGAAATATTAACTCGATATGGTGCAATCAGCAAACATGTATTTTTGCCAACATAAAATATGAAAAACCAATTTGAGGATAAAATTGTTCATCCGTAAGTTTGTAAGCTCTAGGATGAGAAATATCAAAACTAGAATTGAAAACCTATCCCGTGAACGTGAGAGAAATTAGACATCTCCAAAAATGAACATCCAGTAACATAAGGAACAAAAAAATCAGATCGGAATTACATGATCTAATTGAGGAATTCACCTAGTTATCTTTCTACATAAGAATCTACTCATTAAAGCTGCAGCAACAGAAGGGCAATAGTTTTAATTGGTTTAGGGAAAAGTGGTGGGTGTAGACTAGATGCACCAAGTAACTAACATGTAGATTGCTTGAGAACCTAGATGATCTTGAAAACTCATAAATACCTTAAATTCCTAAAGGACTCAATTCTCTTTCTTATCATCATTCTTCAAAACAGTCTCATCTGTATTACCCATAGTTAAAGTTCCTCATCCATCACAATCTGTTTGCTAGTGTGAATTTTTTCTTTCATCGATTAAAACTTTGGAAAGAACAGAATTCTCTTTTTTGAATCAAGGTCTTGGTCACACAAAAACATTAACTGGATATGGTGTGATCAACAAACATGTACAGTTGACAGCATAAAAACGAAAAACCAAGTTTGAAAACAAATAGCTTATCTATAACTTTTAAGCTCCAGGAGGACCATGCTACTTGGTTTCACAGAAGGAAAAGAATGTATACCTTTAGGAGAATTATGCTACTTTTCTTACATGACGGAAAAGAATAATTTCCCCAAGAAGGATTCCACTATCTTTCCTTTAGGAAAAACATTAAATTCCTCAAATCAAATGTACTTCCCACAAAATACACTTTCATCTACAAAAAGGTGAATATCTGTAGTGCCCCACTGGACTGTGCTTAGATTATTTTTCAGCACTTAGGCATACTTTATGTTGAGGATTGCATTTTTCATTGATTATATTATGACCCATGTAACAAGCAGTGGTTTGAGGCTATGTGATGCCCAAATGTATGTCCTTTGTTGTAGATTTTTTTATTTTCACTGGGCATATTCATGGGGTGTTAGTTGCAGGCTTACATTAAGTGACCTACTCCATTTGCATGGTTGCAACTTGTGAATCAGCCAGACATTTGTATCAGAGTCAGCAGCAATAGAATTGGTGAGATATTTAATGTTACAGATCAATGATCAGATTTCGACATTTTGGATGTGGATTAGATATTTTAAAGTGCTTAACAGGCCCTAATAGTTTCCAAAGTTTTATAGAGGGGTGCATTTTCCAGAATGCAAAGAAATGGAAAGATGTATAAAACTAGATTTAAATTAATAGAATATATACATTTCAGTGTGAATGGCATAACATTTTACATACAACTCTAAATGATCTAAATTGTTTCACTGGAAACATCATTCCAAGAGTTTTGAAATCGCATATTAATGGCCCCTATTGAATCAAAAGAGATATGGTTGAAATGAACTTAGCAAAGTTTCATTTTTAGAGACCTGCGCATGTACAGTAAAAGTGTAAAAAAAAATTGAGTTCAAAATATTTACCAAATGAACCCCACAATGCACGTCTTGCAGCCAGCATGGCAGAGAGAATGACCCCACCCTCAAGAAGTGGAATATGCAAGATAACACTAGGGATTTACAAGTAATTTTTCTTTGAAAATTTCATAGAAATGCTTACCACTGCCCCAGAAAAGACTTTTGAGAACCTTCTCCTGCACTTTATAGACCGCTTGAGAGAGAAAGTAGTAAGAGGAATAGAATTTATTAACAATCATAACCTTCCCAGAAAACAGGAGATTGCGGATACTCCGAGATTGAACTTTTGCAAACCTAGCCGTGATCTAATTTTAACAGTCAGCAATAGACAGCCGAATACCAGAAGGGATATCTAAGTAACAAGTCTTTTCCCCTGGCTTTATGATCTTTAATTTTTTATTGACCCAGTATGCGGACTCATCTTCCTTTTTCCTGACTAACTACTGTTCCAATTGCTTTTGCAAAAATGCCTGAGTAAATAATATTGGCTCCCACAGATTATTAAGTCAGTAGAAGCATTAAGGCCAAATCTTCACCATACGGTAGTTCTTTGATAGGTTTCGGTGCATTGCAAAACCCAAATAGCATGCGTACATGCATAGGTACCGAACTCTAAAATACATATTAACTTATCTTCTTGAATATTACTAAGATGATTGTACCCCCAAAAATTGAAAATAGTTAAATTCGTTGCACCGGCACTTCTCTTGGAAGAAACTCTATGTTAACTACGCAAAATTCGGAGGTGACCCCTTCAAATTTTTATATGTTCATGCCAATTCTTCATCTTGACACTACACAATCACGCCCTTAAGTTCGTCAGCTGCTTTTAAGAGATCTATAATAAAAATACATTATATCCCTAACATCATGAGCCCATGACAATCCTATTTGTTCATAGCTATATCACAGCATAATATTCCTAGATGCACTTGTGTCCAATATATAATTATGAGTGATCCAGTTAATTAATATTTACTGGCACATAAAAGGGCTGGATGCAATTTGATTCAAAGGCCATGGCATGCATTAATATAAGTTTCGAGTCATCCGCTATTGCATTCATAGTTTTTGGACCATCAGCTATCGA
Organism: Taxus wallichiana var. yunnanensis; assembly: GCA_018340775.1. Classification (NCBI taxonomy): domain Eukaryota; kingdom Viridiplantae; phylum Streptophyta; class Pinopsida; order Cupressales; family Taxaceae; genus Taxus; species Taxus wallichiana. The sequence goes on along the minus strand of CM031238.1, from coordinate 184,034,680 downwards.
ATTCAGAGTAGAAAATTGATTTGGCGCTGCAGCTTGTAAAGTGGCTTGAACATTTTCTCTTATGTTCCAATAAGTCACTGACAACATTGTAAGGTACCATTGGAATGTTTGGTGCAAAGTGTTTTGTTGTCCATGGTCAACCCTAGAAGATTGTGAATTGGCTGTTTGGGTTGGAAGCTCATTTTAAGGAGACACAGTCTCATTTGATGGTAGAATCTGATATGTACCAAGCTGCATCAGGAGTTTGGACAGAAAGCTATTATACCTGATTTTGAGCATTCCTAGCTCAATTTTGTTGAGTTTGAACAGTTTGAGACTGATTTACAGCCAGTGTTACGCGGGGACGCGTCCCGGCCATTTTCCTCACGCCCGAACGTCCGGGACGTCCCGGGACTTGGGGACGGGGACGGGACGTTTCCCTGCCGTCCCTAATTTCCAGAAAAAAAAGGGGGACGTCCCCCACAAACCAGAAACGCACCCGGGACGTCCCGGGTGCTTTGGGGACTTCGTGACATCCCCGAGATGTCCCGGGACTTCACGACGTCCCCAACAAAATCTGCACTTTTCCAACATTAAAACATGTGAATTTCAGTTTTATAATACTTTTTTATATTTTTAAACTTTTAATACATTCTAGTAAAAAACAACATGCAGATTTCTCATAATTGCCATAAACTGCAGAAGTATTGTTGCTCCTCCATGTTATGTCTGATGATATGAAGTAATGGTCACAGGTCGAGTTTTATAAATTTTCAGTCATACACTATACAGCTAGTGTTTGTTAATTCTTCGTTGCTGGTTATCTGGAGATAGTTTATGGTTCTTTCTGTTTCAGTGATAGGACATTTTGTTTGTTTGCTGCATATTTAAGATTTTATATATCGCAGAAGTTTTTGCTTCAGACCCATCTGCATGTAGCAAGGATCAGAATGTATGTAATCCTATTCTCAAATATAAAATATAATAGTCACAATTTTTTTAAAAAGGAAAAAGTAGAGATTATAGTTTGTACAATGTTGTGGCATTCAGAAAAATGAGTAATCTTTATGCTTGCTTAATTTTCTATAAAGATATTGTAGTTTTCTGTGGACTTGCAGCAGACACTAACTAGATATAGCTAGCTTACTCGAGTGTTAGCATTTGAAAATCATGAGAACCATAGTTCAAAAAATCATTATCGGCGATTAATCGGCAGGCCAAATTTTGACTCGGAAATCGGAATCGGCAATTTATCAGCATTAATCGGCAACTTTATCGCTACTTTTAAAAACATTTAAATTCATAAAATATACTTAAATTAAATGTAAAAACAATGTTAAATGATGCAAGAAGTGACTCTGTACAATTATACAGTATACTAGTATACTATTATAATGTTAAATGATGTTAAATGTTAAATCGTTATGATGTTAAATGATGTTAAATGTTAAATCATTATACAGTATACTATTATAATTTTATAGTGTATATTGTACAATTAACTATAAATTTATAATAATGTACAGTATATACAAAACGAATAAAATTAAATTTATAGTGTATGTTATAGATTGTATAAAATTAAATAATGTATTTTATATCAATAAATACAATGTACAAGATATCTTTGTATAAGTCAGTATATACCATAGTTGGAATACTCACATAGTTGTATTTTTAATTACTAATCTATCTACAAGCGATCAAAGCTCATGATTCTTTCAGAAGATTGCAAGAAGTTGCTTGGTCCAAAAAGGTGCAAAAATGAATTTTATGAAAATAAGAAAAATATTGCCATCAATGCGTAGAGCTCAAGAAAATATACACTTTTAGAGAAAACGGCACCTGAAATGGAGCCACAGAATGAAAGTTATGGCACATGCAAGTTTTGCTACTACATCTTCCCGGACACTTTCCAAAAATGGCAATTTTTTTTCTTTCCTTGCCACGATTTTTCAGGTTATTTAGCACCGGAGATCGCCGATTTATCGGCAATAAATAAATCGCGATTTATGGAAAGATAAATCATTTTGCATGTGAAAAATGATTTATCGCGATTATCGCCCGAGTAATCGCGATTTTTAGAACTATGACGAGAACAAAGTGTAATCAAGTTACTCTTGTTCGTGTTATGTTCTAATCAATGGCTTTGTAATAGGTACATCAACCACATATAGATGCAGTTACCCATGTAGTAGTGGATGAAATCACGTTACAAACGTATTAATTTTCAAAACATATAGATCTACTTAAATGGGAAATAGAAAAAAGTAAAATGAAAAACCTCAAATAAAGACTCTTACCTCTTAAATCCCCGTCGAAATCTTTTGAAGCTGATGCAGATGAATAATTGGATTAAGCATTAATGGTTTCAATCTTCAAACTTTCAATTTTAAGTCTTAGTTTATTGAATTATTCATGTTATATTTGTAAAATTATATATATTTTTATATATTTTTTATTAGCCGTCCCCCCGCCGTCCCCAAATTTTCAAAAAAAATTGCTGTCCCTGAAACCCCATCCCGACGTCCCACCGTCCCAGAGTCTTACGTAACTATGTTTACAATAGGAATGTGTATAATCTTATTTGAATAATCCTTATTTATTCCAAGGTAGTTTTCCCCTCTAGTATGCGTAATATAAGAGGCATCAATGAGTTCCTCCTCGATTCACACATTGACAGAATATGCATGGACCGAGCTGGCCTCAATTTCTTTTCTGTAATGAATTTCCTGAAAAATGTTGGCAGCAATAGAGGAACAAGTATTACACTAAAGATCAGAATTCCTTTTCTTAACAATAACTTGTACAAGTGAGTCATAATCATTCAATTGTTTCTTCAATCAAATTAACCTATTTCCTAAAATTTGGAGAGCTTTCAAGATTTCAGCACTATCATTTTCACATTGCTTGTGTTGGCAAAACACCAAAAGGTTTACTCAAGATCAATTATGCTTTCTTCGTCTATGACCATCTTATGCTTCAATGGAAGTGCATTGAAGTAATATACTCTTGAAAGCTTCTTTGAAGAACATATGTCCTTAGGAATCTTGAGTTTCATCTTGGAAAATCGGGCACTAAACCAATATATGGTTTTGCCTGGTTCAATGGAGATAGATGCCAAATCATTCAACAGTTTGAACTGGTCAGGTTGTCTTTTCTAAACCAAGTTGAAAACAGCCTTAGGGCATTTATTCATTCAAGGCTCCAAAAGTTACACATGGCATCATGAAGGATTCAATGTGATCTTCTCGATTCACTTCAATACGCACTTGAATTTAGGGAAGAATAATACCTTTGAAAGAAGGGAATTTACAGGGGTCTAACCTTTGGGATTTTTGTTGTCCAATGGATTTATAATGTCCCTTTTTCCAAGCTAGTTTGTTTTGGAGACTTCTAGCCCATTCCACTTCCCGTGGGCAAGAAGGAAGTGAACAAGGGAAGTGTTTGTCATGTTTTTCAGTCATTTTCATGAGCATTTGCATTTTTCTTTCATAGTTTCTCTCATAAGTTAGGTCGGCTGGGTTGAAGAGGAAAAGCCAAAGATAAAATTAAAAGCAATCATCATTATGAGGTCAGTCATGGGGAAAACTCCCTAATTGGTTTTGGTGCCACCAAAAGGGTATAAAAGGGGTCGCTTGGACTCATTTGTGGATCATCTCTTGTCATAAAATTATACTTTGCTTGGTTTTGGGCTGATTGCTCAAATTCCTTCCACTAAGGGGCAAAAATCCTTTGGTGTGGCTACACAAGGAGGATGAAACCCTTCCTTGTTGAATGCGAAAGGAAAACCAATATAAGCACCTTATCAAATTTTTTCAATTTACTCTTTTATAAGATTTGTGTTACACGGGGACGCGTCCCCCTAGATTTTGGTGATGTCCTGGACGTCCCGAACATTTCGGGGACTTGGGGACTCAAGGGGACATCCCAAATTTTATTAAATCTTTCAAAAGTTTTCTGATGTTTTTACTTTTAAAAAGATGTTATTTTTACCAAGAACATCAAATTATAATCTTGAAAGTACCTAAAATACATTAAATACAGTTTAAATCCCTAAATGTCATTGAAAAAAGTTAAAATATTGAAATATTAATTTTTATGTATTATTTTAAAAGCCCCCTGCTGTCCCCAAAATTTGGGAAATTTTTTGCTGTCCCGAAACCCCATCCCTCCATACCCCCATCCCCGAGACTTAGGTAACTATGGCCAGAAAACTCTCTTGATTGCTTGTTCCAAGTGCTTTAAGGTGGATATTGCAGATTTCAATGAGGGTTTGATCCTAAAGTGAATTTCAGCCCCTCCTAAGGGAGCAACCCACCTTGGGGAAGTGTTGGGTGGTTTCTAGGGCACGGCATCACTCAACTCAACCATCATTGCATTCTTCATATTTTTGGAATCTACATTGTACTTCATTTTTGGGGCTTGGAATCATTCATTTCTAGCCACTTTGTAAGGGTGTACTCTGTTGTCATTTATTTAATTTCCAACTGGGGTTTAGAGGTTGATTTCTTGGTTATTATTGGCTCTAAAATATTTCTAAGTGTCCCTACATATTTTGGATGGTGTTAATGGTGCAATTTTGATGAATTATTGTTTTTCCTTGATATTGTTCTAAAAATCAGACCGGTGTTCATTGCTATTATAATTTTTATGAATTATTGTTTTTTCCTTGCTACTGTTCTAAAAATCAGACTGGTGTTCATTGCTGTTATAATTTTGATGAATTATTGTTTTTTCCTTGCTACTGTTCTAAAAATCAGACTGCTGTTCACTGCTGTTATAATTTTCAGTTGGTTGTTATAAAAATCAGATTACTTTCAGTTTGGGTTTGTGTTATTTCCTTGTTTTTCAGTTTCAGCCCTAAAAGGGACACCATTAGGGTTATTGTAATGTCCCTTTAGGGCTGAAACTGAAAACCGGAATTAGCACAAACCCCAATCTGATTTAAATATGATTTTTGGACCAACAAACTGAAAATTAAATCAGTACAGAACAACGATCTGATTTTTATAACAGCAGTCTGAAAAAATACAAGATTTCACCAAAATATCACCCTACAATTCATCCACAATATTTATAGACCTTTTAGGAACACCTTAGAACAATTTCCACCATGAAAATCAAGCAAATACTCAGCTGGAAAATTAATTATTAACAGCAGAAGTGCAATGAAGAGAAATAATCAAAATGAGGGTTTCCAAACCCCAACAATGCCCAAAAATGAGTGATTCCAACCTTATAAATTATATCAAATCTGAATATCAATAAATGAATGAGTGTCGTGCCCTAGAAGGCACTCAGAATGACCTCTACCCTAGTCGCTCCCCTAGGAGAGGGCTCCAAAAATATGTAAAAGCCCTTGTAGGTCTTCTTCTTGATCCAAATCTGCAAAGAGTCTTCAATAGAGATCTTCAATTCACCAAAATGGAGAGTTTTCATTCTCCACCAAGCCACAAGGAAGGTTTTGTCCTCCTTGGATGCCACACAAGAGGGTTTTCGTCCTCAAGTGGAATGGTATTGAGCAACCAGCCCAACAAACCAAGTATAAGTGTAAATGCGCCAAAAGATGATCTCCAAATGAGGCCATACAACCTCTTTTATACCCCTTGCTTGGTGCCAAAGGCCAAATAGATGAGGACCGACCTCTTAAAGCTTCACTTTATCTTCTAATCTCTTGTTGGGGTCTTATAACCCCAGCCGACCTGCCTTAAGGAGTGAAACACCAAATAAAAACATTAAAAATAATAAAAGAAACATGAAATGAAGTTCAATTACTTCCCTTGTTCATTTATTCTTCTTGGCCAGGGGAAGAGAGTGGCAAGAAGTCTTCATTCGGCATTAATTCGAAAAAGGGGACATTACGATTCTGGTCTTCTTTATTGGCAATTTTTCTTGGTCCCTATTCTCTTCAAAATTTGTAATGATTTTAATATTCATGGGTAATCTAGTGTTTTAAAATATGACATTGAGACATAGGAACTTAAGACAAGTCCTATGAGATTTTAATTAAACTAAGAATTGGGACAGAATTACCAAGGGCCCAACAATCATTTATCCAATCAAAGCATACTGAATTAGTTACTAGCAATTTCATTCTATTAGGATGTCGATCTTCTCGAGCAGAGTGCATGGAAATGACATAAGTGCCACATACAAGTTTACTGATTAACCTAGTCAACTTAGTTTCTGGAAGTTGCAAATCTAAGATGAACCTCATGCAATCTTCTTCAAGTTAATTCAACTCGAGGCCTTAATCACCTCTTTTGGCCAATCTGTTATTTGCAAATGTTTTCAAGTTTTTAAGGTTGAAATGGGATGCCCTTCATCTAAGGGAACTCTTTATATTGTTTTTATCTTGACATTTGCGGTCTCAAAATTTGAAGTCCCATAATTTTGAGACCCCATTCCAAACTCTCCATTTTTGAATGATTCATTTGTGTTTTTTATGTCAAAAAATTCTAAGGCCCATGGCCCTCATGCTTATCTAAACAAGCTCTCTTTTCCTTTTCTATTCTCCCAATCATAATTCATTTGTCTTTGTTTTTAGAGTTACGGGGTTTTGTGGCTCTCATGGCTTCCCACAACAACCATAGGTCCTGTTGATTCCATTTGTCAAGGCCCAAAATCTCAAAAGTTTCTAAGTTAAAAATTATGGGAGTTATTGGAACCTTGTGGCTCTAGTAGCTTTGCCTTTGATGACCATGAGTTCCAATACATATGATCCCTGCTTTTATAAAAAATCTAGGGCATGAACTTGTTAGAGTTTGCAAATCTTGAGGCCCTCATGTCCCTCCACAAAGGCCACAAATGCCTAATACCTTGAGCATTTGACTAAAATTGGCTAAGTATTTTAGGACCGTTGGAGTTCTATTGGCTCCTTGGTTGTCCATAAGTGCCACAATTCTCTAACCTCTCCACTTCTCTATTCATGAAATATGCCAAGGGAATGTATTTATTATTTTGGATCTATTGAAACTTCATGGCCCTCCAAGCTTCCATGAGCCACACATTCTGCCATACCCAAAAATCGTATAAAGTCAATTAAGTCCTAAGTTCTTTATCAAGCATATTTTGCAACGTAATGGCCTACATGTTTACCCAAGCACACCATTCACTCATGCCATTTGTGCCTTCTCAACTCTTAGGTTCTCACAAGCATCCCAAATGCACACTAATTCCTATCATTTACAACATTAAATTCTCCTTCCCAACACCCTCAATCATATGTATATCCCTCCACTCCACCATTCTTGCCTTTAACCACTCCATCCTTCACTCTACTAATATCCAAAACCCTTTAAACCCTCGCTTGTGCTAAACCTCTCATTCCCGTACCCTAAGTCACAAGGTTTGGAGAATTTTTTGCTCAAAGTTCAGAATTCACTGAACATGTACGTGGCATAAAAAAATTGGTCAAACTCGTGTTGTTCACCTCAAGAAAAATGCGAAAAAAACACATGAAAATAAAGAGCGGCAAAAAACACAGTTCTTGTAAACCCTGCCTCTATTTTGCGGATATGTCAAAAATGTTTACATGCCTTGAGTCAAGCTAGGATAGAGTAGCAAGTTATGTGCGTGGTGGGATGATTTTGTAAAAACTAGAAGGGAGTCTTTGAACGGATGCCAAAAAGATAGATGCAGCTGATCCGAACAAAGTGCTTGGAGTTGCCTCAGGTATTTTCTTTACACAAATGTGAATAGGAACATGTATGGCCATGGGAGTCGGCATGGACGTAGACGTGGGCGTCGCTAGGGCTACTACACCATTCCGAAGGGGAAATACATTTGCCGCCATGTCGAAGAGGGTGCGTAGTAGCCGCCATGTCGAGGGACTTTGCTTGGTTGTCGAAAGGTAAGTAGAAACTCTAAAAGTTTTATATATATTTTCACTCTACTTCACATTTTCTAAATGTTTTATTTTTTTAATTCTTTTATAGAGTTCTTAACAAATTATATATATATATATATATATATATATATATATATATATAAACACAAAACATTTTAGGCTTTTATAATGTTTGACGTTTTTATGTCTTTCTTTAATTTATTACTTCCAAATGTTACGTATGTAACGTAAAACGCTTTTAAGTTCATTAAATTAATATAAAAAAATTATAAATAATTTTTATATTATATTTATTTTTATATTAATTTTTTATAATTTCATTTTATCAATTTAATTATATGTACATATTCGAACTTAATGGTGAATTTTTTTCCGAACTTTATCCATTGGGCGAGTTGAACTCGAACTTGAACCTTGTGACTTAGCCCATACCCACTCATTTCATTGTAATCCCTTCATTTTTATTTGTCCTTGGCCACATACATATTTGCTTACATTATTTCCTTGTGAGGTTCAAATATCAAGGTTCTGATCAACGAAAGCATTGACATTGGAGGTTAAGGAGATTTCACGCATCGTAGTTGAGAATGTCGACTTAAAAAAATTGGGAAGAGACAAACACCGAAAATGGAAACTCATATTCCCGATTGAGGATTGACCCTATTCAAGGATGCAACATTTCTGATTCTCTTGAAAGTTGTGAGATGGTTCTTGTGGTTATTGAACACTCTGAATCCCGGCGGTTTGAAGATTATTGTGCTAAGATGGGAGATGTATTTTCTAAGTTGGATACCAATTCACTTTATTCATGGTTGAAAACCCCGCCCACATAACAAGTTTTTGAATTAACTATTCCTAATGCCCAAAAGTTTTGGGATGTGTTAGCATAGGTATTTGTGCGCATACAAATGACATACAACAGTGTGGGAGCAGTCCCTCCTCAATGAAGGTGAGGTTGCCTTTATTGAAAGCCAAAACTGTATTTACACCTATACATTCAAAATCGTATGTGGGGGGTGTTTTGGAACATCAATGGAAAGAAAAGTGAATGAGGGAGATGGAATGGAATGAAGGAACGAAATGGAAAGGAATGAATGGAAGGAACATGCAAGAGTTAGGTAAAAGCAGCCTAATATTGCATGGAGAAGAACAATAAATAACTAACACAAATAAAACGGAGTTTGCATCAATTAAACGAGAATGAGTAAAGGGAACACACATGAGCAAGTAAATAGCAGAGCTTGATCACTGTGAACAAGAACAATAGATTAATAGCGTTGACAATAAGATCCAAGACAATATTTGCATGCAAGATTTAAAACACTAACATCTAATGAACATAAGAACATCAAATGCTAAAAGAGATAATGAATGGGACACAAAGTTCATATTTCATTAACTCCAAAATGTCTTCTCAAAAGAACACAAAGTTTCTTTCTTCGAAATAAAGCTTGCATACAAAAGTATTTTCTTCTCCTCTCTCAAAGTCCCCTTTACAAATGAGCCCCTCACTTCCTTTTATAACCCAAAAGTTGGTTACAAAGTAGTTAGGGTTTTACATGAACATTAAATAGGGCACTTAAGTGACCTTTGACTTTTTCAACCAACTTTATTAAAAGCAACTAAAAATAGAAATCACTTAAGTCATCCACAGTTTTCCAAAAGCAAACTCAATAACAACATCCTTTTCTTAAAATCCCACTTTTAAAACATACAATAATAACTAGTGCCTTATCCATTGAAATGGGGTCCGCCTATCTCAAACGTATGAGAAATGGACTCTCCCACTTCGTTAGATACCAAGAAAACTATCTCTTGAACCATCGGTGAAATTAGGATCTGCTTTTCCAATTGAAAGGATCTGAACCTTCCCAATGTTTTGAACATCTTTTCTTCTTCTGGAGGTTCATTTGGTCGAAGAATAGCCTCACAAAATACCTGCAATTCCAAAATCCTACTTGGCATATCATTTAGATTAACCATCTTTGATTGAGCATTCTCAAACAAGTTCTTTAATTTGATGCAACGCTCCATTGAAGCTGAAGAGAAATTATTGGCGGGAGTATACATGTCCTTAAACAATTGTGAAAATTGTTCTTCCACATGTTCCGATGAACACCTTTGATTATGCTCATTTACGAGGTTGCAAGGGATCTCAGCTATGAATTCTTGAATCAAGGCGAGTGAAGTGAAGGCTTCATTGCATATGCTCTCATAATGGATCATAGAATCCTCGAGAAGCGTCTTCCTTGATTTGAGATGCAAACACCAAAGAAAACGTGTCCCTCGATGTTCAAATTCGAGAATTCCTTCAATGGCTAAAACTGAGGATTCCATACTCGTCATCTCCTGTAAACTGGGCAAATATCTCATCCAAATTTGATATGTTAGAAACAAAAGTTTCCTTGAAAGAAAGAATTGGATCAAGATACGCATTGACATCTTCATGGAGCTTAACCGTTGTTTTGATCATCTCTTGGCCTAAAACGAGAATCTCTGAAAGCCAAGTTTTAGTGACATGGCCCAATGTGTTTATTTCTTTTGATAAATTGAGAGTTTCTTCATCGGGGCAGCCACTGCATCGGGTATTGGGAAAGTGGATGATATGGGATTTATCAGATGTTGAACATATTCCACCAATTGATTCTTTTCAGCCTTGAGCTGAGAGTTATGAGACTTATATTTCTCAAGTCTCTTTAGCACGATATCAATTGAATCTCGAGCCATCACCATGTCACTTTCCAATGTGGACCTCCCAAGTCCAAGTCTGGAAACTTCATAATCAATAGATGTCATGGCATCACGCTCCTTGTCAACTTGTGGGATGGCAAGATCTGCAAATTTGTTTCCATCACTATCCACCATTATTCGAGAAAGCACTTTAGGCTTCTTGGGAATGACATCATTTGAAAGTTTGAAAAGGGCATCAAAATCAATGTCTATTGCCTTGACACCCTCTTCCTTTTCTTGACCTCATGAATCAACCCAAAAAGGAGTATCATTCACTATTTCTGCATACAAAAGCCTGGAGCTCGAAGCAACATTCTCATTGTTCTCGACATCATGAGATTCTGCAAGAATCCTTTCCACGACCTCGATTTCAGGAGAAATAACCTCGATATCCACCTCTACTCATTTGGGAGATTTTGGGAAATCTCTTCGTGAACTATAGGTTCGAAGTGTTTGATATTTGGACTACCTACACTTGAGTGGACGCTTGTGCAAGGCATGGCTTGAGGATCGTTTGTCACGAGCTTAAGAACTATTAACAATGTGAGTAGAAGAATCTCTACTTGAAGTAGAAAATCCCGATACACGCTCTCTTCCTTCACTGGGGCTAGGACCCTTAGATTTTTCTCCTCGTGACACATTCTTCGGTGAAGTGGATTTTGGCAACCACTCCTTTCTTGCTTGTTGCATATGATTGGATGGCACGGAGGTCGATTGAGAAGGGGCTTTGGTTGAATGGAGACCTCCTCGAGTTGGCAATTTTGTGATCTGAAGTATGATCTTGAATTGATTGTAACTTGGCAAGTTCTCTTTCGTACCAAGATATGCTTCTTTCAAGGATCGGTTGATTCTTGCTATCAAGAGAAAATTCATCTCTTTTGGTCTAATCAATTCGAGGGCAACGGGGTAAAAGCAACTGCATCATATGAAGGATCAATAACATCTTCATCATCATTTACGAATGAATCTGGAGGGTTCTTGATGCGAAAGGCCTTGATCTGAGCAAGGGTTAGGCGAGAAAACTCTCATCTTCTTACTTCATGCTCGTTTGAACAGGCAGCCCAAAAATCTTCCATGGTAGGGTTATGTTGATACTTTGCTCCAAGAATCTTCTGCATATATCCATTGATATCAAACTGGGCTCTCTTCACATATGGATGAATTGTGATGAGGGCAAACTCTTTTTCCATGAGTTGTGCACTGAAGAGATTTGGACATTGGTATTCCCTGATTTGGATTGGGAAATGAATTCCTGAGCGATGCTTGTCATTGAGAAGACAATGAACTTGGAATAGTTGTCGTGCAAGCTCCATCAATGCCCATTTGTCACTGACGTACTTAGGAAGTTTCCATGGAGTACCCATGCAAAGCCACTTACACGAATGTAGGAAAAGGATGAAAATTGAATAAACTAGGTTCCCCATTGGGAAATGACATCCATGGCTTCTTTAGAAAATCTTTCCTCTGTATTCTCGATTCAGGTTCCGAATCACGCGGAAGGTGAATGCATCATTGACTCTTCTGAAATGGTGAGAGCTATTTTTGAAACTTAGTTGCGGATAGTAATGGAAGACACTATTTGATGGACCCATGACTCCTCTTGTTTCGAGTCCCGAAAAACAGCTTTCTTCTTGCCACTGCGTAAGTCAGATACGATGTCATGTAGAAGCATCCAGTCATCTTTACTTGATCAATTGTTTGTGAAGGATATCACTTGATGATAGTGGCCCAATCCACAAACTCTCTCTTGCAAGGATGATACAGATAAACTAATACATCCATGGGTGGAAAATCCTGGCAAAGGGTAAACCAAAAACTCGACTCAGGAGAGTAATCATGTCCCCGATTTCTTCCACGAACTCAACACGGTATAGTTCTTTAGGAAGCCGGTCAATTCGAGGCCTCTTGGTCACTAACCAATTATTATTAACCATCTTGCTCCACCTGAGGGGTTCTTCATCCCAAAATTCTTGTGTTGATTGTCGAGTGATATCCGCATTCTCAGGGAAGTCAGGTATGTTGAGCAATTCCTCAATGTGCTCTAGTGTGATTAAGAGGAAAGGCTCGCGATTATCTTTAAAAATTCCTCGTCTCTCGGGATCATAATGCTCCATGTGCAAGCGATAACCAACTCCAGACATTGCAGAGACAGGAAATGTTGTTGCTTGGGGTAGACCACTATGGTAAAGCCTATCCGAGAATATGGTCTTGCCTTCAGTTTTCACCCGATCGCAGAATTGTTGCACATTGATGTGACCCAAATTTGTATCAGTGATATTGTCATATGCTGACTTGATGGAACTGGGAGGGATGATTCCTTGGAATTCGTACTTGAGTGCGGATTTATTCGATTTCTCCATTGGCTTCTTCGATCTTCCTGCAAATTTATTAGATTTTTTGGCCATTATGAATTTTACGGAAAATGATTCAAGCACAAAACAATGCAAACGAGGTTGGGTCTCAGTCTCCGAAACCCCTGTTAATGCAAGAAAAATATGACTTGTTTTAATATTATTATTATTATTATTTAAAAATAATAATAATAATAATCAGTCCCGGTTACAATTTTTTTTTTTTAATACATCACACCGAGACTAGGCTCAATTTCAATTCTGGCGACAACGATTTATTTATTTATTTTTATAAAAATTTCTCGATTTTAATATTACGATTTTTTTATTTAATTTGTCGGAGCAAATTCTCCTTGTATGCGTGAAAATCGCCTGATTTTAATGACCACGTATTTAGAGATTTACTTCTTCCTTGTGATCTTTTGATCGATGCGTGACTATGTTTGTTGAATCCTCCTGCAAATGTGTTGATACTCCTGGGGAATGCGTGAAGATCTTTGGTTTGCTATTTGACTTTTATTTTCCAACGTGGCTTCTTGTTTCTTCTTCTTTTGCGTGAAGAAGAAGCTTGATCTTTTAAACTTTGTGTACAAACCAATGCGTGGAGAGCTTTTCTATCCCTGCTTTTTTTAAACTGTTTTCTTTCACCCCTGCTGCGTGGATAGGCCTGGAGAATGCGTGGAAAAGCTTGGAGAGTGCGTGGAGATTCTTTGTTGAATGTTTTTGCCTTTATTCTCTTGAAAAATGAGTGGAAATGATTTTCTTAATCCTTTGGCTGCATTTGGACAGTTCTTCTCTGCCCAATGTGTGGGTTGTTGTTCTTTCTTTCCCCTTGTCTTTGGCGTGGAAGTGACCCAAGATTTGTGTGGATTTTCTAATTTACACTGACTTCTTTTGGCAACGTGTATGATTTTGGGTATATGTATGAGTTTAAAGCTTTCCTTTGCCCAATGTGTGGGCTCTTGTGCAAGACAAAAAAAAAATGGACTTTTGTTGTTATCTTTCCTCCTACGCGTGAGCTTTTGCTAAAATCGTGTCTCCTCCTGGTCGCCTCTTTCATGCTTTGACAATGTGGATCACAAACAGAATTTACCCCTGGCATGAGAAAGTTGTTGTCTTCTCCTTGTGCATGTGTGGACATCTCAAAATGGCTCTGTGATTATTGTATTTTACCAACTGCATGCTGATCTTTTCCCTTGATAGGCTACGTGGATTTAGAAAGACTTTCTTGGCACCGAGTGAAGATTCTTTGACTTCAAATTAATTCTTCCTATGCGTGGTAATCTCTTTCACCCTTGGGCAGCGTGGTGATTCTCCTTGGTGTCTTGTGTTGTGGAAAAATGTTCTTCTTTGACTGGCGTATTACCTCCTTTGCATGCGTGGATCTTCAGCCAATTGCGTTCTGACAAGAAACTAGTATTCTTCCTCCCCTCTCCGGCTGTGAGTAACTACTTTCCCACGCTGGTCTTCTTCTTTGTTTTAACGTGAAAATTCTTCTTTATCTTGGGTAGCGTGGTGATTTGTTGAGGGATGTGATAAAATATTACTCGAGACGTTCCTTCAAAGAAATAAGAAGAAATTGGAAAGCTTCGCACACTTCTTCCAATCGAGTTTGACGGAAGGATTTTATGAAGATTTAAGAAGCTTCCTCACAACCATTTCTTATTCGTCCCGTTAAAACAACTTCCCTCTTTCCGGTAGTGGCATTAATTGCCAGGGGGAAGTGGGGAAATAAACAACCATTTGCCAGTGGAAATGGCAAGGCGGGCTAGCAATCCCCATTTTATTTCCCCATGTGGGAAATCGGGAGATTTTTTGCCCGTTTGCCAATTCATTGATTTGGCAATCGGTGGAAGAAATCCCACAAGCGAGGAATTAAAATAAATTTGCCAGAAAGGGAAATCCGGGTACGGGAAGCCAATTTGGCATCCCCGGCAATGGGAAGCGGAAGCTTACTTTCCCCGACAATAAATAAAAATTTGTCAAATGAATTTTAATTAATATTTATTTAATTAAAACCCCAAAGTTATTAAAAATTGATTTTATCAAACAAAGAGTAATTAATTAATTAATTATTAATTAATTAATATTTAACGCAATTTAAGCGAGGAGTTCTCACTAAATGGACAAAACAAAGACCGAACGATCACAAAAACAAGACGATCACAATGAGAGCGATAAATCACACAATGTAACACTTTTGAAAAATTTTAAAATTTCCATTTTTATTAATTTTGCGCAATCAAAATTAGTTGATAACAGGATGAAGACCCCGAGGCTAGACGGAACTATTTCAATGCAAATTTTCTTAAGAAGAGATAGGGTATAAAGAGATTTCCAGGTGTTGGTTTGGTCTGATATCTATGATGTTGAGACATGACCACTCTCTTAAGTCTAATTGTCAAATGTTGTGACACCAAAATGTTCCACCCTTGGATATATAGCTACATTTCCATTATTCTAGATCGAGGGAATGTAATAGAATGGAAAATAATTACTGCATAATCAGTTACTCTGAGTTGAGAAAAATAATTCCACATGACTTCATATTTGGTCTATTTGTTGGAAAAAAATGACTTACTCGACAGAATACATCCAATTTTCAACCTTCAACTACATCCATGTTTGTGGCTTCATTGGTTGACCATACATGTTGCAAAGGTATGCCAATGACTCTAATTTTGACTGAATATGTGAGACAACTTGCTAATGTTCATCAATTTTTGTCTAAGAAACATAAGAAAGGGGTTCATTTACCCAATAAAATTAGCATTTTTACTTGTAAAGATTTGTTGTCTGTGAAGAATTTGTTCGCAGAAGTAGTTCAAACATATCTCAAATTCTATGAGGCCCATGTATCATATGGTGGATGAGAAAAAGCGGAGTCCATTCTTGGTAAACCGTATGCCAATGTCCCCTTCCTTGAGGATTACTAAGCCACTTGTGATGATATGGTTAAGTAAAAAGAAGAGAAAATGAGAAAAATGCCTCTTGTCAAGGTAAAGATGTACAAAACATTGAAAATTCCACCTGGACTTGTAGAGGATGAAGAACCTATGAAGTCTCCCCTTTCCTTGGAGAACAAATATCCATTCAACCTCTTCTATAAATTCATTATGCATATGGAGATGAGGCCTCAATTGAGGAAAGGACTAAACCTATTCTAATCAGAACAGAAAACTGAATTACAAAGAAATTGAAATAATGTCATAAAATGGCTACAAGATCTGCATGATCAAAAAGCCATACACAACCAAAAGATCAATCATCAAAGAGCCATGCAACACAAGATAGTCCTCAACAAAATGTTGTCAAATCTACTATTTTAGGATGTGTTGGAGGAAATGATAGAAACCAAATAAGGAAAACAGTAGGTTCTCCTTGCAACAATGATTCTGGAAAAAGATTTAAAATAATTCCTCGTAAAGATCCTAGAAGGTGGAACAGGCAAAGAATACTCCTCCTCACTCTCCTAGTGCCTTTTATTTTTGTGACTTGTTGTCTGATGGAGATGCTTAGTAGTTTTTAGATAATGCTAAGGTGATGCTTAGTGGCAGAAAAGACTACTCAAACTAGTATTCTTTTGCCAAATATCGTCTCTGCCACTAACCCTTCACCTCAACCATATGTCATACCTCCCCCTCATCAACTACTCATGTACTTCCTCACCACATCCTACAAATAAGAATCCTCCATTTGTGCAAAATCTGTTAGTTGTTCCTTACATTTCTGTCCCTTTTATGGGAGGCAAATCTGGCAATGTTCCTATTGACAGCTCCATGTCAACATTGGGACCATTATGGTTTGATCAACTTGTGAATAAAAGGAAGGCACATGTTGTGAAAGCAACTGCTCTAAACATTGAATCCGTTTCTAGCTATGTATGAGGAAGGCCTCTCAAGATGCCAAATCCAAAAGCTTCTTCAGTATTGATGATCTATGCCAGAATCATATTGAAATAGCTACGCCAATACTTGCAAAAACCAAACAAGATATGTGTGTAATTGATAATAATGCGCAAGACATTCTTCTTCTGAAACCAAACAGGTTTGGAGTAATGAACCTGTTGAAATCTGCATATCAAACTACCATGAAGCAAGTGCAGAAAGATGGTGTTTGAAAAGCAACCTTGAAGGATCAACAGGCTAGTTTAAACCAATACATTGAATATTCTTTGAGTTTCGTTAGTTCAAATAAGGAGATTAATCCTCCTGATCCATCAAGTACCTTCATGGCTAAGGAAACTCTTCCTCAAGTTGGTGAGATTGGTCAGTACAGATGAGCAATCAAAGAATGGGTTAAAAATATTTCTATCAATGGGTTTAATGTTCTCAAAGAAATTGTCACATGTTGCAATAAACGTCAGAATTGTAATGATGAGATGAAAGAGTCATCTAAGGACCAATGTACCAAAATCAATTTATGCAAAATCATTGTTCCAAATGTGGTCAAAAATCGAATTGTACTAAACTTCAGCGGAAGGGGCAAAAATGTCAAATTCTGGAACAACTAGGGATTTATCCCAATTTTTCCCAAATATTTCTCAATGAAAATAATCACATGGAATATAAGAGGGTTGAAGGGTTCCCCCTCAAAAGTCCAGGAACTTAGAAGAATGATTAATTTTGTTCATCCATCGATGGTTTGTATTCAAGAGACTAAAGCTTCTATTGATCTTATGATTGCTATAGCTGAAAATATTTGGCCTAAAGCAAAACACCTTTCAATAGGTTCCCAAGGGGCTTCGGGTGGCATTGTCTCTCTTTGGGACCCCAGAATGATGATTGTTCTTAACTCCTTTGCGACTAAAAGAGCTCTATGCCTACATTTTTACTCTAAATTGGAAGATCAGGAATTCCTACTGTTTAATGTATGTGTTCTTGCTTTAGAAGAAAAAAGACAACTATGGAGGAGTATGGCAGATATCATCTAGTCTTCTACCCAGATACCTCTTATTGTAGGGGGTGATTTCAATACTATCCTGAATATCCAAGAGAAGCAAGGGGGCAATCCCCATTTAGATGCCAGTTCGGATCTCATGTCTCAATTCATTCAGAGTCATAATTTGGTGGATGTGCCTACTGTTAATGGTATGATGACATGGTCCAATAGAAGGCAGGGTCAAGATTGTATCTTGGAGAGACTGGACCGTTTTATGATCTCAGAAGAATGGTGGTTAAAGGGTTGTCTACCTAAGGCTATGATTCTCAACAATAGTGGTTCAAATCATTGGCCGGTTTGCCTGGAAATTGGTAAAACACTTCCGTGCAAAAGCCCTTTTAGATTTCAGCTTATGTGGCTTCGTCATAAAGATATTGCTAGATATGTCGCACAATGGTGGAGGGAAGGCAAGCCCAGGTTTGGCACTCAAATGTTTATGTTTGTTAAGAGACTAACATATTTAAGAATCAAGCTAAAAGCTTGGAACTAGACAGAGTTTGGTGATATAAAGGAAAAAAAACTAAGATCCTTGGTCAGTTGGAAGATATTAACGCTCTTCACCGACAATTGGGATTATCCTTGGATCTCTTCAAAAAAGAATGCCTCTTAAAAGTAGAGTTGCAAGAATGGGAAACTAGAGAAGAAATTATGTGGAAGCAAAAATCTAGGATCCAATGGTTAAAAGGAGATAAAAATTCTACCTTTTTCCATAAATCCTTGCTAGCCAGAAGAACCCACAACCACATCAATTCCCTCTCCATGGCAGATGGTTCAAAGGCTCAAACACTTCGAGGAATGCACCAAGTGGGTTCAGCAGTACTTTCAACAATTATTTACCTCTCAACCCCTGGACTTGGAATTACAACAGCAACTCTTGTCTATTTTACCGAGCAGTATTTCTCAACAAGATAATGAGAAGTTGACTCAACCTGTCACAAAAGAACTCTGAGGTATTGTTTTCAGTATGAAGAAAGGTAAAACTCCTGGTCCGGATGGCTTCCCGATTGAGTTTTTCTAGGCATTTTGGGACATTATTAAAAGGGACCTTTTACAAGTGGTTGAAGAAGCTAGATTGGCCAAAACTATGCTTAAGGAAATAAATAAGACTTACATTGCTCTTATTCCTAAAGCGAATGGGGCAGAGGATATATCTGATTTCCGTCCTATAGCCTTATGTAATGTTTTGTATAAAATTATTACCAAGGTTATAGGAGAGACTAAAACCCCTTCTCCATAAAATTATTTCTCCTGAACAAGGTGGATTTGTTCCTGGTCGCCATATCCATGATGAGATTGTGCTAGCACAGGAAATTCTGCACTATGGAAATTCAGAAAACCCCGGCAATGTTTATTAGATTGGACCTTTCCAAGGCTTATGACAGAGTGGATTGGGGTTTCCTTTGTAAGGTTTTGGCTCAATTTGGTTTCTCTATAGAATGGATCAAATGGATAGAGGCATGTTTCTCCTTTGTTTCCTTTGCGGTTTTAGTTAATGGCTCTCCTTCCAAATTTTTTGGAGCATCCAGAGGTATCAGGTAAGGTGACCCCTTATCCCCTTTTTTGTTCATTATTCTGGCAGAATGCATGGGGAGACTTATTAATAAAACTTGTCAAGAAAAAAGAATTCATGGAATACAACTGGCTAAAAATAGCCACCCGATTTCTTGTCTCCAATTTGTTGATGACTCCACGATGCTTGGAAAAGCTACAACCATGGAAGCTAGACAAATTCAGAAAACTTTGTGCACCTTTACAAATGCCACAGGTCAGCTGATCAATCAAGGAAAGTCCAACATTTTCTTTTTCACAGTTCTAGCAGACAAGAAGAGCAAATTTTGAATATTCTCCATTTTAAGAAGGGCTTGCTTCCTCTTCAATATCTAGGTGTTCCTTTGGCCTCAAAAAAGTTAAAAGATTGGCATTGGTTAATCAACAAGATTGAAGTAAAATTACAAAAATGGACAAATAGGTGGCTTTCAATGGGAGGGAGGATGACGTTGATTAAGTCTGTCCTTCAAGCCATGCCGATATATGTTGCCTTTGTTTTAAGTATTCCTAGCACTATTTTGAAATAGGTGGACTCTATTTGCCAGAAGTTCTTATGGAGTGGAGTTCAAGATAAGAAGAAATGGTCCTTGGTTAAATGAGGAATTTTTTGTAGGCCAAACAAAGGAATGGGGTTCAAATCTTCTCCAAGGCAGAACAAAGCCTTAGTTCCTAAGTTAAACTAGAGATTGCTTACTCACCCTAATGATTTGTGGGCTGCCACTTTCAGAGCAAAGTATGCTACAAATAACCCCGGAGGCAATTATTAGATCTACCCTTCCTTCTAAGGGTTCTCCTACCTTGACGTTTATCAAAATGGGCGAAGAAATGATTAAAAAACAACTCTTTTGGATTGTTAACAATGGTCAATCGGCTAATTTTTGGACTGATTCTTGGGATGGTCAGCCCCTTCATTCTCCAGTTTCCTCAGCTTAAGCCTATTATGGAGCAAATGCAAGACAGAGGTTGGGTAAAGGTAGCCAACTATGGTAAAAGTGTCTACCACCCTTGGGAGAATGGAAAAGAATGGACCCCCATTTATGAGTGGCCCATTGCAATAGATCATGCAAATCGGGATTTGTTTCAAATTGCCTTTCATGTTCGTCTGTTTCTTTCGCACCATTACCAAATACGCTAGCATGGGGACATGATGCTTCGGGTAATTATTCGAGTTTTCCATGGTTATGCTTCCTTGATGGTAGATATCCCTCACCCACTGCCGGTTTCTCTTTAAACACTTATGGCAG
Source organism: Taxus wallichiana var. yunnanensis (assembly GCA_018340775.1). Taxonomy (NCBI): domain Eukaryota; kingdom Viridiplantae; phylum Streptophyta; class Pinopsida; order Cupressales; family Taxaceae; genus Taxus; species Taxus wallichiana. The sequence goes on along the minus strand of CM031238.1, from coordinate 184,014,035 downwards.
CCAAGTATGTGGCCTAAAGTTAGTTTTTTTGTGTAGCTCCTTATTCATGTATGGGGTTCTAACAGGCGATCGACTTCTGCAGAGAGGTTTGTATGGCCCTTTCAGATGCAATTTGTGTTTACAGGATGAAGAATCTTCCTCGCATCTTTTTTTCCTTTGTCCTTGGGTTATTCCTATATGGCAACATCTCTCTTCTTTGTTGAATTTGCATTGGAATACCTTTGGATCCCTAGAGGAGACTTTTACAGACCTTAAGCAAATGACTTCCTAAAGGCCAAAATCTCCTTCCATTGCTTTGGAATAGCATCTCTCTCACTCTATGGAATATTTGGAAAGAGAGAAATCGAAGAATTTTCCAGCAAATTAGTAGAGAGAGCTCTTTTATCTGGGAGAAAACCAAAATCAACATAGCTGAAAGTATAAAACACAAAATCTCTTTGCCCCAGATTCTGTCTCCGGAGTGGGTGTATATCTGCAATCAGTTATCTCTGGATCCTCGAGATGTCACTTTACCCCGGTTGCCACTCAAACTTAGGCCCATCAGAGAAAGTCAATGGAATAGACCTCCTTTGGGTTATGGGAAAGTGAATACTTGACGAGCTTAGAGGAAATCCGGGGGGACTGTTATAAGGGGCATTGGCAGAGACAATGAAGGTGATGTGCAGTTCTTTTTGCAGAAAATTTGGGTATTACTACCAATAATTTTGTGGAGGTGAAAGCAGTTCATAAAGGCATGCAACAAGCTCTAAAAATTGGATGGCAAAAAATTCAAATTGAATCGGATTCCCAAATCATTATGAATTTGTTATCTAATTATAGAATTGATTCCTCTCCCAATTGGCGAATTGCTAAAGAGGTTTGGAAGATAAAAGAATTGCAGCAGAAATTTCAAGAAGTTCAATTTCACCACATTCCCCGGGCAAGAAATAAAGTTGCTGATGGGTTGGCGAACTGGGCCTTAGATAACAAGGATCTTCTCTGCTATGGCATGCCTCCTACATGGTGGTCCAACAAGCTCCAAGAGGACATCACATGTATTCTAAATTGTGACTCCCAATCATGATTATTTCTTTAGCTCTTCTGTTGTATAATGCTCAAGCTTGGGCAAATAGCTTTTAGGCTTGGCACACCCAAATATGTGATCTTCATTATTACCTAATATAATCTTTGGCTGGTTTTTTTAAAAATGTCAACAATTGTTCCGAGATAAACTCGTTGCAGCTAAAGTATTTTCTTCTATAGATCATGATCTTTCCGGTGAGTGGAGATTCAGTATTGAATTGTGGATTGAATAATTGAAGAATGTTCAAATCAGCAAAAATATTGATGAGGCATTGGAGCTTGTATTTATATTGAATGACTTTTCTATAAAGATGAAATCTCCTTTATTCAATTTGGAAGCTAATATGAGGATTGTTAAAACAGTCAAGTCCAATTTTCAAAAGTGTGTCAACGAGAATTTGGCTAAGTGATGCGGGATTTATGGCCTGCCTTGTGGAGGCCATAACTTTTGATCCGGGAACCGAAACGACTCCATTTGTTTTTGACAGAAAGTTCTCGAAAGATCTATGCCACCATAAGTAGCATTGGCCACTTAGGGCAGTTTTCAATCAATTTTGGAAGCCAAAATCAGCCATCTAGGGCCTGAAAATTGGGTTTGAAGTATTTATTCGATTTGTTTTAATTCAAAATACCATATCTTTGTAACCATGAGTCAACTTGAGTTGAAACTAGAGTAATAAATTAAGGTAGGCACATAGATAATGTATGCAAGTTTGTAGGATCAGGAAAGCTAGAATTATAAACTTACTAAAAATAGCTATTACTAAAACTAGTAAGTCTACTCAAGTTTAGATTAGAAGTTAAGTTTAAATAGAAGTCTAGTCCAAGTTGATAAAAGGACCTCTTATGTGACTCAAAAGAGGAAGACATAAGGAGAATTATGGAGTTTATTTAGGAATTTCATTTTGCCTATCATATAATTTTGTTGTTTGTTTGGCCTCATCACCAAGATCCCCAAATTCAATTCAGATTCAATCGTTAAACTCTCCAAAACTTTTTACCTGATTGATGATACAAATATTGTCTGCAACAAAGCTGGGGTATGTGAAAACAAACTCTCAACTGAAACGTACAAGTGGGAAACAAGGTTTGATGTCATTGTTCCTTCTAATTTTAATAAGATACAAGAGGTTGCAGAGTTAATCAAGAATTTCAAGCGAAACACAAATCCTTCTCTCAACCGGTCAATCATCATGGATAAGGATGGTGCTAGAGAGTCCCCATGTGGCGTAGTTGATTAACCTATGAAGTTGCAATCCGCTCCTACTCCTTAGCTTGCATGTTGGTTTGTAGTCCCCACTCAAAGGAAATTTGAAAAACTTTGATATAATTTGTAATATTTGATATTTGGTAGTTATGGTTACAAATATTAAATGCAAGAAACATGATCGTGCACACAGGTTAAATATGGAGAGAAGCCAAGATTTTGATATGTGCTATAGCCTTATTCAAAGACCACCAAAGAATGAAAACAAGAGAGAGGTCAACATATGTCAGCCTCTCGGAGAACTTGGAAAATGGGCTTGAGTAGACACTCATTTGTGAGCAAGCACAAGATGCAACAAGAGGGTGACATTAGTCAGCATCTCACTTTCTTTGAGAGAAACATCACTGCACTGAGTCAAAACCCACATCAAAATACTCCAAGCAGAAAGGTAATGAGATAGAGCCACATGGTGGCCTCTCACTTACTCTGAAGGTAAATATACTCAAAACAAGGATTACACGATGAACAAAGATCAAATGACCCCGAGGAAAAGGAAGAGAAAGATAGAGACAGATGTCCTCATTTCGTTCACTTGGAACACACTGAAAGCAACTAACATGGAACTTGAGGCAGGCAGCAAGAAAAAATGGGAAGAGAAGTGGACAAGTGTCCATCTCTCACTTATTGTGAGAGAATAAATAATATGGAGACTCTGCAAGAAAATAAGACTCTGATCCAAAAAGAAAAGCGAGGAGCGACAAGTAGTTGCTCCTCGTTAATTCTGAGAGTCTAACAAAAATCAGAGGAAAACAAAACACCCTAAGCAAGGGAAGGCGAGAGCCACAAGTAAGCCCTTCTCATTGGCTCTAAGAATAAAGGAATAGGCTAAATTGCTGAAATCACGGAGGAATATACTTTAAACTAAGAGGAAGAAATCAAACACTGAAAATTTGCAGACACAATTCATATGAAAATAGTAGAAGTTAAGATCTGAAGCTCAAGCAAGGCCACTATTCAGCATGCATACCCTGACATGTATGGCCAAAGCCCCAAGATAAACACTATGCAAAGCATTTACGAAAAATATTAATAAGCATCAAGCTATGTACAAGTAATATGCAGGTAAACACCATTAAAATATTCCATTTTAAAAGATAAAGAGGGGTGGCCCCAAATTTGGGTGTGAGTGGTGACAAGGGGAGCCCTCCAGGGCAGAATGAGGGACTCTGTCCTGCATACTGTACTAAATCAATCTTGTTCCTGAAACAAAACTGTTTACCAACAACATTCACATCAATTTTGCGTATTTGAAGGCATTTAAGTCATTTTAAAGGTTAAGATCCATGGAATCTCAATCGAAAAATAAGAAAAAGTAATATGAACGTATCATATCACAGAAGATGCAAAATTAATCTCTATCGATGGAGGACAAGCTTATGGCCAAATAAGTATAATCTGAGTTATACTATCCTTCACCCATAGCTCTTCCTCCCAAAGTACGTCCTTTGTAAGAGCATATAAGGTTATGAAGTCATGAAAAGGTTTGGAGAGCAAAGAAATTGAGACTTTCTTGTTAAAGTGATAAAGAATTCTGCCATATACAAAAGGCACAAGTAAACTTTACGAATCGCTGGAAATTCTTGTAATAAGCATGTATCCTTTGATATTCATTACAAACAAACAACGAAGGGAGAGCAGAGAGACATTTGATTTCTTGGTAAAATAGGAGCTTCTTCTGGTGACTAGGCAGAGTATAATTAGATAAAAGAAATAACTTCACCATCTGATTTGCCGAAAGAGGTAGGTCACACAATGGGTTTCCAACAAATCCTTTTACTAGGCCTCGACCGGAAGCAATGGTAGTAATCTGGCCCAAAGGTCCATTTCCTGCAAAATGCACCTGAGCATCAAGGGAGCTTTGTCATAGTTCCAAAGGAAGTAAAACTGTTATCACTATGCAACTTTCCTATTTATTCCTGTTACAGACAGTAACTTGCCTACTACTTTACGTAACAGGCAAGTATTTGTCCTGAACACGTGAACAGAAGAAGAGTGTTTCATATGTAATGCAACAATATTTAGAAACAGTGGATAGAGTTATGATTACTTGTACAGTTTCAGCATCATCTTTTACAGCTCCAAGTAGGAGTGTCCCAATTAGTGCACGACCTAATGCAGCTGCAGCCTGAGTAGCAAAATATACAACTAAATAAATTCCACTAGAGTTACTACAGTGAGATAAAGGCACAGTGCATGTTATTACTTTTCGTTTAAGTGTGAAGTGACTAATGAAAATATTCGCTTACAAGAATACACTCAGACATTCCACAAGATTTAGAAACAAGATAATCCTTACAAAATCAATGGAGACTTGAGTAATCCTCCAGTTTAAACTGAATGTGGACATCAAGTGACCAATTAGATTTAGCCAAGAAAAATAGTACTGGAAAGAACTAAGAAGTCCAAAAAATGCAAGAAATGAATGTAATATAGGAAATGGAAACAAAATACACACAACAAAACCAAAGAGAATATGGTCACAATGAAATATAGAACAATTCACACATAGGAATTCAAATTTGACATTCATTCACATAATCAATAGTAAAGCAGTGCACAACTATCCAGAAAGCACAGCAATACAACCGCGGAAAATAAACAAGAGAGCTCCTTGACAAGTGTCTGTAATGAAAAACAGCTAGCCACAAGAGGCATGTCATTTGGACAATTGTCCATCACCCTTATATACCAACAAGTACCTAACATTACACAACACTAGTTTTAGTTGGACAACATCCCAATACTTAATTAAACACAAATAGTCATTATTCAATGGCAAACATAACATGTCATATTACTAGTTTATTGATCCAAAAATGGATCTAGAAGTACCCAATTCTATGTATTCTCTTATTGAAACTTGCAGTGCATACCCTCAACATGTTCATTGTTCTGAAATGGTTAAGTCAGGTTGATGGTGATCTAGACACCTTCAAATGACGAAAAAGGCCATTGTTGTTATGTTCCGTGTGATAACTGTACGGCAGTCATCGAACCGCCGCGATGGTTGTGGAACCGCCGCTCTTCATAGAGTAGTGGTTGTGCAATCGCTGCGCGCGTTCCGCAATACCTCCTCTCCAGATGGCAGCCGCAATTCTGCACTTGATGATGCCAAAATGGGGAAACTAAATAGTTGCAAATGTTTGGGCTTCCCAATTCGATTCGTTTCAACTTTCCTTCCATCCTTGGGCAAAGAAACTATAACTACAAGCACGTTTACTCATCTAAGCAAGTGGTTTTGAGTGAATTTATGTGTGAGCAAAGGAGAAAGTTTGAATTGTTCTTGTTTTGTTCATAGACAACTAAGTTCTTCATTGTTGAGGATTGTAAGCAAGTAATGCAAGTAGAGGGATCTTGAATCCTTCTTGAAGGTCATTTATTGAAGTGAACTTGTATTGTTTGGACTCTTGGAGAATTACATAGTGAAAGGGAAGCAATTACTTACCCAGCTAGAATTTTTCCCACCTTGGGTTTCTCCAAGATAAAACTCTTGTCTCCTTGTCTCTTGTCTCTTCATTTCAATATTTTTATGAGTGATTCTTGCATAATATACTGTCCTAATAAGAACTCTAGCAATTTCTCATTCAATATCACTAAAATAGGATATGCACCTTGTTGAAAAAATGTAGTTTACGGATCAAATTGGTATCAGAGCAATTAAGATCAAATTGTTTTTGTGTGGTTTAACTTGTGTTGAAATTTTCAATTAGAAGACCCTCACCCTGAAGGGTAGTGAAAGCGGTGAAGGTATCCTCATTCCTTTTGAAGCAGAGATTTCCACCAAGAAGTGGAAGCAAGGAACTGAAACATGGCTCGTAGTGGATATGCATGTGAGACCGAAGACGGACATTTCTACAAGTTGAAGGCCGATGTGGATGTGGCAAGTCAATCCAAAGATGTGGGCGATTTCCTTGTCTATGGGAAAGTTGGAGGCCATCATGGGATTGCTCATGGAAAAGCTTGGTGTTCCAAAATAGGTACTAAAAGACCATAAAGAAGACACTCATGAGTATGAGAAAGAGCAAACCTCATGCCAACCTTACTTGTAATATCCCCTAGTGGGATATTATTTAATTATTATTAATTTACTTGCAAAGGAAGCAAACTTAGAAGAGAAACCCTTCTAGGTTCACCTCAACTAACCCAATGTCGGCTTCAATACAACCCAAATAGGGTTGGAGTGAGCCAAGGTAAGGGTTCAGATGGGCTATCTAGTTGGAATTTACACTCTTTTAACCAATAAACTTTGCAGAAGTAAAATAATAAATTATAACTGCTGAAATTGACTGAAAACTTTGAAAATTAATAACTCCCACAATATTAACTCTTTTAGCTTGAAACAAAGTGCAGTAGAAAGATAAAATTATGAGCTTTTAAATGCAACCAACATCAAAATTTTCCACCCACTCAAAACAGCCCCCGAATCTGCAGTTCAAGTCGTTGGGGTTAGGGCAAAATATGCAAAATAATTCCAACACTTTTCCTTCACTCTAAAAGTCAATAAATGCAGTTTTCAGATCTGCAATCAATAGATCTATAACAGCAGATTTAATAACACTTCAAACCCTCCAAAACACTGTTAATACATGCCCAGGTAAGTCGACTTGTATTAAATAAATTCCAGCAGTGTAAGTAAACCAAACTAGCATGAAAATGGCCACAATATGCCCCAATTAGAAGCATAAATAAATCAGAATGTAACCTCCATATGCAACCTCATAAAATCATACCAAAATGCTTCATACCAAGTCGATTTGAGCTTACAAAATTCTGAAATGAACAAGTATTTGGGCACAAAAACACCTCCAAACCAGCTCTAAAATTGCCCTAGGCAAGTCGATTTCATCAAGGGAAAACCAGCAGACATATAATAAATGATATTCACCATAAATCACACTCCAAACTCTCTCAAAAGCAAGCTTATGTCCTCTCCCAAAAATGGCGACTTACATATATAGAGAAATGATTGCAAAACTTATTAATTCAAGCTCAAATGGGCACACACACTTCACAAATGGGTGGTGTTGATGAACACCTTTTATTTTTTATCATAAGTGGGCATACATCCCTTCTTCAAGCATGAAGATAAGTTTAATAAACCGTCAACATGCGAAAAAGGAGTGTCCACATCTTCTTTTATATTTTTTGCCTTGCACATCCTCCAAAGTTCTTCTCCATCTTTGGCGCCATATTCTAGGAGGGAATCTTATTTTAAAAATGCCTGAAAGTCACACTCAACAACAAATATTAAATGCATAGGGATTTTAAATTAAAAGATGCCCAAATAAATCGACCCATGCTTAGAAATAATCAATTCATCCCAAATATTAATTATTAAATGATCCCAGAAAATGCGACTTGCTTGGTAACTTGATTTTCCTCTAAAACAAATATTTATAATCCCAAGGAAATCGATTTTCCTTCTTATAATTGATTTGCACAAAAATATATATTTTATTTCTTTTAACTCACATGTGCAAATCGATTTTTCTTATTTTAATTTTTATTTGAAAAGGGGACATTACATTACTTCTCCATTCAAAGCAGAGGCAATGATAGAAATTCAAATTTATGATGGGGACATGAATGCCGAGAAGCTAGACCATTGGCTAGCTCAACTTAAGGTATATTTCAGTTTGCATCATATCAATTGAGAGTCAATGATTTTCTTTTGCAAGGTTAAAACTAACCAATCATGCTTTAACTTTCTTTGAAAGCTTTGTTCATTCTTTGGTTGTTAAGAAGCTTCCTCCTATTTCTAAGTGGGATGAATTTAAGATGTTAATAAAGAAGTAATTCTATCCTATTTGTTATGAGGAAGAGAGGTCCATGTATTGGCAATATCTCAAGCAAAAACAAGGCCAAAATGTGCAAGAGTACACCAGTGAGTTCCGAAAGAAAGTTGTCCAAATGGGCAAAGATGTAGCGGACCGGACATTTTAATGAAGTACATTGGTGGACTCCATAGCCACTTGAGAGACCAGTTCTCTTGGCCAAGCCGGTGAATGTAGATGAGGCTTGTTCTCAAGCCCACTATCTAGAGATGGACAAGAAGAAGAGTTCATCTACCTCTCAACATGCTTCAAACAAACAAGGTGACACCAAGCAAAAGGAGAAAGGAAAAGGGAAAGGTAAGAAGAATGCTACTTCCATTTCTAAGAAGGATACTAAAGTTCATTGTGGTCATTGTGATGTTGACACTCATTTCGAGGAAAAATGTTGGAAGCTCCACCCGGAATTACATCCCTTCAAGAATAAGAAGAATAAAAAGAAGGCCATGGCTGCCCTCCAAGGGAGGAAATATTTTGCAGCGAAGAGGTGGATGAGACAATGTGTTGTACCTCCGTCCGTAGAGAGGTATGTTTGGGTAGTAATAATGATGTTCAAGAAAATGAACTTACTAAGCTTTTTCATATAAAAATCCAAGTGAAGAAAACCAAAGTGGATGCTCTTTTTGATACTTGTTCTCAAGCTAATTTGATAAGTAAGGAGTTAGTTGATAAGCTGAAATTAGAGACTTACAATCATCGAATCCGTATTCATTGGGTTGGGTGAAGAAAGGCGTAGACATCAAGGTTACCAAGCAATGCAAAATTACATTTTGGTATTGATAAGAAGTTCATTGATGAAACTACTTTGGATATTGTTCCTCTTGATGTGTGTGGTGTAGTGTTTGGAAGCCCATACTTGTATATCAAGGATGCCATCTTCATGAGAAGAGCCAACCAATACCACTTGGTGAAGGATGGTAAGAACTACCTCATTTCAGCCTTATAGGAGACTCTAAGATCTCTTTGGTAAGTGCCTCTTGAAGCTAAGAAGCTTATTAATGCTAGTGGGAAATTTGCATTACTTCTTTTGAGAGATATACAAGAAGAGGAAGTTGTTGCATCTAAAACCACTTGTAGCATGTTTACTAACAAAGAGCAGAAGCAGATGAAAGAGTTGGTTCAATAGTTCAAGGAAGTTTTCCAAGAGCCTACAGGGCTGCCTATCAGGCCAATTGAGCATGAGATACATTTGCTACCCGATAGTCCACTTCCAAACTTGGGATTATACATGCAGTCCTTGAAGGATGCCAACGAGGTAAAATAGCAATTATAGTCTTTGATTAAGCAAGGTATAATCCGTCCTAGCACTTCTCCATGTGGTTCTCCTATTGTTTAGTACCTAAGAAAGATGGTTCATGGAGGATGTGTGTTGATTATAGAGCATTAAATAAAATAACCATCAAAAATAGGTACCCTCTTCCTCAAATTGATGATTTGTTGGATCAATTACAACATGCTAAATATTTTACTAAGCTTGATTTGAAATCTGGGTATCACCAAGTTCGGATTAAGGAAGAGGACATCTGGAAAACAATGTTCAAGACCATGAGGCAAAGGGTTGTATGAATGGTTGGTATTACCGTTTGGGCTATGTAATGCACCAGCTACCTTCATGAGGTTGATGAATGAGGTAATGAGACCATTTATTGATTCCTTTGTCATTGTGTACTTGGATGACATTCTGGTTTTTAGTAGAACTTTTGAGGAGCATATTAACCATTTGCATCAAGTTTTGCAAGTTTTAAAGGAGAACCGGCTAGTGTTGAATGAGAAGAAGTGTGAGTTTTCTCAACAATCACTTGTCTTTTTGGGGCATGTGGTTGGAGATGGAGAGTTGAGGATTGATCCAGGCTAAGATAGAGGCCATTCTGAATTGGCCTACACCATCTAGTTTGACCAGACCAAGAGTTTTGTTGGTGCAGTTCAGTATTTGAGGAAGTTCATCAAGAACTTCTCTTCCATAGCAACGCCTCTACATTTTGTGACAATGGTAGGGTAAGGATTTTGATTGGGGTAAGAAACAACATTCTTTTGAGTCATTTAAATACAAGATTAGTCATGCTCCAGTTTTGGCATTACCTAACTTGCAACTTCCTTTTGAAGTAGAAACGATGCTAGTGACTATGTTATGGGAGTTGTCCTACTTCAAGGAGGTAGGCCCGTATGTTATCATTCTGAATTGTTTCAGGAGCATTTTGAATTATTGTACATATGATAAGGAATTGTATGCTCTTGTGCAAGCGGTCAAGAAATGGAAACATTATCTAATGGGTAAAGAAACTATCATACACACGGATCACCAACCTCTTCAATATTTGCAGAGCTCAAAATAAACTTCAACAAGCTAGACACTATAAGTGGATGGGTTTCTTGCAACAATTTCATTTGATTATAAAATATAAGAAAGGTGTGACTAACCAGTTAGTTGATATGTTGTCTAGACCTCCTTTACTTTCAGCTATGGGCACTTTAACTCTTCTTGAACCTTTTGTGTGAAGCATATCAGGAAGGTTATGAGCAGATCCGGATTTTGGAGAAATCTTTCAACAGAAAACCTCCAAGTGAGGGCTTTGCACTTAGGGAGAATACTACTTCTAGGACGGGCTGCTCTACAAGAACGAGAAACTTTGTGTGCCTAAGGGGGAAAGAGTTCAGTTGATGAGGGAAGCACACACTTCTAAGGTGGTTGGTCACTTTGGTGTGACAAAGACTATTGCACACTTACAGAGGTATGTTTATTGGCCAAACATGCAAGCAAGTTGCCAAATTTATCAAGGTTGTGTTTTATGTAGTACAAGCAAGCCTAGTAACTAAAAAGTTGGGTTTATATATGCCATTACCAGTTCCTTCCGGCCATGGGAAAGCATCTCCATGGATTTTGTGGGTGGTTTGCCTACTTCCAAGAAAGGGTATGATTATATTTTTGTGGTAGTGGACCGGTTTAGTAAAATGTGTATTCTCATTCCTTGCAAGAAGACCATTAAAGCCAATGATGCAATTGAGTTATTTTTGCTAATGTGTGGGTTCATTTTGGTTTGCCTAATTCTATTGTGTCAGACAAGGACTCACGGTTCATAGGAAATTTTTGGTCTACTTGTGGGAAAAGATGGATACTAAGTTGAAAAGGTCTACCACTTTTCATCCACAAATGGATGGGAAAAATAGAAGTGGTAAACCATACCTTGGTTCAACTCTTGAGAGGGTACAATAGAAACATCCTAGGACTTGGGATGAGAATTTGGTGTATATCCAACATTCTTATAATAGGGTAGTTCATGCTTCTACTAGTAAGACTCCTTTTGAAACATGTTTTGGTTATTTTCCTAAGAGTGCATTTGATGTTGTTTTGAGATTACCATGCAGAGACAACGGAAAGTGGATCTAGAAGTCCACAAAGTTGAGAAGTTCATTGAGAAAATTCAGCAGATACACCTCCAGTACAGAGAGGTTGAAAGAGTCACAAGCCAAGTACAAAGCAAGGCATGATCAGCATAGAATTGAGCATTCTTTCCTTGTTGGTGACAAGGTATGGTTGTACTTGAGCAAAGAAAGGCTACAAGGTAAAGCTAAGAAACTCAAACCTCTTCGATATGGCCCATTTGAAATTTTGGAACAAGTGGGTAAGAATGCATTTCGCTTGGATTTGCCTCCTTATATGAGAATATATTCAGTTGTGAATGTTGAGAATTTACATCTCTTTGAGCCCTCCATGTTGGATCGGAAGAAGAGGGATTGTTGCTACCATCTATTGAGGATCTTGCTCCCGGATAGTCAATTGGAATTGGAGGAAGATGTGGTATTGCAACAAAAGAGAGGACAACACAACGAGTGCAAGACGGTGGTTGATTGGGTTGAAAGGTCAATTGCCTACCAAGGCCAAGTGGTATTCTAGAGAAGATGTGGGAAGAAATTTCCTCACCTCATTAATCCTTAAAGCTTTTAGGGACTTAAAAGCCTCAAATTGGGAGGTATGATCCAAAAATGGATCTAGAAGTACCCAATTCTATGTATTCTCTTATTGAAACTTGCAGTGCATACCCTCAGCATGTTCATTGTTCTAGAAATGGTTAAGTCAGTGACGGTGATCCGGACACCTTCGAATGACAAAAAGGCCATTGTTGTTTTGTTCCATGTGATAATTGTATAGTGGTCACGGAACCGCCGCTCTTCACATAGTAGCGGTTGCACAATGACCTCCCCGCAGATAACGGCGATTACCGCACCCGACAACGCCAAACTGGGGAAACTCAACAATTGCAAATGTTTGGGCTTCCCAATTCAATTCATGTCAACTTTCCTTCCATCCTTAGGCGGACTATAAATGTAAGCATGTTTATTCATCTAAGCAAGTGGTTTTGAGTGAATTCGTGTGTGAACAAAGGAGAAAGTCTGAATTGTTCTTGTTGAACAACTTGTAACAAAGAAAAGACAAATGAGGCATCATGTCATAGCTGATAATAAGGCCATAAAAGGAATGACAACGCCAACGATTTAACCAACACCTTATGAACACAACAAAGAAAAGACTATCAGAAAAAAAATCAATATCAGACCTTAAATAAAAATCAGCATGATATTTGCAAACCAATTTCTATGTATCTTGAGGGCATAGTCATATTAGTGCTGCTTGACTTGATCTGTGCTTGTACTCTTGAAAATAAAAAGCTCAACACACATAGTTTGAGCCAAAATACAGCAGGAAATAATCAGATAACCATTATTAGCCTGAGACATACCTTAGAAATTGTCCTTATATGCTCATAACAACAAATCAAATACATTAGACTATTTCTTGTGATAGAGGTATCCAAATCACATAGTTATAGATCAATATGTAAATTAGCTTGTGCTTACTGTAAAACTCCACAACCAAAGAATACCAGTAACAGACTACTAAATATATACCACATTACAGCATAGAAGAATATGAGAAGAATCACTCCTTTATTCATAGGTCGTGATCAATACAAGTTATTCAGTACAGGGAGGGCCTGGTACTCAGCACTCTTACCCCAGCGCACATCATCGTATTTATAGGCCAATAAGACCCAATGGTTGTCAGGTAACACAGCCATCAACAACTGACCATAACTACAAGATTCATTCCAACACTGCCTAACGCCAACAATACAATAATTAACAACATAACGATGTCAGCTACAAAACATGCAATTAATAATACATTGATAAGGATACAATACTAACCTAATGGTCTACATTATCCTGCCCTTCAACAAGTTAGAGTCACTCCCACCACAATCCATATACAACAAGATAAAAATAAGATAGAAGGGGGAAGACATAAGACATTCATGGAGAGTTTAATGTTGTTGAACAGGTTGCAGCTATCGAAACTTCCAAATACCAGACCATGTTGAATACCCCTAGAGAAAATGCTGAAAACCCATTGTTGGTGAAATAAATTGTCGTATGGAAAATTATGTGTTTCCACAACGCTCACGGGGCTACACCCTCCTGTGTATGGGGAAGCTCCCATTATTGAATGTAACTATCATAATCCTATCTAAATGTTGTGGGGTGGCCAAATAGGTTAGGGATCACACAAGCACACTTCATTGAACCTGTGGCAAAGTGCTTGTATGGGGTACAAGGGAGGAAATTGCAGCGATGAGGGATGAAGGAGAGGAATTAGGAGAGAGGGTTATTGTTGTGAGTAGGCAATAGCAGAGTTCACACACAATGATCATAGTAATTCAACATTCAATTAGAAGAAAACAACAATGCAATTAGTGAGGCTGCCAAACTAGAGACACACATTTCTTTAGGTTCATCTCACGGGGGTTCATTAGCTAGGCAATATCCTAGCATGTGGGTTCATATTGAGGTAATTAAAATTAATAAAATTAAACTCAATATACCGGTAGACATGAGGGGGTGAAAGGGTTTAATTTATTAATGTTTTGAATCAGGTATTGGGGTAGGTTAGAGAGATGGGCCAAAGGAAATAGAGGTTTACTTTTAATATAAAACTAAAACGTTTGAACCCTAGTTTTTAAACGTAAGTACCTTAAAATTGCAAAATAAGTGTGGTCAAAAATTAAATTATAATCTCTTTTTAATAAATAAATCTAGATTCTTAACCAAAAATAATAAGATGGTAGAAAACTAGAATTGAGTATGCTTTTCAACACAAGTGATATTATTTCACCATCTTAATTATTTGAAGAACTATTGCTAAATGCATAAAGCTTAACATATATAAGGTGACTTGTAATATGTATTCAATGGCTTCGAACTATCTTTCGAAAGGAAATGCATATTAAAAAAAATTGAGTGAGAAATATAATATATTTTTGTCTAATATATTGGGGTAGAAATAAAAAGGGGTAAATAAAATTGTAATTGAAAAATGGGTAAGTAAGGTACATGGAAAAAATAGGGGGTATTTTCATTCTAATAATATAACAAGAGGGGGTATTATCAATTGAATAATTAGAGGTAGAAACTAGAATTAAGGGTATTCTTTAATACCCTTCGAACGCAGGTGCTATACCATACTTTTACTAAGTGAATCCCCGTGGTTCATCTATGAAGGACACCAAGTTCCTTCTTGATCACCATACTTGCAAAGTTGCAGAAAAGAGAGAGTAGAGGGAGTACATGAACAAAGAACATGGAAAAAAGTAGCTTTTATTTCTTGTGTTGGTGATACAAAGCTCAACACCCAAACCGCAATCCACAATTGCTACCAAGAACTAAAATTTAGGATCCCTTCGAATGGAGAAGCCATTCCAATTTATAGCGTTGTGAATTGTCTTCTCATCTACCCCCACATGACTCTTCATGTTCCTATTCCACTTGTGACCTTTCAATTGCCCTTAGAAGAGACAAATTAAGTACCTCTCTTATAATTTTAAGAGAGTACTTTTACAATTTACAAATATTGTCACTTAAGTAAATAGGACAAAATACCATGATTGTGTACAATGAAGAATTAGAAGAAAGGGAAAGAAGAGGAGAAGGGAAACAAATTCGCTGCTCTATCAAGAAGCTCCCATTCATGTAGAACTTGTTGATTCGACACATGGTGGTCACACTTTCCTCTCGCCAAATGCATGCAGACTCCTTGGACCGCCGAATGAGTGTTTAGAAACACTGTTGTGAGACCTTCTGATGTGAGCTTGAGATGAACACAGCTATCACTTATGATGATGCATCCTTGATCTCATAATGAGAGTGAGGATCACTCTCTTGCTCCGTAGGATTTCACAATTGTCATTCGTGATGCACAAACCCTTTGATGCTTGTGTTCCTGTCCCACACACTGCACTACAACATTGCAAACTCTGGCTTTGTTGACCTGCGAGATGTGAGATTCTGAAGGAAGAAGGATGAGCTCTTTTCTAGCTCACTTGGCTTGGTTAACTCAATCATTCATTGAACTCAACTCGACCAGCTCACCTCGACAAGCTCGGTTAGCTTGACTCACTGGCGAGATGATGATGGTTTCCCCTGATGATCTTGGATTTCAATGGAGCCTCGAGTGAAGATCACTTATCTGACGTTCTTATCTCAAGAGTATTTATGATATTTGCATACCTCAACTTTGTGTGCCCCCTATAGGAAAGGATGAGCTCTTCTCTAGCTCACTGACTCACCCAACTCACCCATCTCTCCCAGCTCACCTCAATGAGAGGGTGATGACTTCAAGACCAGATGATGAACATGATGACCTCTTCTGATGAATCAAAGGAGTCCTTGACACCTGTGGAATCCTTGTCCAGCTTGCTCGAGTGCCACTAACTTTCACTTGCTACACCCAAAGATGTTCCGCTTCGGACACACAATTGAGCTCAAGATGATGCTTCAGGGTTCCTGTGAAGAGTGAGTTTCCTTGCTTGAGCTATGAAATCATCTTACAACCCCGTGAAGATGCCAAAAAGCAATGAGATGAGGGAAAACGGAGCCAACTACAACTTTCTACATCCAAAACGGAGACTTTCTATTTTTAGCAGGTAGGACCAGAACCTACTATTTTGGGACATATCACCTATTTTACTCAAATTTGACCTTCTAAACTTCTGGCACATTCAATTCTCCTCCGTTGATGATGCCTTATTATTTTTAACAAGTTCCTATTTTTAGAAAGTTTTTTTTTTGCTTTTTGCTTTTTCAGCAAAATTGTCAATTTTGCCCTACCTTCCACTTTGCACCATTTCTAATTGTTCTGAGTGATCAAAACTTGCAATTTGATGTACTTACTATTTTTAGCATGTAAAGGGGCATGACATATGTTATTTTTAGAAATCCGGCAAAATGACCTCGGTTGCATCCGAAACATCTTTTTAGATTCAGCTCCTCGTTGTGATCTCATGCTCCAATTTTCGTTGTGTTCCACCCCCACTAGAACGCTTGGAAATCAAAAAAGCAATTTTTCGGAGGTAAGGTTATGGCAGCCATTAATAGAGTCACCGAGTTTCATTCATCACGGGGATGTCCTAAGAAGAAAAATCAGCTCAAACCCTTGGTACGATCAGTTTCTAATTCACCGACGGTGAGAAAAGCTTCATTCTACCGCAATTGAGGATGCTCTGGAAGAATTTTAACAGGCGTGGTGGTCAGTGCTTGTAGGAATGCTTCATGGCTTTAACAATGGAGTCTTGGTCGAACCAGGTGAGAAAACCCTTAGTAGTTAGTCATTTTCAGGTTTTGTGCATTTAATACACGACAACAAATTTATACACGGCATAGTAGAAGCAACTAAAGCAAAGTTAGGGTTTTCAACCTCCTTGGTATGGGGTGCATTTTCTTGTCCCTTTGGGACAGGGACGAGCGGTAAAATGCGCCCAACTTGGGCTTGTCATGTGTCACAAAGGTGTGGTTGGACGAGAGGGGAGTGAGGAAAGCAAGCCATTTAGCACCGGGAGGGCTAAAATCGGGTCATATGGAGAACTCCGATGGGGGGCTAGAGAGGCGCATTTTCTTGTCCCCTTTGTCCCCTAGGGACAAGGGACAGGGGGCAAAAAAATGCGTCCTCATGTGGTGATGACAAGTGGCGTAGCATGATTCGGTGAGGAGGTGAGGGGGAAAAGCTTGTTTTAGCACTAAGTGGCTCAAACTTGGTCACATTGAAAACCATGCAAGGGGCAAGAGAGGGGCGCATTTTCTTGTCCCCTTGGGACGAGGGACAACAGGGCAAAAAAATGTGCCCTGCCCTAGTGACGACAAGTGGCATACCTTCATTGCACGACTAAGGGGCTAGAAATAGGTAAAAAAGGCTTGTAGAAATCGCTTCGCATGGTCACATGAGGATCCTGGAGGCAAAAAAGGGGTGGGGCACATTTTCTTGTCCTGAGAGACAAGAGGGACACAAAAATGGGCCTCACCCTAGAGGTGGCAAGTGTCCTCTTGCAAAATTGACTAACTGCGAGAGCATGCCTACGAGAGAGAGCAACTTGATGAAGATGTTGTCGGAGCTCCACGAGGTCTTTTTGATGACCCATTATATGATTTTGACTCCCAAGAGCCTTCCAAGATCAATGGAATGGGTCTCATCCTTCAATTCTGCCTATAACTCCTTGAAAAAAATCATTTTTTCTCGGGACAGCAGGGTGTGTCCGCATTGAGTTTGAGTTTTATTGAGAGATTGTAATGTCCCCATTTTTGAAGACCCTTAGCCTATCTTTCCCCGTGGGCTTTGGGATGTTGCAAGGGGAAAATTATATTAAATAATTAAATATTATTGCCTGGAGAGTGATTTTTATCATTTGACATTATAAAGCAATAATTATTTAATTATTTAATTATTTAATTTAATTCCCACAATGCAAAATTAAAAGGGGAATTAATTAAATAACTTTTGGGTGGCTTTTAATATTAAAATCACCCTTAGAAAGGGGACGCCACACCTAGGGAGGATAAACTATTTTTATTTAATGATTTCCCTCTCCTAGGGATTTCGAATTTTGTGCCTCCTTGTTTATAAAAGGAGAGCTAGGATCATTTTGAAACTTATGTTATGATGAAGTTATTTTGATACTCCATGCTTGGAGTTGGGATGCATGCCCATTAATGTTCTCTCTCTCTCTCTCTCTCTCTCTCTCTCTCTCTCTCTCTCTCTTGCATGGAGGTTTGTTGAGCTGGTTATTATATTGAATTGAAGTATTTTCATGAGATTTGCAAATCGAATTGTTAGTGATTCCCTTTCTAGCTTTTGCGACTTGTCATTGATGTTTATGGGCTGTTTGAATATAATATCTAGTGCTGGTTTTTAGAGTATTCTGTTATAAGAATCGACCTGATCTATATACCTTCTCTATGCCTTGCTAAAGCGACTTCCTTTTGTCAAAACTGGTGCTATTACTTGGTGTATAATGGTTGTTTGTGGGGAGTTATACTGTTGTTTCTTCCTCTAAAAATCTGCGACTTCATTCAGGGATGAATGTGAATGTTTAATGCTTGTTTAGTTCCTTCCAAAATCAGCGACCTGGGTGATATCATTTGCTGATAATATAACTTGTTTCTAACTGATATTTAGATGTATTTTGGGCTCCATAAAGCAGCGATCTGGGTGAAGGTGCTGAAATATAATATTAACTATCTTTTGATGTCGATTCCACCTATCTTGGGTCCCATTTAGAGCTGTTTATATCTGAGGGTGGCGACTGGATTTGAATGTATGTGTTAATGATGAATTGAAGCCTGAAGGCAGCGAATTACCCTGTTTGAACATTCCTTCTGTGACTGTGCATGATAACTCTACTTTGCAATGATTTAGTGCATATTTCAGTGATGCTTTGGGCCTCTTTTAGCAGCGAATTGTGTAAGTGAATAGATCTGAGTTTGCAGTATGTTTTCATC
This sequence comes from Taxus wallichiana var. yunnanensis, assembly GCA_018340775.1. Lineage (NCBI taxonomy): Eukaryota > Viridiplantae > Streptophyta > Pinopsida > Cupressales > Taxaceae > Taxus > Taxus wallichiana. The sequence continues at coordinate 183,995,054 of CM031238.1, read as the reverse complement.
ATCATTTTTGCAATGATTCATAGCCTGAGTGCATATCTTTTGCAGCTGTTATATTCTAACTTTGGCATCTAATAGTTGCATGTCTTTTGGGGCATTTTGGGATCTGTTCATGACAGATTTAATGATATAACAGTTTTATAATATTGCTCTCATAAAAGCAACTGGGTTAGTGCATGGTGTATGAGGGTTTGTAGCTTCTAATTGCAGCACACCCTTGTAGGATCAGTTTGATACCAGCTGGGCAGTGGAATTGATTGGGTTTGATGTTCTTTATATTGATCTATATATGAAATATTAGATCAATACTTCAGCGATTTGTACTCTCTAAATGGTCATGATTGGCTGAGTGTTGTGTAAAGATATTGAGAGTAATTTCAGTATTCATTACAGCTGTGTCATGCTTGTTTGATGTGCAATACAGTGGTTGCATTAGAAGTTTAGATCTGATTTTTAAATTCAGCTGAGGATTATCTGGGTGAATTGTTGATAGAGGCCATTAAACCCCTATCTTTGGGTTTATTGAGTCATCTACTCAACTGGTTCAAGTGGTTTGATTGAATTTTGCTATTTTCAGTTGATTGGTGTATTGAAGGGGTTGTTGATTGCCTATTTCCCATTGATCCCGGAGTTGGGACATTACAGAGATACTTGAGTCTTGTGAAAGATTTGAAAATTTCATCATGTAGAGCATTCTTCTAGCTTTCCAATGACTACTTGTTTGACTCCTAGCTCCTTACGGAGCTCCCGAATCATCTGATGAAGCTCAGGTACCATTTTAGACTGCAAGCTCCTTAACCTTGAAAACCCCACTTTCACTGCAACCGTCCCTAAATCACTGAAACTTTCCTAAATCAGTTCAAACATGTTCCTAGCTCTTCAATACCACCTCCGGATGAGTTTGAGCCTTTCGTTCCGTCCCGGAGGATGCACACCAGTCTTGAGAAGGTCAAAATTGGCCTTTCTAGGCCTGCTGAGAAACTAGCCGTTGGAAGTACCTTACTGAATGAAATTGCTAACCTTTTCACATCATTCCAAACACATGTACTTGCTTGTTCATCATCTTGGAAGTACCTGCAAGATCAATATGTACATGACACAACTAACAAACTGACTAGGGAGGGTTTCAAATGACTCGGGAGAAAAAAATTCAATTTTGGCTAAGTTGTCATGCTTGAAAGTTTGAAATTTTAATGCAACACATTTGCATGACAACACCCATGAAGCCAGTAATGAATTGTTTTATTTGCCTTTTTTATTTCTCTGCCAACAAGTCCTCCAGTGGCTGTGAATGTAAAGACACTGCACGGGGACAATGAAGCATATGGAGATGAAAAATCCATATTTAACTGGTCTTATGGCAAGTTACCAGCAGAAAGCATATGCAAAGAGCCATAAGGCAGTTGAAGACCAGATAGAGTGTACGAGGAAGAGCGATACAACACAGAATGAACAAAGGCATAGTGGCTTCATTGGAATGTACAATGAAAACCCAGGACATATGGCAGCAGAGCAAGAAAATGGTAGGTACAGCACAAGGACATGCAAATAATGGATGTGTGGCAACTTACACAGGAGCATATGGTCTGAAACTTGAGGCAGAGTGTATGCATATTGGGAGGATTGACATACATGGAAGACATACAGTCTGATTTTTTTGTTGTCCGTATGGCTTAGTAGTGTACTGCTAGAAATCCTTTATATTTGTATTTGAGTAACTAATATTTATCTTCACTTTTATATCTGTCTCTTACATCATTTGTAATTTTTCCTTTATTTTTTTATTTCACCTCCACTTTTATATTTTCTCTGTATTTTATTAGTTTTACTTTTTCCACCAAGACTTATTGACTGTAATTTTCCCTTTTCTTACAATACCCAGATCCTTGTCTGTTTGCTTAGTACGTCCCTATACTGCATCTTCCAAACATAGAATTTCAGTATTTATCTTATAAATATTTTTCATTGTCAACCGATGTAATTTTGATTTGGACCCATTCACTGCATCTTTACATCCCATACAGTCTAAATTTGCTAGGCACTCGACCCAATTGTTCTTTATTTTATTGATTTTAAATGGCTATAGCAAGAGTACTTTAAATTCGTCTGGATTTCATTCCAATTGACCAACAATATTTAATATAAACACCTCAAACATGAAATTATTGTGCCTTAACCATTTATCATACTCGTGCTTCCTCTATTTTTTTAATACACAAGCCCTCGAAGTTGGCCCATGTGCCATGAATTTGTTTAATTGGGGAAAGCATCTTTGCATCCAACTATGCTTCAAACATACGTCATACTTCACTTTCCAATGTAATTTTATTCTTGGACCCTACGTGCATGCTCACAACAGTATTTTTGAACTTTTGTTGGTCAGTCTTTCAAGCTAGTAGAGCAACTTATCATCAAACTTTGCATATCTTACATTGTATATTCTTAACTCTCATGGGTTATTTGACCGAAATGTTGACGATTCAAAAGGACTTGGTGTCACCAAAATTTGTTTCGTCTCTTTGCAAGCCTCCTTTTTAAATATCCATAACATAACTTCCCTCTCGATAGCAACAATCTCGTCCTCTATGAATGTGGGGATTTCCTCTTCTTGCAAAGTCTATTTGTTGTATGAATCAATCTCATCCAAATCAATAGGCTCTTGCGATGTGGCCTCCACCTTTCTTGTGCAAAGCCAAAGATTGTATTGCACAAAAACTAGGTTATTGAGGCGTTTTAAATCAACTTGTAATTCTTTGTGTGAATAGCATTAAACAAACTCTAGTTGCGCTTACAAACAAAAGCGCTACAAAGTTGAAATAAAATTCTGAGGTCTAGTTTTTGAAGATGTGGGGTATTTCTGCCCAATCTTCTCACCAAGAACCTCACAAACAAAATAATTAAAATTTAATAAATAATTAATAATTTTAAACTTTTAATTTGTAACATATAAGTAAATACTCTAATTTTCATTACGTGGTGGCAGAGTGGTTCTCCCTTAAACAGCTAACGCTGAAGAAAAGAGCCTCCCCCTAGCATGCTTGTAATTCTGCAACTCTAAGATATTTAGGTCCCTCACCTCAAACTTTGTGTCATCTCTCAATGCATGTTGAGAGACCCTTCATAACCTCCCAGTGAACAATCAGAAGCCATTAGAGAAGAAAAAGTTGGGGTTGACGTAGTACTTGCTACATGAATGAGTTGGAGTTAATTGTTCCACCTCCAATCAATTATCTCGCAAAAGGGACCAAATCTAGTTATATCCCCTATAATAGTTTTGGATGGCCTCTTTGGCCCTATCCATGGCCTCATAAATGTATCCCATCAGATTTTACACCCCATCAACTAAGCACAAAACCCTCATCAACTCTGACATCTACAAACAAATTAAACTTTAAAGTTACAAACTTACAAATTGTTATCCCGTAAAATTGACAAGGGCAATTTTACTGATAACCATGCCGAAAAATTTTTTTCGATCCTCGTCGAGGATCCTTGCGTCTGAATGTTGCAAAATCCCTTTCCGGGAAATCTGGTTTTTCGAACTTAGTCATTTTTGGTCTTTTTGGCCGGGCGCATAGAATGACTATGCAACATCAACTTTTGATGCGCCCCCTTTAAACCCTTTGGCGCATGTTTTCTCGTGTCAACAGTGTTTTGGTGCGCCTCTTTATGTTGAGTCTTCCCTGCGTGCGCCGAGGCGCATGCGCCTTCCTGTCAACATATCTTTTGTTGCGCCTCTTTTTGGTGCGCCAAAGGCGCACATTTCCCTCTGTCAACACCACTTCCGGTGCGCCATAGGCGCACATATCTTCATGTTGACGAGTCTTTCGGTGCGCCAAAGGGCGCATGCTTTCTCATGTCGACAGCTCATTTGGTGCGCCCCTTTAGAAAGTTGGTGGCGCATTTATTACTGCCTCGCCTATATATAGGCGCGTCTGCGCTGTCATTGTCACCGGAGCAATCACGTGACTATTTTCATTATTTTCTCTGACCCTGTCAGCGCACCTGCCTTGTCGCTTTCGATTGCGTTGTGGACCCGTTCTCACGCTTTTTCATCGTTTATATCCGGGTAAGTGGCCTTCTGCCCTTCGTGCGTTTTGTTTTGTGGTTTTTGGCTGTTTGTGGGTGTGTTTTGGATTGAAAAGAAAGATAAAATTCATGAATTTGCTTCCTTCCCCCTGCTGTCTTTCCACATTTCCTCCTCTTTCCAGATCTGCTGGTAGAGGAAGCTCTGTCCTAAAAAATAATAGCTTGGAACCCCTTTTGGTATAGCACCTCTTCATATCCCACAATGAAGCTTGCGAAGAAGCTTAGCCATATGGAAACCCTCTGAAGAATCAAGCCTTAAAAAGGAAACGCATTTTCCTTCTCCTTTGGCACATTGGCATTCCATGCAGCATCAAAAACAGTCGCGCCCTTGGCGCATCTGTCGCCCATGTTACACAAAGAGCAGCCACGCCAATGGCGCGCATTCCCTGCCTGCTACATCATAAAAAGATGCGCCCTCATGGCGCACTTCCCTCGCATGCTGCAAACGCTTTCCATGCGCCCTCTTAGCGCATCAAACTTGAGTGCAACATTGCAAATTTCTGCGCCCTTTGGCGCACCCAGCATCCATGTAACAGCCCTTTCATATGCGCCAAGTGTTAAGCTATAAAGGCGCAGGCGCGTTCCTCATCGCAGCAACATCATGTTGTGCAAACCCTCCATGTGCCGTGCCAAGTTCCCTTAAGCGCGCAAAATGCACATGTTACATAAACCCTATATGCGCCCTTTGGCGCACCGATGTTCCGTGCAACATAAAAAGACATGCGCCACGGGCGCACTCTGCTGTGCACTGTAACATAAAGATTTCGTGGTCCCTTTACAAAATACATTCACATGGCACAGGCGCACTTGTCCTTACAACAACACAAAATGCACCCTGCAGTGTCTATGCGCCATGCGCCCTTTGGCGCTGATTTATCTCCTGCAACACCCTTTTCCTGTGTGCGCCTTACCTATTTAGCTCTGCAATCTGCAATATCAGTGCGCCATGCGCCCGAGGCCTTTAAATTGCTAACTCTTTCTTCTGTCAAGCTTTTCAATGGAAAATCAAGCGCCTGACACGGCTTTCTTCAATTGGGTTTCACGTCTTATTCTTGCAGATCAGCAATTAAGCTCAGAAGAACATATGTCAACATCAAGCAAGAGACCTACCAAATCCAAAGGCAAGGCCAAGCTTACAGAGGAAGAAATGAAATATAAGTATCAGAGGGTCAGAATGCCCGACTCCCAGGCCGAGTGTGACCTGGACATCAGAGACTCAGAGTTGGGTCATATTGATATGGAGGAATTCTGGGTCAGGACTCAGAAGGTCACAAGAAGTCCATGGATGGACAAGCTGATAGGCAGTGCCCTGCACTTCGCTGGAGGAATCCCAGTCAGCTTAACAATGAATTCATGATGGTGGTTGCCCGATGTTACAACAAAGACACAAGATGTGTCGTAAATGAGAAGGGCGAGGTCGTAATCAACCTCACTGCCCGCCACTTTGAGATAATACTCGGCATTCCTCATCACCGGCACTTTGTGGCCGTCAGCCAAGACGATTGCATCAAGGCATGGGACGACAATGAAGATCAGTGCATGCAGCTGATGAACGAAGTCTATCTGAAGAATAAAAAAGTAGTGACCCGTTGGCCACAAATCATTCACCGCAGTGATTTTTCAGAGGAGCTCAGTGACACTATCACATTCCTGAGCAGGGTGTTTGGGCTTCCTGACGCCCACTTTTTCCATAAATGGATGCTTTGCGGTACTTAGAGACTATGAACAAGAATGTGCCCGATCAACGCTTTTGCTGGGCAGAAATTATAAGCAGCACAATCTCTGAGTAGCTACAACAATTTACCACAACTAGGAGATTCTACATGAATTCCTATGTTGTTTACGCTGCAGCTTGAGAGAGGGACTACCACTGACGATGCGAGTGGGGTTTGGCCCCGTGTCAAAATATATGAATATTATCCAGAAGGCCGAAAATAGCATCCCTCAATTTACAAAAATCAATGATGCATTTTTCTACTTCATCATCTGCCTATTGAGGCCAAATATGACCTACGGTCGCACCACCAAGAGCATAGTGACAGCCACTGAGAAATGGGGGGCCCTGTTCACCCAATTCCCCACATTCACTTATCTAAGGGCAGCTAACTTCTTGGGAGAGCCAACTAGATTGCCAAGGTATGCTGGACCGAAGTTGATTCTGCTGGAGCTGTCAAGACAGCTAGTCACCTACCATGAAAAGTGCCTAAAAAGAAAGAAGGGTGGAACTCCTTTCCCCCTCACAGTGGGTAGATATACGTGTCTAACTCACCACAAGGCAAAAGACATGTTCGCAGAGCTGGAGCTGCTCAATCTGAAACATGACTTCCCAGCAAGGCCTACCTTCGACCCGAGAAATTGTCTTCCTAGGGCCAAGCTCGATCCAATCCACATCCCTCAGATCGAGGATATTTACATTGACCTATATCATGAGGTGGAGCTTAGGAGGAAGGACCATTCTCGGTTGGCCTTGGCAGAAATCATCCAATATGGGGTAGCCATCGTCCCCAAAGGCTACCAAACTACCGAGGAGGAAGTAGATCAAGTATATCTTAATACAGGTGGGGATGATTGGCCTTTTGCGGCGATTGATAGAAACAAAGCACCTCAGACAATTGAGGAAAGGGTCAAGGAAACTCTGCGCAGAACAGAGCATTGGTGCCGAATGAACGGACTCATCTACCTCGGGTCGATTTCACAACCTCTCCGTTGGGTAACGCACCTCCTAGATCAAAACAGCAGCCTAAAGGCAAAGGAAAAGGCAAAGAGGGTGAATCCAGCACCACTCAAGAGGAAGCTCCTGAAAGTCCTCCTTCCGCTGCACCAGAACAAGTTGTAACTCTGGCTTCCCCAGAGAAAGAAGCGGAAGAAGATGTTCCAATAGGCCCATCCACTCAGGATGTCGTCACTGCTACAACAACCGAGGTCCCTTCTGTCCCTTCTTCTTCTCCTCCTTCCCCTCTTCGTCCATCTTCTCTTCTCTTACGGATCTGTCCCCCTCCATTTCTTCCCTCATCTCTCGAGCTCCCTTCCCTTCCTATGTCTTCCGCTCCCGCAGATGTCTGCTTTCCTCCCGTGAGCACTTCTTCGGCCTCCCTCTCGATGCCACCTCCAAGTGTCTCCACTTTTTCCCTTCTACTACTGCAGCTGTCCCCTTCTCTGTTTCCGGCCCTTCTCCCATAAGTCCAGCCTGGATCTCCCAGCACTTAAGTCAGCAGAAAAGGAAAGTTCCCATCGCTCCGATGGACTTTTCCGTAATCCCGTCCAAAGGGGCAAAGAGACAGAAGCCTGTCACACGCTTCTCTCAGAGTGCTTCGGGAGAAAGGGTGATGGAGATCGCATACCCTAATCCCCTCAAGGATAAAAAGGATCTGTCTCTGACAGATTATACAGTGACTCAAGTCACAATGGGTACATCTTCTGAGAGCCTTCAAGGAGAAGCCTTATCTGTAGTTGACGCCCTCTGCAAGAAGCTTCAAGAAACAAAAGAAGAGAAAAGGCTACTTGAAAGAGCAAAATAAACATCTGCTCCAAGCCTTACAGAAGATGGGCAGTGCACCTCCCACAACTGCCGCCGAGACTCCTGAGCCTCTGAGCCAGATAAAATTAATGAATATGCAAAGATCGGCGAGCAGGGCATGGCAGTTTCTCGCTTGGAGGAGCCAGATCCTCAAAGACAGTGAAAAAGTGATCGCCGAGTTCTCTGGTTTGTATTTGAACATCAACAAGGCGAATAAAGAGCTCCAAGCATTAGCAGGACCCATATCAGAAGAGCTGGACCATGCTAGGCTGCAGCATGAGACCTTTCAACAAATGTTCGACTGTTCAGTCGAAGATCTGGTCAAGTTCGGCGTCTTCGGCCATCCCAGGGCCCTCAATAAAGTCATTTCCACTCTGGACTACCGGATGGATCAACTGGAGTTTGTCCTTGAAAAGATCGATAAGGTAAAGGAAGAAGCCCTGGACGCGATGCACCAAATGGAACAAATCGTTCTCAACATGTCTCCAGGGTTGCTTACTCCTTCCTTCGCCTTAAGAAAAGTTGAGGAAACCATCCAGATCTTCAAGGAGATCGTTTCACGAGGGCTGGGGCCAGAGGTCACTTTTGACGCGAGTCCATCAATAACCTGCTGGCCTGTCGGGATTTTATCGAGTTCCTCATAGAAGTAGAAAAAGAATATTCCAAACTCCCAGAGAAGCTCATAGACGAGCGGGAGACTTGCGAGGCGATCAGTGAGCGACACAAGGATCCTTCCTAGGATCAACTAGGGCCCATGATCAACAAGTTCATGGAATACCGCGCTCAATTTCACATCTCGTCACACTGAGCAAAGAAGCGAGCTACTCCCTTTCGGCCGCGGGATGACGATGATGAATAGTGGCTTCTTCTTCTTCTCTCTCTCTTGACTTTCTTTCTGTGAATATCTGGAGTATGTTGACACAAATGATGACATCATCCATGTTGCACCATGGGATGATGTCATCCATCAAGTTGTCAAAAGTCAACATGACTTTGAGATATTTTGTATATTTTGTAAATAGGTGGTTGGCTCCTTTTTGCCTTCTTTTCTCTCCTTCTTCTATAAATACCCCAATACTTGTGTGCATGGGTGAATATCTTTCAGATGAAAAATAGAAGTGAGGAGAAAAGACTTTGAGCTTTTTGTAACAGAAAGAAATATTAATACAATATTTAGACTTTGTGTTGAATACATGTGTTATGTGCATTAGATCTTTCTTATGTCAGATCTGTGTGTTTATTCTGTTGGATTTACTTCTGTTTTATTGTCATTTATTCATCAGTATTGCTTTGCTCGTTTATGCAAGTAGGTTTGGCTCTGTTTACTACCAATCCCAAAACATAAACCTTCTGACCTTTCTGCTTTGGAATTCATTTCTTTTCTTCCTTCGGATCTGATCTTTCTTCATCCTCTCTTCTTTTCCTTTCTTTTCGTAGTCGGAAACACCCTACTGGGATGAGATCCCAAACCCCCGAAGGCGAGAATTTGTGAGACTTGCATGATTCTGCTTGGTAGAATAGAATAAACCGGGCGCTTTCTTTGACTCAAAGAGGGGCTATGCCATGCAGACCGTTGGCTCGTTTATCCATAGATCTCGCCTGCCGGCGATGCATTTTCGGACCAACACAAATAAAATGAATAAGTATACATTTAAAAGATGAAAATAAAGGAATCGACTTGAAATTTGAGTTGAAGTTTAAAGTTACCTTGATAATCTATTTGGCTCTCTTGCAAAGACATCATCAAAAACTATCTTTGCGAGCTTCTCTCCATCGACTTTCTTTGAATACTATGAGTTTAGCCATGCTTGACTCACAAAAATTTGCTTCAACGATGTCAACAAACTAGAAATACTTTATAATGTTAAGAAGTTAGCTACAAACCTCATGACACCCGGCTTGCAGATAAGCTCTTTTGCCTTAGTGTGTTCTCTTATCAAGTTGAGAACCCAAAGGCGATTATATATGTACTTGGTTATATTTATTACATCTTCTACAACTAGTCTCACCCAATCAATTTTGTTTGTCCTACAAAAGAAGGTCAAGGCAATGGGCCACATAAGGGGTCCAAAAGAGTGATGGATGCCTCTCTTGTAATAGTCTCCCAGCCGCCACATATGGTGTTACATTGTCAGTGACAACTTGCACAACATCCTAGATACCCATCTCTAAGACAACTTCCTCCAACATAAAGTTCAACTTTTTTGCATTCTTTACTACGTCAGAGGCATCAATTGACTTCAAAAATACCATCTAACCATTTGAAGTTTCTAAAAAAATAACGAGGGTGTGGTTCCTTTCACCTCGCCCACCCATATAAAAAAGAATGATGCATATGTATTTCTGTCATTTCTTCTTTTGATCTTCCAAAATTGGCATTGCATCTGCAACCGCAACTTGGAGCAATTTCCCACTTAAGTCTTTTGTAGAGGATGCTTTGTACCCTTTCCCTACAACTATCAATGATGTCACCAAATACTCCTAGTGACAAGATTGTTACCACATCAAGGGAAGGTTGTTGTAGTACTGAAATTCGCACAAGCCTTATCTCGCTTCCTCGTGCGCATCCTTGTTCCACTCGTACCTTGCAGCCAAGTTTGTGCCCTAGGTATGGTTCTAGGCATAGATTCAAAAATCGCCAAAAATCGCCGATAAATCGCGATAAATCGCGTCCAGCCTGCCACACGATAAAACTTGCAAAAAATCGCGATTTTCGAAATGGTATAAATCGCCGATAAATCGCTTTAAAAAACCCTCGAAAATCGTTGAAAATCGCGTCTAAAATCGGAGAAAATCGGTGGAAAAACGCGCTAAGGTGCAAGACGAAAATAAAGTAAATCGATTTGTTTTTTTTTCTCTTTCCGTCGGCGCGTGAGAGCACTAAAATACGGCGCGTATTTTTAATCAAATCGTGTGCATTTCTTACCTGTTCGTGCGCGTTTTTCACCGATCCGTGGTCGTTTTTACCAGTTCGTCCTCCTTCCTGTTCGGGCGCGGTTTAAACTTTATACTTGTTTGGGCGCGGGTTTATACCTATTTGCAGCGATTTTTCCCTGTCCGCGCGGCGCGTATACAGTTTTTACAGAGATTTTTCCCTGTCCGCGTCTCCATTTTGTACAGCGAAAATATGCATATGGGCCTATGGCATTCTATAGAGTCACTTCTTGCATCATTTAACATTGTTTTTACATTTAATTTAAGTATATTTTATGAATTTAAATGTTTTTAAAAGTAGCGATAAAGTTGCCGATTTTTGCCGATTTTTTGCCGATTTTTTGCCGATTCCCGATTTCCGATTCAAAATTTGCCCTGCCGATTAATCCCGATTTACGATTTTTTCAACTATGGTTCTAGGTACAAAAACTATGTATCCCTTTGCTTGAACTCAATGAATCAAATGTGCCTCTTTGATCCAAGTGGACCACAAGTAGAGCCCACAATCATTGCCACATTGGCCTCTAATTCCCCTTCCATTTTAGGTCTAATGGTTTCTTGCACCCTTGCCTTCTCTAGTTTCTTCTCTTCCAATTCTATTAGTCCTACCTTCATCTCTTGTTGTGCCTCTTCGCTGAACATTGGGACATACTACAACGTTGTGGCAAACAATAGATGCAAAATGATACTTTAAGCGATTAATGCCTCTAGAATACTTCTTCCCACAAAATTTGCAAACTACAATCCCCAAACTGCTCCATGTACAACATACTTCCAAGCAACGGAATGGGCATTAGCGGGAATAGTTCTTGCTAGTGATTTTGAACTTGATGCCCGACCGATGTTGACTAAATGCCATCATATGTGAAGTTCTAATATGCTCATGGACATTTAAGAAAATTAAAAAACCGTAAATTTAATTTAAAAACAACATTATAAAACCGTTTTAAAAATTTAAAAACAACATTAAAACCCTATGTAACCATAATTGCAAATTTGTAATTGTAAACCCTACAAACAAGAATAAATTCTCCCCAAAAATAGCATTTAAAACAATACATTCCGCAATTTTGTTCATTAATGATGATAAACAAGCATAAATAACAATTAAAATCATTTGGAATCGAATGGAATGCATTCAAACTTGCAAAATATTTGGATGCAATATAGCTAGATTGGATTGCGGAAACGCCATAGGGGTCCTCGTACCATCCTGAAAACGTGCTGTATTAGTAAGTCTTTGAGTATCGCAGATTGTAGGTACGTCCGAAACGTACCTGACAGAGACATGGTAGGGCACGCACGGCTTGCCGTATCCGTAACGCACTCGCCTCTGTGGGTAGGTTTCCGAACGCATTCGCCCCTTAAAACGTCATTTTTAAAACAAAACTCAAAAAAACTTAAAAATCATGCAATTTTTTTAAATTTAAAGTTTCCTATTTCTAACCTAACCCTAAACAACCCCCTAAACACTTATATAAACATCCAATCCCTCTATTTTTTTCTCACACTCAATCTTTGTTATTTTGCTTGAGCTTGAAGGAGAGAAAGAGAAAGAGAGGTTGAAGGAGAAAGAAAGAGCTTGGAGGAGAGAAAGAGAGCTTGAAGGAGAAAGAGAGAAGGAGAAGCAAGTCTACAAACATCAAGGAGGATTTTTCCAGGTATTTTACATGCATTCAAGCATTTTTTTATTTTCTTTTAAATCTTTTGAGCAATGTTTTGTATATGAATATGATCAATGATCAATATCATGAATGATCATTCATGATATAATTATTGATCATGATCTAAATTTATTTTTAATATTTATTTATTTTACGGTTATTAAAATATAATATATTAATTAATTTTTCGTATTTTAAGTTTAATAGTGAAGTTTTATTTAATTAAACGTCTACCCTCTCGTGTGTATGCACTCACCTCGCACCATTTATGGCAAACTTAGTGATCGAATCGAGAGATTGATGTGTAGGACTAATCGTATAATTTTTTTGATTAGTTATGTATTCGTTTTTTATTTTAAAGTTTTAAATTGAATTTGTTAAAAATTTAAACATCTACCCTCTGTGGTATATTCTCACCTCGCACCATTTATGGCGAACTTGGTGATCAAAATCGAGAATGACGTGTATGGGTTAACAAATTAATTTTCTACTTTGTATTTGACGTTTTTATTATTTAATTAAATTATTTTAATATTTAGCAATGTTTTAAAAAATATCTCTTATTGTAGGTTAAAAGTTAAAACAAATTAATCCTACAATCATGGCATCCAATTCAGCTTCAGTGGAGCAAGAGGGGGGAAATGTTTCGGGTGGTATGGCAATGAAAATGGATCCAAATTATCCTTTATGGAGACATGTGGAAGTGGTAGAGCTTGTTGCCGATGGTGGTGTCTGTGTTTGGATGTGTCCCCATTGTGCCGCCACATTTAAATCCTCATATACCCGTTTGAGAGCTCATCTGACTGGGGCATCGGGGACGGGTATTAGACCGTGTAGGAAGGTGGAAAAGAAAACCATAGCCATGTACCTAAAAGAGCAAGAGGATGCAAACATTGAAGCAACAAGAGCTCGCTCTAAAGCCGCCTTTACAAAGAGAGACCATGGGAAAACCACCAACATCAACACCATCTTTTCATTGAGACTTGTGCTGAAACTATTCCAGATGATGACCCTTTTGATGCAAATACCTCAAGGCCATCAAGCAAGAGAACAAAAGGCCCATTAGAAAAAGCATTTAACATCGAGAAGAGGGATATTGCAGATGAATTGGTGTCTCGGTGTATATTTGCATGTGGACTACCATTCAATGTCTTGAGATCACCTTATTGGCAGCAGATGGTGAGAGGCATTAATGAGGCACCACAGGGGTATACAAGCCCTAGCTATAATAAGGTTCGCACTTCTCTTTTGGCAAAAGAAGTGCAACACATTCAGACATCTCTACAACCAATTAGAGATTCTTGGACTGATTCAGGAGTCTCTATTATATCAGATGGATGGAAAGACTCTAGAAATGCACTCTCATCAACATTATTGCAGTATGCCCTAAAGGGCCAATGTTTCTGAAGGTTGTTGATTGTGAGGGGGAAGTAAAAGATGCCCAATTCATTGCAAATATTCTCATTGAGGCTATTGAGTCAGTGGGTCCGCAGAGGGTTGTCCAAGTCATCACAGAGGATAATGTCATATTATTTTATTATATGGTGCTCGAATTAAAGTAAAATATCATTAAAGCACATATAATGAATTAATAGACTGTTTGAGTGATTTTGACTTAGGAAAGTGCATTTAAATAAATTAATAAATTATTTAAATTGCCTTCCTAGCCAAAAATGCGACTTGTTTGGGTAATGGCCAAATATACCCAAAAGTGCGACTTGATTAATGAAGCAAAAATAATTAATTAAATATTAATTATTTGGTATTAGCCAAAAAGTGCGATTTGGCCTTTGGAGGGTTTTTGGCTATATGAGGAAAAATGCGGCTTGGGTAAAGCATTCAAATCATTATTATTATTTTCACAGAGCAGTTAGCACAGAGCTTTTGCAGACAAAATCCAAGGACGGAAACCCTCTGGATTATTCTCTTGCGACGGAAACCCCAGGAGAGTGAGAGAAGTTTCCATCCAGGAATCTTCATTGTTTACATCAGTTATTCAGCATTTCAGCAGTTTCGGAAAAGAAATAAATTGCAGCTGTGGGCTTTGCACATCTATCTGAGTGGGGCGGCTTCTTCTACAGTTATTCATTATTGTGTCGAGGGTATTTTCATGTTAGATATCTATTGTAATTCCCAGCAGCAAATAAAGCAAATCGGCTAGGGTTTTGGTTCATTTACTGTGGATTTTTGGATTATCTTTGTTATTAAATCTTTCTACAGATTTATATTTGTTTGCTGTAATATTTAGCTTCAGAAATCAATATTAAATATTCAGCTGAAATATTTATAAAGAAATCTGCCAGATTTGCCCTAGGCGCCTATTTTACATTCACCCGGTTTGCGGGCTTTCTGTATTTATTTATCTATGCAGTTTCAGTGTGATGTTTTATGAATTCCTTTAATATTATCGATTCGAGATCTGCGAGCATTTATATAAAAAAAAAAAAAAATATATAGACAAAAAACGGGTTTTGGGATCTTTCAGTGGTATCAGAGCAGTGTATCCTCCCAGCCTGTGTGGGAAGAAACAGATAGGGTATTACAGCAGAAATCAGCTTTGAATGCATCACAGAGAGGACGGTCCACACAGATACTACACCCGCAGACGAGCACGACTCGAAGGCTGGTATTGCAGGAGGTGACAGAATGGAATATTTGGGCGAGAGGCCTGAGAGTCCTCCTCGAGAGGAACATGCAGATCCAGATAGGAATTTTATTCGGGATATGGCAGCCACACAGAGGCAGTTATTACAGACCATGGAGCGCATGGGTACTACTTTGGACAGGTTGGCACTGGATAGGCCGCGGGACAGGCATGGCAGGAGGGATAGATCCGTATCAGTTGCCAGTAGCTACAGGGGTCATAGCAGATCACCTTCAGAGCTTGGGAGTGTTAGGGGATCGCCACGCCGTGAGCGGAGGCATACCCATACAGACGAGAGGAGACCTACACGGACGGCAGATAGGCCCATGCAGCCTAACTTCTTGCCTAGAGGTGACCCACCAGAGATTGAGGGACGGTCGGAAGAAGCAGCTTTCCCGGATACTATCATGGCAGTCAGTGATGAGTGGAGGAGTTTGCCACAGCATGTGAGGGATGCATTTCCCCTCCCACAGTATTGTGCTCAGAGGAGAGACAACATGAGGACTGGACAGGATAGGAGACCTAGAGCACAACAGAACAGAGATTTGCAGCAGGTTACCAATAAGGTAACCCTCTCCACTTTTGATGGTAGTGGAAAGATCAGTGCCAGGGCTTGGATTCACAAGCTCGACACCTACCTTACCCTCAAGCCCATGAGGGAGCAGGAGGCCATACAGTTCGCTACATTGCACCTTGAGGGGGTGGCTTATGATTGGTGGCACCATGGGTTAGTTACGCAGGGTCATGAGCTTCTACATTCATACAGGGATTTCAGTGATAGATTGATTGCGAGATTTGATCGCAAGGATGTGGAGTTATATTACAGGGATTTAGCACAGCTCAGACAGAGTGGACATGTTGATTCTTACATCAACGAATTTCAGCGGATAGCCGTTATGGTTCCAGAGATGCCTGAGAAGAGGGTGGTGATGTTATTTATAGAGGGCCTCCATGACAGGATGAGAGGATTGGTCAAGGCTCTTAAGCCTAGGACATTGCATGATGCCATTCAGACGGCATTGGACTTGGACACATCCCCCACTTCCTATCAGCCCACTTCTTATCAGCCCAATAAGAAGTTTCCCACGAGCTCCAGGCCATTTCAGCGCTCTACCGCCCCGCAGAAGAGTGCACCACCTCCTAAGGTGGATCAGGAGACTCGTAACGAGTTAAGGAGGAGGAAGCTTTGCTTTCATTGCAAAGACCATTGGGAGCCTGGACATCGTTGCCTTGGTAAAGGCAAGGTGCATCTCATTGAGGTGATTTCAGATGGAGAGGATGATCACTCGCCAGGTACAGATGTAGAGGATGAGGGCGGTGACCATGATGCACAGGGGGAGCAGCCCCAAATAGAGCTTGGCGAGGGCGAGGCATTGGATTCATCCGATGTTACTATTGCCACACTTTCAGGCGTTCCTAGGTACCATCCCTTTCGGCTGAAGGGAGTGCTTAAGGGACAGCGGATTGTTTGTCTGGTTGACAGTGGAGCTACGCACAACTTCATTGATGAGGGGTTGGCGGCGAAGCGAGGATTACAGGTTGAGGAATTTGATGGGTTTAGTGTACGGGTGGCAGATGGATTTGCTATCAGTTGCACTAAGAGGATTCCACGACTTAGTATTCAGATGGGGGACTATACATTGACCGATGACTTCTATGTTATTGGACTTGGTGAGATTGATACAGTATTGGGTATTCAGTGGTTACAGTCCCTTGGCAGATATGTGCAGGATTTCCGCAGGATGGAGTTGGAGTTTATGGTGGATAAGAAGAAGATTGTGCTTCGGGCTCTTTCTGACGGTGGGCCTAGAGTTGTTTCAGCACGCAGGATGGAGTCTATAGTGAGACATGGAGAGGTTGCATGGGCAGCCCAGTGTTTCATTTCGTCCAAATCTTCTTCAGACGATGAGCAGCCTTATCATATTGACATCCAGTCCATACTGGATAAGCACGGTTCAGTGTTTGGTGACATTCCTCCAGGTAGACCACCAGATAGAGGGTTTGAGCATGTTATAGAGCTTGAGGAGGGTGCTAAGCCCGTGATGACTACGCCTTATCGCCATCCTAAGACATACAAGGATGAGATAGAGAAGGCCATTAGAGAGCTCTTGGAGATGGGACACATCCGTCCTAGCTCTAGTCCCTTTGCTTCTTCAGTTGTGTTGGTAAAGAAGAAGGATGGGACCATGAGGATGTGCATTGACTATCGTGCACTGAACAAGAAAACCATCAAAAACAGGTATCCCATTCCCCGCATTGATGAGTTGTTAGATGAGCTGCATGGATCTATCTACTTCTCGAAGATTGATCTTCGATCAGGCTACCACCAGATTAGAGTTCGGGATGAGGATATCCACAAGACAGCCTTCAGATGTCACTATGGGCACTATGAGTTCTTGGTGATGCCATTCGGACTCACTAATGCACCTGCTACATTTCAGTCATGTATGAACCATCTCTTCAACAGGCAGTTGAGGCAGTTTGTGTTGGTGTTTTTTGATGATATTCTGATTTATAGCAGGACATGGGATGATCATTTGAGGCATCTTGATGAGGTACTTAGCATAATGGAGACTCAGTCTTTGTTTGCTAAGATGTCCAAGTGTGAATTTGGACTTACGGAGATATTGTATCTTGGGCATGTCATTGGGGCCAATGGGGTCAAGGTTCATCAGGAGAAGATACAGGCAATGCAGGATTGGCCACCACCCAGAATATCTCTGACTTGCGAGGATTCTTAGGGTTATGTGGTTATTACAGGAGGTTCGTGAAGGGTTATTCTCAGTTGGTAGCTCCATTGACAGATCTTACACGGAAGGGTGCATTCAGTTGGTCAGATGAGGCACAGGTGGTATTTGAGAGGCTCAAGGTAATTATGAGTACCTGTCCAGTTTTGGCTCTTCCAGATTTCTCACGGCCCTTCATTTTAGAGTGTGATGCTTCGGGATTGGGGATTGGTGCAGTTCTTATGCAGGATCGCCATCCTATTGCCTTTGAGAGCCGGAAGCTGAGAGATAATGAGAGACTGTATTCCACTTATGATAAGGAGATGCTTGCCATTATGCATGCCTTGGCAAAGTTTAGACAGTATTTGGTGGGTGGAAAATTTGTGGTGAGAACCGACCACAACAGTTTGAAATATTTCCTGGAACAAAAAGAACTCAATGAGAGGCAACAAAAATGGGTCAGCAGGATCCAGGCATATGATTTTGACATTGAGTATGTCAAGGGGACGAAGAATGTAGTGGCTGATGCACTTTCCAGGAAACCCCATCTCGCTGTCCTATGTTCTTTGAGCGAGATTTCAGCAGATTGGAAATCTCAACTGTCAGTTGAATATTCCAAAAACACTTGGGCATGTGACATTATGGATGGAAAAATTCAGGATGATCGGTATAAGGTAATGACTGATTTGATTTTGTATAAGGGCAGAATTTACCTAGTTCCTGAATCTGAACTTAAAGAGAAGATTATGCATGCTTTCCATGATGCACCACTTGCAGGACATCCAGGGTATTTTAAAACATACAGGCAGATTAGAGAGAGATTCTCCTGGAAGGGTCTCAAGGATGATGTCCTGCGCCATGTCCGTGAGTGTATGACTTGTCAGCAGAACAAGTCAGAGCATACTTTCCCAGCAGGTTTGCTACAGCCATTGCCAATTCCGGAGCAGAAGTGGGAGAGTATTTCGATGGATTTCATTACAGGTCTTCCCGTGGTGCAAGGGAATGATCGCATTTACGCAGTAGTGGATCGGTTGACAAAATATGCACACTTTTTCGCTGTCCCTACCAGCTTTAAGGCACCTCATGTGGCTGATTTGTTCTTCCGTCAGATATTCAGGTTGCATGGACTTCCGAAGAACATAGTTAGTGACCGGGATAGCAGGTTTATGAGCATATTTTGGCAGGAGCTTTTCCGTCTGGTTTACACCGAGCTGACTCCTAGCACCAGTTATCACCCTCAGACGGATGGACAGACAGAGATTGTGAACAAATGGATAGAGGGTTATCTTCGCAACTACGTTGCAGGACAGCAAAAGGCATGGGTTAAGTTGTTGTATTTATGTGAGTATTGCTATAACACCACTTACCATATGTCTATTGGTATGACTCCATTCCGAGCTCTTTATGGGTATGATGCGAGATCCTTTGTTGATATGGCATTTGGGGATAGTAGAGCTCCCAAGGCTCAGGAGAGTTTACAGGATATTCAGGAAATCCTTAAGGTGCTTAAGGAAAACATGCAGCGGGCCCAGAATCAGCAGAAAATATATGCAGATAGGCACCGAGTGGAGAGATCATTTGAGATAGGGGACATGGTTTTTCTACGACTTCAGCCTTACAGGCAAAGTACTCTCAAGAAGAGTGGGGCTGAAAAGCTCAAACCGCGATTTTATGGGCCATACAGGGTGTTGAGGAGAGTTGGTGAAGTGGCATATGAGCTGGAGTTGCCTTCTGAGAGTAAGATACATAATGTTTTTCATGTGTCTTGCTTGAAAAAGGCTTTGGGGCAGAACATTATTTCCTCTACAGATTTGCCACCCCTGGATGAGGAAGGGAGATTAGACCTAGTGCCAGAGGAGATCTTGGACAGCCGAGAGAGGAGACTGAGGAACAGGGTCATTCGGGAGTTCCTGGTGAGGTGGAAAGAATTACCAGAGGAGGATGCTACATGGGAAGGCGAGATTATATTACAGCATCCAGCTCTACAGTTGCTTGGGGACAAGCAATCTCGGGAAGGGAGGACTGTAATGTCCCTCTTTCTCGATTAGTTCGGTCGAAGACCTTTTGGCTTGTTTTGTCTACCCGACGGCCAAAGGGTGTTTTCAAGGGTGACTTCGGTTTATTATTTTATTATATGGTGCTCGAATTAAAGTAAAATATCATTAAAGCACATATAATGAATTAATAGACTGTTTGAGTGATTTTGACTTAGGAAAGTGCATTTAAATAAATTAATAAATTATTTAAATTGCCTTCCTAGCCAAAAATGCGACTTGTTTGGGTAATGGCCAAATATACCCAAAAGTGCGACTTGATTAATGAAGCAAAAATAATTAATTAAATATTAATTATATGGTATTAGCCAAAAAGTGCGATTTGGCCTTTGGAGGGTTTTTGGCTATATGAGGAAAAATGCGGCTTGGGTAAAGCATCCAATTCATTATTATTATTTTCACAGAGCAGTTAGCACAGAGCTTTTGCAGACAGAATCCAAGGACGGAAACCCTCTGGATTATTCCTCTTGCGGACGGAAACCCCAGGAGCAGTGAGAGAAGTTTCCATCCAGGAATCTTCATTGTTTACATCAGTTATTCAACATTTCAGCAGTTTCAGGGAAAGAAATAAATTGCAGCTGTGGGCTTTGCACATCTATCTGAGTGGGGGCGGCTTCTTCTACAGTTATTCATTACTGTGTCAGAGGTATTTTTCATGTTAGATATCTATTGTAATTCCCAGCAGCAAATAAAGCAAATCGGCTAGGGTTTTGGTTCATTTACTGTGGATTTTTGGATTATCTTTGTTATTAAATCTTTCTACAGATTTATATTTGTCTGGCTGTAATATTTAGCTTCAGAAACCAATATTAAATATTCAGCTGAAATATTTACAAAGAAATCTGCCAGATTTGCCCTAGGCGCCTATTTTACATTCACCCGGTTTGCGGGCTTTCAGTATTTATTTATCTATGCAGTTTCAGTGTGATGTTTTATGAATTCCTTTAATATTATCAGTTCAGATCTGAGCGAGCATTATATAAAAATGATGAAGATTGGGAAAATTGCATGGATTAAGCAAATATACGAGGCAAACAAGATTCAGATGTTTGTCACCAACCATCACATGTCTCAAGCCATATTCAAAAGATTTTCAAAGTTGGAGCTATTGAAGGTAAAGAACAATTCATTTTAAATTTAATATTTGATTTTAAATTTTTAAATCAATTTCAAATTGTGTTATTATTGAATTGTTTCCATTCTTTTTTAATAGGTTCTTGAAGACTAGGTTTGCCTCTCACATACTCGTCTTGAGACGACTTGTGAAGGTGAGACGTGCTTTGAGCATGATGGTGATTGATGATGTTTGGACCGTCTAAAGGCAATCTAACATTGAAAGAGCCCAAAAAATAAAATCATGGATCCTTTATGAGCATTGGTGGGGAAAAGTTGAATATTTGTTGAGTTTCACGGAGCCTATTTTGAGTATGATACGATTTGTAGACAAAGATAATGCTTGCATTGGAGAAATATATGATGGCATTGACTCCATACTTGAAAAAATCCATGATATCATACAAGCCAAAGAGCAGGACCCTGAGGAAAAATTTTACAGTGAAGTTAAAAATGTGATCGTGAGAAAAAGGAACAAAATGACCACCCCATTACATCTCCTTGTTTATGCTTTAAATCCCAAATATTGCAACAGTGAAATAGTTGGGAGAGCTAGTAGGCAGCGACCATATGATGACCATGAGGTTGCAAATGGGATGAGGTCAACATTCAGGAGGTTGTTTCCTGATCCAACTACATCACTTGCAGTCCATCAGGAGATGTCGATGTTTGTAAATGGACAAGGTAGCATGGGAGAGATAGAGGCTATTTGTGACAAACCCACCATGGATCCAATCACATGGTGGACTTGTCATGGCCATGATGCCAAGTTCTTACGACCAATTGTGATCAAATTGCTCTCACAGGTATAAATTTTGTAACTTGTTATTTGATATTTTAATTACCAATTACGAATTAAAATTCAAAATGATATCATTCTTTTTTTAATTAATAATATTAATACTTTGTTTTTGTGACAGGTGGCTAGTAATTCTTCTGCAGAGCGCAACTGGAGTACTTATGGCTTCATCCACTCAACCAAACGCACCATGTTGGCATCGAAGAAGGCTGAAGATCTAGTATACGTTCATTCCAACTTGCGCCTCTTAACCCACAGGACGCAAGAGTATACTAGTGGTCCTAACAAGCTTTGGGACCTCCAACCTGAAAACACGGACTTTGAAGCTTCTACTGCTTGTTTGGCCAATGTTTCACTTCTTGGCGTTGATGAGGAACTTCCAGGGAGCCCTTCACAAGGGTTCGAAAGTGGAGCTAGTGGGAGTGGAGCTGCAAGTGGCATCCATGAAGATGATTTTGACGATCATCTAGATGATATGCTCTAGAAGTTGAGAACTTGAATGTATTATGTTATTTACTATCATGTTTTGAACATTATGTCATTATGAATCAATACAAACTCAATTCTCAAAGTATTGGAAATTTCAATTTTGTTTTCATGTTCTATGAATGATTTTAAGTTGTATGACTCTATGAGTATTAAATTTCAATAAGTATGCAATGTATGAGAATTAAATTTCAATAAGTATGCAAATGCTTCTTTAAATTTATAATTTATATACATATTTATATATTTATATACATATATATATATATAAATATATATATAACGTACCCAAAAGCGTACCGTACCCAAGATTTTTAAAAATTTGCCGTATCAACGCGTCAAAAACCATACCGTATCCGTGCAATCTAGCAATATAGAAAAAAATACATTCTTGAAAAGAAAAAAAAAGAACTTACCTCCAAATGAAATTCTTCAAATTTGCTCTTCGAATTCGCTATAAAATCTCTTCAACTCATGCAAAGGATGCTCAATAGTTGTGTGATTACAAGTGAGGGAGTGTGAAGCATTTATAAGACAAAAAACAACATTTTTTCAACTTAAAATCCACGTTTTTATGTCTCGAGTCCCAACCGTGTTTGGCAAGTCCACAA
Source organism: Taxus wallichiana var. yunnanensis (assembly GCA_018340775.1). NCBI lineage: Eukaryota > Viridiplantae > Streptophyta > Pinopsida > Cupressales > Taxaceae > Taxus > Taxus wallichiana. The sequence goes on along the minus strand of CM031238.1, from coordinate 183,972,420 downwards.
GGAACACGCGTTGTGTTTTGGCAAGTGTACGACAAGTTTTCCAAGAAAACGCGGCACATATCGGCGGTGAGTTTTTGGGGCGAGTATTCGCCCAAGGGATAATCTAGCGAGTATTCGTCGAGTTTGCAAACTTTGCTATCAACCATTGCACGACCCAATAGTGCATCATAGGGATTGTTTTAAGCAAGATGGCTACAAAATGTATCATAATGGGTTGGGTGTCGGTGATTACCTTTTGAGCCATAAGAACCCTCGATACCCTTGTACCAAGTTGATCGACTCCCGCCAATTGTAAAGTTGGCGACCAAATAGTGGGCTTCCCAAACCTTTCCAGTCTCCTCAGAAGAACATTCACTCCAAACCGTCATCGACAACAATATTTATCCAATTCCTTCCCGAGATATTCATATGCACAATTATCGGCCATCGGGCTAGATTCATCACCAAGAGCCTACATGATCCGTAAACTAGGTGGATATTCCACACTAAGTTTCACCAACACGGATCCTATAAATTCCTAACAATTTCCTTCATTAATTAGCTTGTTTGTTAGTTAATTTGCATAAAACCACCATAAAATGTGCTTTTGAATGAATTGAACGTGTTGCATACTCAAAGGAATATTGAACAATGAAATAGAACAAAACAGAATTAGCGAGACACAAGATTACCTTCGGAGAAACTCAATTTGAGAAAACACCAGCAAGAGTGAAGCCATGCTTCCTCATCTCACTATCTCATTCTTCAAGTACAAGTTTACTGCCTTCTCAAGGTCTCCATGAACATAACATGTTCAAACACTCATACCAGCTTTGTAATTCACTCCTTATTTCGTTTCACACTCTAATTCAAAAAAACATATACATCAAGAAGAACATTTGTTAGGAGCCTTTCATGCTTACAAAGACCCTCTTCATACATGTATATACAAGTTTGACACCAAAGGGAGCTCAAATCAATCGAAGTTGAAGAGACACTGCTTATAGCCATCACTCCTCCAAAACCTTCCTATATGCCTAAACCATTGCTTTATGCGGGAAGCGATTGTGAAAACGGTCGCAAACAGATTATGAAACCGCCAAAGATGTGAAAATACAAAATGCAAATTCAAAAAAATGGCACCCAATTTCGAGTTCGTATGCAAAAGTTATGGCCTCTGGAAGGGAAAGGACTTTCTACATTCTGAAACCACCACTCTTTGGTTTAACTAGCGGTTTCATCACCATAGAAAGTCCTCTACCTTCCAAAGGCCATAACTTTTGCATACAAACTCAAAATTGGGTGTCGTTTTTAAACTTGCATAATTTTTCGAGAGGAACACAAATATGCAATCAAGTTTTGATTTTGATGACATCTTCATAGTGTTTTATCCTTTGACTTGAAACCTATCTTATTTGAGGTCTCATGGTTTCGCAACTTCCTCTTGAACCTTGTTCAATGGTTACATCTAACAAAGAGCAATAGAAAGAGTGTTAAGTGATTCAAAGTTACATAATCACAATAGTGAATTAGTTAGCTCATGTGGCTAACATTATTGATCCAAAATTCGGATCATGCCTCCCCAATTTGAAGGTTTTGGTCTCCCAAAAGCTTAGGAACTCATATGGTGAGAAATTTTCTTTTCCCACTTCTTGAACCTCTTTTGTACTTGGAGGTGTATATGTTGAATGAAGTTATCAACCTTGTGAACTTCTTGGTCCACCTTTTCATGCCCTTTGTGTGGGTCATTTCCTTCCTTTCATGCTTGTGGATAACCTAGTAGAAATTGCATCTCATGCTCCTTGTTAGTAAAACAGCTATGGAGATCCTTGCATTCTTGCTTATCTTTCAAAATGAGAAAAGAAACCTTCCCACTAACATTAAGCAACTGATTACCTTGAGTGGCACTTACCAAAGAGAGCTTAGATTTGCCTTCATAGGAGTTTATGGTGTAGTTTTTCCCATCCTTAACCAAACGGTATTGGTTCAATCTCCTCTTGAAAATAGCATCTCTAACATACATATAGGGGCTGCCAAAAACTATACCAAAATGTCAATAGGTGCAACATTTACAACTTCATCAATGAAATGTTCATTTATTGCAAACTTGACTCTGCATTGTTTGGAAACCCTTATCTCTACTCCTTGTTTCACCCATCCTAGAGCATAAGGATTAGGATGATCATACATTTCCAACCCAAGTCTATCTACCAACTCTTTGCTAATCAAATTTGCTTGAGAGCAAGAATCAAAAAGAGCATCAACTTTTACCATCTTAATTTGCACTTTGATATGAAAAAGCTTAGAAGGTTCACCTTTGTCTTGAGCATCATTATTACCCAAACATACCTTTTTCGAAGGGTGGTAAAACACAACTTCTCATCCACATCTGAGTTGCACTCAATTGCTTCTCCTTAAAGTGATGGCATGACCATCTTTTTCTTTTTCTTGTTCTTAAACAATTTCATGCAACTTCCAACAAGTCTCATCGGTATGACCATCAACATCACAATGCCCACAATGCTTGGTAGAATCCTTCTTGGCAATAGTAGAAGTGGCATTGACCCCACCTTTCTTCTTCGAACATTGGAAGAATTTGAAGAGGAAGATGGACCCTTTTTCTCATCCATCTCAAGATAGTGGGCTTGAGAACAAGCCTCATCTATGTCCTTTGGCTTGGCAAGTAGAACGGGCCTCCTTAAGTGACTATGCAACCCTCCAACATACTTCATGAGGATATCACGATCAAATGTATCTTTTCCCATTTGAACTGCCTTCTTTCAAAACTCACTTGTATAGACCTACACACTTTGTCCTTCTTGTTGCCTCAAAAATTGCCAATCAATAGACCTTTCCTCTTCATAACAAATAAGATAAATAGCCTCTTAAATAATGTTTTAAATTCATCCCATTTGCTGATTGGGGTAACCTAGTAACAGCCGAAGAATTCAAATAACTCTCAAACCAAGTTAGAACATGACTAGCTAGCTTCAACCTTGCAAAAGAATCCGGTTGCTCTTCACTAATTCAATGCAAATGGAAGTATACCTCTAATTGACCTAACCAATGATCAAACTTATAGCATTCACCTCACCTTCATATGGTTGAATATCATTTTTTTCCTTTGCTTTGAATGGAGGGGAATTTGGCTGGAATGGGACTGCTTTTTCTCAAGGTAGGAAGACTCGCGCTTCTCACTCTCTTCGAAGTATCTAGAGAAACTCTCACCTTCACCATGACAACCTTCATAATCTTCCTAAGCTCCCCCATGTAATGACCCTTTCAAGGGTTTAGACCAATAGCAAGGGAATTTAACCAAACACCAATTTATTCAAATCTGATTTTTATTGCAGCAGACTGAAAATAAGAAATCAGCAAACTGTACCCTTCACAAATATATGTCAAACACCATCAAATACTTCAAATAAACTTGCCAAAATTTAGATATATCTTTTATGCATCCACAAGAACCAAAAACAATAAAAAATCTGAAGTAACACACTGCTGGAAATTAATTAATGTCTAGTGAATAGCAACCACAAGAAAATTATAGATTATGGGTCTAGAAACCCCAAAAATCATGAAACTTTAGATTCCGGCCTTAGAAATTATGACAAATCAGATTATCAACTGAAAATGCAAATGTAAGTTCACCAAACCCTCAAAACCCTACACAAGGTAGGTCGCTCCACATGAAAGAAGCCAATAATAATCTGAAAATGATAAATATCTCCTTAAATCTGCCTTATACTTCAATACCAAGTCAAGATGAAGGGTTTTCGTCCTTCACTCAACCTCTAGAAGGGTTTTCGTCCTCTAGGCAAGCCACACATGAGGGTTTTCGTCCTCAAGTGGAAGAACAAGGAGCCACTAGCTCACAATGCTCAAGTATGATAAAATGCGCCAAAGTCTAGATCTCAAATGATGTCTTAACTCTCCTTTTATATTCCTCCATTGGCGCCAAAGCATGAAAAGGTAAGGCCGACCCCTTAGAGATGTTCTTTTCCTTCATTAGCTTCCATTAATTGATTAAAACCCAGCCGACCTGCTATAAGAGGGAAAACATTAAAAAGAAAATATAAATATTAAAAAAACAATGCAAATGGAAGTTAGCTAGATTTTCTGCACAACTGAAAACCTAGGCAGTCATGAGATAAATCTCCCTCGTTTACTGGTGAGGCTCCCGTGTAAGATTTCTATCAATTGTGGATCTGAGTAACTAGTCGTGGGTTTTACTTTAATTGCAAAGCTCATGAGCCATAGCTAAGCAATTCTACAGCAAGTAAGCAACTATAAAGAAATATTTGCAAAAGGGGGAAATAATTGAATCCGGGAAGAGAGCAAAGAAGATGTGCAATCCAACCAATAGTTCATAGAGTTGGTCTCATGCACATAGATGAAACAAACAGATCTCACAATACAGAATTTAAAGAAAAGGAAAGTTTCAAATCTAGATCTGAGATAACACAAAGTTTATGCAAAGATCTACACAAAAATAAGAAACAAATGCACCGTTGACACAAAGTTCTCCGAAAATCTGCTCCTTTCAATTCCTTAGCTTTCAAAAAAATATGAACGGTTTCAGATCAAAGTCTGGAACACAAGAATGTTCGATACAAATTTTGATCATTTAACCCGTAGGTTCTTCCTCTATTTATAGTGTATAGAGGGTAATTACAAATAGGAAATTTTTAATGAATTCCCGCATGCGAAAGCTATAGAAAAGGGAATAGCTGGCAATCTTCCTCCTGGAATTATTCTTTGCATGACATGCATAATTTATAACTGAAAATAGAACCTTCTATTTTGCATGTCTGCCACCAATTTCCAAGTAATTGACTTATTCAAGTAACGGCTTTTAAACCAATCACTTAAGTTTTATAATTTAATCGAATGCTCAATTACTTTGTTGGAGAAAATAAGAGAAAGAAGAAAGAGGAAAAGAAATTAGAAGAAAGCTGCAACACTCTCAGTCTTGTTCTTTTTCCATATTCTACATGTGGTTGACTCTTTTGCCTTTGATTCTCACCAAACTGGATCTAGAAGCAACTGACTGTGATTTTCTTATGGGTGCTACCTCTGACCTATCTTCCCCTTTTATCCTTGAAGCTTTTGCAATTCTTCTCCAGTATATGCACCAGTGCAATGTTTGCCGTAAATAATTCAAACAAAACTCGTCACCTTTTATTTTTAATTGCATATGAGCAATTTTAAATTCTGGAAAGCACTCTGGTGAAGGAAAACACAAGTAAATTCAATGAAGGCTTCAACTGGAAGATTGGGAGCACATGCACAAGCTCCTGAAAGGAATTTTCCATGCAATGACTTCCACATGGGCTACATTAGAAACAAGAGGATGAATTTTTTTCGGAAGCCTTTGCAATTATGAGAGTTGGATCTACCAATGGCCTTGGATCTGTCAATCAAATCAGTGATAGGTTCAGGGCCCATGTTTGTATCATTGATTTCAGCAAATATGGAAGCAATGCATGATTTTGTTGACCCTTCTCTTTCATCATGCTTCATCATGCCTGGAATAATCTTTGTCTGAGCTCTTTTTCTTTTAATTCTACCAGAATCCCTTGTAATTGGATCAATTTGTGCAGATCCGGCAATTTCTTCTGATTCGGAAGATATATTCAATGTATCTGACATTGATTTGGACTTCCTTTCACTAATATGAGCACCTGTGATGAATACCTGCAATTAATTCAAACAAAGATGGAGTCCATGGCATGAATACTTGATTTTTATCACCAAAATCTGCATATAAAGCCTGCTGCCCTAAAATTTGAGACTTTGCTTGCATGCAAAGCAAGCAAAAATAATAATTTAATTCACCTGGGCACTTATACCAACATGCAGACACTTAGAATAACAAAAATCAAGCTATTCCAACCCTAGGCGCCAAAACTGGAAGCTTCAGTGAGCGGTGGAAATTATTCTTTAATGTAAAATCCTCCTTCCCTTGGCGCCAAAACTTTTCCGGGCTGCAAACTTCATCAAAAAGAATTAATTGCTTCTCCTTTATGGCACCCCATGCTTATATAGCCATCTGCATGCTAATTTTAATAATTGTCTTTCCCTATTTTTGGCAATTTAATTAATTAAAAGCCATGCTTCTTCTTCCAATTTGGGCGCCCAAGTCTGCATGCTTCTGATTGTTTTTTTATGAATTTATTTTATTTATTTTTAGCATGCATCCTTGACTTCTCTTTAGCTCATCCACTTGCCTTGACTTTCCTTCTATTTATGGTGCCAAAATTGACTAGAAATACCATTAATAAATATCATTAAATACATGTATTAATGCCAAGGTGGGTCACACTTTTTGGCAAGGGAAATTGCTAAAAATAGGAAGTCAAAGCAATGGGAATTTCCACCCTGCAATGCAGCTCCAAAAATCCCATCTTCCACTTAAGTGATTTGACTTTCATAATGAGAATTTTCACCTGCTAGGCAAGTAAGAAATTCCCGCCTGCCTGCCACTGCCAAAATTCCCACTGGCAGCTTAAATCCTTCCTTCCAAAAAGTGCGACTTGCATGGAAAATAGCCTTCTTCTCAAAAATGCGACTTGCATGGGTGAATAAACTTCTTTGATGGGAAAAGTCACCCTGCTAGGCAGCAAGAAATTCCCGTTGGTGCTTTAAGTGATTTTTCTTTCATAATGGGAATTTTCACCCTACTAGGCAAGTAGGAAATTCTCGTCTGCCTGCCACCTCTAAAATTCCCATTGGCAGCTTAAGTGATTTTGACTTGATGGGAAAAAGTAACCTGCTAGGCAGGCAAGAAATTTCCGTCTTCCCGCACTACCAAAATTCCCATTGGCAGCTTAAGTGATTCCTTCCAAAAAAGTGCGACTTGCATGAAAGATAGCTCTTTTCCAAAAGTGCAACTTACATTATGACTTCTGCCTTTAAAATTGCGTGAAAATTCGTCACTTAAGGCAACGTGGAAATTGGACGCGGAAGGCAGCTTTGAAAATTGTGACTAGCATGAAGACTGCATTTCTTTCCATTTTTGGATTTTTGGTGAAGAAAACACAAGAATAGAATAAAATTTTCCATTTTTGGATTTTTGGTGAAGAAAACACAAGAATAGAATAAATTTTTCCATTTTTGGAAAGGATCCGAAGAAGATGTAGCAAAGAAACTATTGCATGTGCCATAACTTTCATTCCATGGCTCCGTTTTAGGTGTCGTTTTCTCTAAAAGTGCATATTTTCTCAAGCTCTACGCATTGATGGCAATATTTTTCTTATTTTCATAAAATCCATTTTTGCACCTTTTTGGACCAAGCGACTTCTTGCAATCTTCTGAAAGAATCCTGAGCTCTGATCACCTTTAGATAGATTAGTAATTAAAAATACTTGGATAGCTTTTCAAAACCCTAGGCCCGGGAAAGGTCTGGCAAGAAGAATGAATAGGCTACGGGAATTGCCGAAGAAAACAAACCAAAACACAAACAAAAATAAAACAAAATAAAAGAAGTTGCAGGGAATTGCTCAAAATTTTCTCCAATTAGTGATCTGCAAAAAATTCTTCCCCCCGAGTGAATGTTTTGTGGTAATAATGATGGGGTGAAGTGCTCTATATAACCTAAATCCTCCAATTTTAGCTCAATCTATTTTTAAAATAACTTTATTTATTTAATAAATAAATAAATAAAATTCTCTCAGACAAAACCTAGCAAAGGGACAGAATGAGTTTTAGCATGTGGGTATTTGGGGAATTTAGTTTTTATGACTCTCTAGGGATACCTTAGAGCAATGCAAACAATTGCAGCAAAACAAACACAAAACGACCCGTTACTTGAAAAGAACGAAAAAAATTTAAAAGGGGTAGTCCTAGATTTCAAGGTGAAATCTTGGGGACACCAGTCGGCTCCGTCTGTGGACATCTTTACCTCCGTCAAAATGGAAGGAGTGAAGATGAGATCCCAACATCTTTGGTTTCGTGTCTTGTTTATTGGGTTCGAGGTCAAGCCACAAAACAAAACAAAACAAAAGGAAAAGAAAAAAACAACAAAAGTTTTATTTATATACAAACAAGTTTTACCATGTCTCTTAGTTTCTAAACAACCTCAGATGTTGCCCGTTGAAAGACAATTGTAACTCAATTCCATCCTGGTAGGCAAAGAATAAAGTATCCATTCTGGCAGCTCTCTTGATCATGAAGGGTCCTTTCCAGAGTGAATAAGATTTGTCGTGCATACCCTTCGGTTCATGTCTCTTGTCCCACCAGAGCACCCAGTCTTCGATCTCGAACTTCCTTTCTCTCGCATTCTTGTCAAATACCTTAGGCAAATCCTTATCTCGTGATGATATCTACAGACAGTTCATCCAACACACATGGACCAACCCCCCGGGGGGGTTGCGTCCGAAGAAGTCATTCTATGTGGCACACTTTCTCGAGATCCGTGATGGGGTCATCCTCAGACCCATGTACATTTCCCGGCATCGGTTGCAAGTCCTTCGTATCTCTCTTGGGTCAGTTTTGAGTGGGCTCACATCGACTCCGTATTGAGACTGACCACCACTTAGACCGCTCGGAGCGGACTTGCCTACTTTGCTCTCTCTAGGAGGTTGAAACCGAAGAACACTTCATTTTCAGATGTCCTGTTTACCATGAGATTCGTGGGCGATTCCATTCCCTGTTTCGCGAGCTTCCTTCCTTCACAACTTTCTTCAGATACTATGATCAAAGATGTCTTGCTCTCTACCTTCAAGAGACCATCAGGTTCCGAGACAGGCTCCTCCACCCCCTCCAGTGGATGGCTACTAGACTGATCACTTTCTTCTTCCCGTTGCTCTCCCCAGTGAGAGGGACTAAGCGGCGTTTGGTTACGTGTTTGGACCCCCAGTCTAGGTTCGTCAGGTCTCGTGACTTCGTTCCTTCCTCCCGAGGCTCCATATCTCAAGCATGTCCCAGGGCACCTCCACATAGATAGCGAACCACCGGGCCTACTCTGAGGCACCGCCTTCCTCCCGGACGCCGGCTCCCAGGCATTCCACGCCTCAGCTTCTTGTCATCGGCGCATCATGCGAGTTACTCCTTCATCCGGCCTTGCGTGTTAGGTGATGTTGTCGGGGATGTTGCTCCTTCCGCTCCCTCCCCACACTGTCATCTCTCTCTTCTTCATTCCTGGTCTCTCGGCATCTGTTGTTTCCTTCTCCTCTCCTTCTCTCATTGTATTTCGGGTGACCCGTTTGGGTACTCTCATTGGGTTTGTTTGCTTTGTACTCTGCAACTCCCATTGACCTACTTTTGTGGTCATTTGTTGGACATTAATAACATTATCTTATCTTATCTTATCAATTTCGTCTTGTGGTGGCTCATTCTTTCTTCTCTCTATGGTGAGTAAGTTTTCATCAACTTCCTCCATTCTCGATTTATTAAGGCGCATTCCTAAGAAAGAACTATCACCATGTTTTTTGTTCTTCTTCAAGTACCAATCATGCTTGATGAAAGTCTCCACTAAGGAAACCGAACCCTTAGGGGATTTGTTGCCTTTCAGTTGGATTACTCCACTCACTGTCATCATAATTTGGATCAATTTGTCTCGTGGTTGTCTGTCGTGGTGGTGATTTACTCCCTTGACACACAACCTACAAATTTGTCTTGTTCCAAACATGCGGATGTTTGTTTGTCATCATTGAAAGTCTACCACTATTCAACATTATTAGGGACTTTAGGCGATAGACCATCTCCACTTTATAGTTTCCTTGTCTGAATATGGACGGTGGTCTATCCAGATTCAATAGTGCAAAATTGATGCCAAAGAAAGAGTCTCCTTGGAATTCTTATTTATTGGAATGAAGTCGATAGAGAAGGCTGCAAAATCGAGTGTGGCAGAAAACACTCTATCTTTGTAATGCTTCATCTTATCTCCTTTGACTTGATTTTTCCCTCGAACTTGCTTTACTAGAAGTTCAACATCTCCTTGGGCTTTGAGGAGTTTTACTCCTTTCTTTTTAGCTTGCTCCATTCCTAGAAGCAATGCTTCATACTCCGCCATATGATTGGTGTTCTCGAACATCAACTTGTGGGAGTATGGGAATATCTCATGATTTGGAGATATTAGTAGAACACCGGCTCCTGATCCAAAAGAACAACAGTGCCTTTAAACTCTAGAGTCCAAATTTTTCTTCTTTTGTTGGCTCTAGCTCAAGTTGAAGTTTTGGCTCTGAAACCTTTATCCATTTCAAAGAAGTATACACCACGGTCATATTGGCTAGATTTTCTCACATACCTCATGAAAACCTAGGCGATCATGAGATAAATCTCCCTCATTTACTTGGGTGAGGCCCCCATGTAAGATTTTACCAGTTGTATTTCTTAGTATCTATTTGTTGGTATTACTTTAACTATGTAGCTCATGAACCATAGCTAGAACGGTTTTTTTTGCTACAAGTAAGTAATGCAAAGCAATATGTTCAAGAAAGGGAAATAATCAACTACGAGAAGAAAGAAAAGGAGATGTGCAATCTAACCAATAGTTGACAGAGTTGATCACATGCACATAGAGGAAACAAATAGATCTTGAAATGCGGAATTTGAAGCAAAGGAAAGTTTCCAATCTAAATCTAAGACAACACAGTTTATGCAAAGATCTAAAAAGAAATAAGAAACAAATGCATCGTTGACACAAAGTTCTCCTAAAGTCCTGGAACACAAGAATGCTGATTACAAATTTTGATCCTCTAACCCATAGGTTCTTCCTCTATTTATAGTGTATAAAGGGCAATTACAAATAGGAAGCTTTAAATGAATTCCCACATGCGGAAGCTATGAAAAGGGAAACAACGAGAATCTTCCTCCTGGAATTCCTTTTTGCATGACATGCATGATTTATAACTGAAAAATAGAACCTTCTATTTTGCATGTCTGCCACCTATTTCCAAGTAATTGACTTCTTCAAGTAACGGCTTTTAAACCAATCACTTAAGTTTTATAATTTAATTGATTGCTCAATTACTTTGTCGGAGAAAATAAAAGAAAGAGGAAAAGAAATAAGAAGAAAGTTGCAACCCTCCCAGTCTTGTTCTTCTTCCATATTCTGCATGTGGTTGACTCTTTTGCCTTTGATTCTCACCAAACTGGATCTGGAAGCTATGCATGACTGTGATTTGCTTGCGGGTATTGCCTTTGACCTGTCTTCCCTTCTATCCTTGAAGCTTTTGCAATTCTTCTTCAGTACATGCACAGTGCAATGTTTGTCATAAATAATTCAAACAAAACTCATCATTTTTATTTTTAATTGCATATGAGCAATTTTAAATTCTGGAAAGCACTCTGGGTGAATGCAAATACAAGTAAATTCAATGAAGGCTTCAACTGGAAGATTGGGAGCACATGCACAAGATCCTGGAAGGAATTTTCCATGCACTGACTTCTACACGGGCTGCATTAGAAACAAGAGGATGAATTTTTTTGAAAGCCTTTGCAATTATGAGATCTGGATCTGTCAATTAAATCGGTGATAGGTTCAGGGCCTATGTCTGTATCATTGACTTCAGCAAATCTGGAAGCTATGCATGATTCTGCTGATCTTTCTCTTTCATCATGCTTCAACATGGCTGGAACAATCTTTGTCTAAGCTCTTTTTCTTTTAATTCTACAGAATCCCTTGCAATTGGATCCATTTGTGCAGATCTAGCAACTTCTTCAGATTCGAAAGATATATTCAATGTACCTGACATTGATTTGAGCACCTGTGATGAATACCTGCAATTTTATTCAGACAAAGATGGAGTCCATGGCACGAATACTTGATTTTTATCACCAAAATCTGCATATAAAGTCTGCTGCCCTAAAATTTGAGGTTTTGCTTGCATGCAAAGCAAGCAAAAATATTATTTAATTCACCCGGGCACATATACCAACATGCAGATGCTCAGAATGACCAAAATTAGGCTATTCCAACCCTAGGCACCAAAACTGGAAGCTTCCCGGCAGTGGAAAATAAACTTTAATGCAAAATCCTCCTTTTGGCACCAAAACCTGTCAGGCTGCAATCCTCATCAAAAAGAATTAACTGTCTCTCCCTTATGGCGTCCCATGCTTATATAACCTCCAACATACTATTTAATAATTGTTTTTTCTTATTTCTGGCAATTTAATTAATTAATAGCCATGTTTATTCATCCAATTTGGGCACCCAAGTCTGCATGTTGTTGGTTGTTTTTAAATTATTTATTTTATTTATTTTTAGCATGCATCCTTGACTTCTCCTTAGCTCTTCCACTTGCATTGACTTTCCTTCTATTTATGGTGCCAAAATTGGGTGAATAAACCATTAATAAATATTATTAAATGCATTGTTATTCACCCAAGGTGGGTCGCACTTTTTGGCAAGAGGAATTGCTAAAAATAAGAAGTCAACTTGATGGGAATTTCCACCCTGCACTGCAGCTCCAAAAATCCCCTCTTCCACTTAAGTTATTTGACTTTCATAATGGGAATTTTTACCCTGCAAGGCAGGTAAGAAATTCCGCTTTCTGCTCGCCATCGCGAAAATTCCCATTGGCAAATTAAAACATCTCCCAAAAAGTATGACTTGTATTAAAAATAGTTTCCTTTGATAAAGTGTGACTTGCATGGGTGAATAAGCCTCTTTGGTGGAAAAAGTTAGCCTGCTTGAGCATGCGAAAATTCTCATCGATACTTTTTTATAATGAGAATTTTTACCCTACTGAAGAGTAAGAAATTCTTGCTCGCTTTGCCTCTAATATTTTCATTGCAGCTTAAGTGACTTTGACTTCATGGGAAAAAGTACCCTACAAGGCAGGTAAGAAATTCCCGCCTACCTGCCACTACCAAAAATCTCATTGCAACTTAAACCCATTTATTCCAAAAAGTGCAACTTGCCTAGGAGAGGTTTTTTGTGCTTGACTTCATCTTTTTGGTTAGAAGTTTGTTTTCTGAGGTTGATTCCTTCTGGTGCAGCGGCCGTAAATGATCTCCAAACGCTCCAAGCAATTAAACAGACTATACAGGACAAAGAAATGACCCAAGGAATTAATCAAAAAGACCATAGGAAAACCGGAGAAAAACGCAGAGGGAATAAATAAAAACGAAAAACATTGCCGGAAGTCGAACAAAGCTCTGAATTCATCCCTGGTGAAAATCCTATTAAAATGTGTGGATACTGGCATGCAAAACTTCAACAGATTCAACCGGAGCACAATTTACTTCAAACGGGGCTTTATTTATTTAATAAATAATTAAATAAAAATATCTCATAGACAAAACTTGGCGGAAGGATAAAATGAGTTTCAGCATCTGGATATTTGTCGAAATTGGCTCATATGATTCACTAAGAATATCTCAACGTAATACAGACATCTTCTGGCAATAAAAACACAAAAAGACCCGTTATTTTAAAAGAACAAAAAAATTTAAATGGGTAGTCCCAGATTTTAGGGTGAAATTTGGGGACACTGTGTCGACCCACGAAAAAGAATCGAGATCTAGGATCTTCAGATTTTGTCAATGTACTTAGACTTCTTTTCCGGCTCCAACTTCTGATTTATTCCTTTGATAGGAATATGAGCACATGACCAATTCATCTTTACTTCTCCCAACTCTTTGCAGAAGTTTTTGCTCAACAACATCCCGTAGGAGACAAGAATATCTGCAACTAAGATTGTCATCTTTAATCTTTTGTCAGGTAAAGCTGCCAAAACAGCTTGTGCATCTTTGATTTGTCCGATTAAAGGGACTTGTCTCTCCATGGAATAACACTTTTTTATGGTCTTTATCAAGGTAAGCCCAAGAGCATTTGCAACTTTAACTGGCATGACATTGTCAGAAGCACCCGAATCTAGAATGTAATTGCTTAACTTGAAACCATTAAGCAATAAGGAGACATAGAAAGGTTCTACTCTTTCAGAAGATAATGAGGGCTTAACTGCGCAATGTTGTTCTGGGGAGGAGTATCCTTGGGCTTAGGCAAAAGGCCTTTTGATGTATTGGATTGTCCTGGTGATTGCACATATTTAACTAGCCTATTTAACTACTCAAGAAAGGCTCTCAAGTATTCAGCTTCTGACATTTGAATCCTAGTTTTCTTGACATGATCAACAATTTCGAAGGAAGGTATAGATTCAGATACCTGAGTTGCTTTCATGGTTGAGATGAAGAACTCACATTCTTATTTCTGGAGCTAAGGAAGAAGGTAAAGGGCTGCCCCTTCTTTGTTCATCGGCTAATGCCTCAGCTTGGCGAGTTTGTGATTGTGTAAATACTACATATGCACGACCATGATCGTCTTCAAGAAGCTCCTCATAGTCATGTTCGATTTGTAGTTTAGGTAATTAATGTTGGAGTCGCCAACATGACCTACAAAATCATCATTCTCGAGCTTATCAACATCAACTTCCTGGTCTTCTTCATTCATCTCTACGTTGTTTCTGGGAGCAGCTTCAATTGTTAATCATTGGGAACTAGCAATGCGGTTTCGGTGGTTGTTGAAATTCCAAGCCAGGGCGATTGTTGCCTTGAGCCATTTGAGCCATTTGTTTCTTCATCTGCGACATCTCATTTGCTAACTTTTGCAATAGTGAATCGAAGTAGTAGCAAAGGATGAACTTTCAGCTCTAGAAGTGTTGTTCTTTATCTTTCCAGCCATGATGAGGTCGTCTTCAATTTTAACCGCCATGTTTTGAGTGCTAACAAGAAAGCGTGGACGTGCTCTTCGCGGTTGATAGGTTACTTCAGAAGTAAAGCATTGATGAAGAATACCTTTTGATTCTCATCATTCAAAGAAGAAGCGGCACGAAATTTTGTACAAGAATCTTTGGAATTTTGCAATAAAATCCCGCATGTACTCATGTGGCTCCTTCTTCAACCGAGTCGGTTGAGTTATCAATGTATCTTTGGAATCTTCGGCTCTTTTGAATCTTTTCAGAATGCATCTCGCATCAGTAGCCCGATTGGTTATGGTGCCGAGGATCTAGCCGGTAGAACCATTCTCCACCAAGTCATGCGAGTCTCTGATGAAGAGTCTTCATGTTTGATTTACAAGCACTCCACGAGATATAAAAATGCAGCCAAGTGGTTATCTGGATTTTGCTTGCCATCTCCAAAGAATTTTGGAAATTCTTTCGTCCCTTTAGGTAGATTATGCATAGGAGGATTCAGATTTAGAGGTCAAAGGTTGCACCTGTGGAACAAAGTGCTTCTGAGGGCAAGTGGTTGATTTTGCATCATGAAAGGAGCACGTCTTCTTCGAGAATAGATTGGGTGAATAATCCCAACTGCTGGATTGTGTTGGACACAATCCGGATCTGGAGGAGTTTGCACTCTTCTTCCTGGTGAAAGACTGGATTTGTAGCTTCTAACTTGAGGATGATGATTGAAATTGAATTGCTCTACCATGAATCTATAAAAATGATCGAGTCCTTCCTTCACTTCTGCTAGACCACGTGAATGGACATTCTGCCATAATGAACTTATACTATAAAGGGAACTGGCAAGAAAAAGCTCTGGTCTGCTAATTTGTGTTGTTCCCCAACGGAGTCACCAAAAACTGTTGGCTATATTTTTTTACAGAAACTGAAAACCTAGCGATCATGAGATAAATCTCCCTCATTTTCCGGTGAGGCCCATGTAATATTTCTTTACATTTGCTTACTTGCTGCGAGAATTGCCTAGCTATGGCTCATGAGTTTTGCAATTAAAGTAAAACCCACGACTAATTACTCAAATCCACAATTGATTGAAATCTTACACTAAGCCTCACCAGTAAATGAGAGAGATTTATCTCATAACCGCTAGGTTTTCAGTTGTGTAAAAATCTAGCCAGTAAGCTCAAAGTTCTCCTCCATCTTCTTCACTTCTTTGCCATGCGAAGGAATGGCAAGAAGAACAATTAATAGCTCTCAAGTGGGAAAAGAGACATTATTGGAGTGAGTTATGTGGGTAACATCCTCCTCCAATCTGCGTAATCTTTCTTCACCGTCTTTAGGTCTCCTTAAGGGCCATACTTCTCACCTCTCTCTTCCACTTCCTTATGGAGATGTCTTGTTGCAAAGAGACCAAATCACCTTTTCCACTAGCACTTGTTGCTCTTGCAACGCGCATATATCTGCACAATGGTCACCAAACAAACCATGCGCTATGGAAAACTAACCTGCTCTAATACTAATATGATCCATAAAGTAGGTGGAAATTCCACACTAAGTTTCACTAACCATAATCCTATAAATTCCTAACTTCATTAATTAGCTTGTTGTTTTCTTGTTAATTTGCATAAAACAATCATTAAATGTGCTTTTGAATGAATTGAAAGTGTTGCATACTCAAAGGAATACTGAACAATGAAATAGAGCAAAACAAAATTAAAGAGACACAAGATTACCCTAGAGAAACTCAAGTTGAGAAAACTCTAGCAAGAGTGAAGCCATGCTTCCTCATCTCACTATCTCATTCTTCAAGTACAAGTTTACTACCCTCTCAAGGCCTCCATGAACATACCATGTTCAAACACTCATACAAACTCTACAACTCACTCACTCACAATTTCCTTTCACACTATAATTTAGAAAACCATCTACAATCAAGAAGAACATTTGCTAGGAACCTTTCATGCTTACAAAGACCCTCTTCATACATATATATACAAGTTTGACAACATGTAATGTCCCACTAAAATCTGGAAATATTGCAAAAACCTCTGGAAACACTCCTGCAACAGCTGCTAATAATATTATAGTTTTCCAGCTCTATAATGGATAAGATTACACCCAAAAATGGGTTGCTCCAGCTGCCAAAATGATGATATGTAATTCAGAATTAAATCTGGACTTTCAACTTCACAAAATGGGAAGAGTTTTCGTTCTTCCTCTTGATTTCCTTGAGGGTTTTCGTCCTTAGGAAATCTCAGCAGTGATACTTCAGCTCCAGGCCAAAATAGCAGAAATGAAGAGTGATAATGGATGCCCAAACAAGTCGACCCCTTACAATATTTGAAGGATGAGGCCCAAAAATTACCTCCAACACACCCAATCAAAAGTTGGTGTGATTTCTATGCAAGAAGCATCCCAAAACTATCCTACCCAAGTCGCAATTCTCCTAGAGGGATGTAATGTCCCCATTTTTTTGAGAAGACCCTAAGCCTAACTTTCCCGTGGGCTTTGGGATGTTGCGAAGGAAAAAATATATTAAATAATTAAATATTATTGCCTGAGAGTGATTTTTATCATTTGACATTATAAAGCAATAATTATTTAATTATTTAATTTAATTCCCATAATGCAAAATTAAAAAAGGGAATTAATTAAATAACTTTTGGGTGGCTTTTAATATTAAAATCACCCTTAGAAAGGGGATACCACACCTAGGGAGGATAAAGTATTTTTATTTAATGATTTCCCTCTCCTAGGGATTTCGAATTTTGTGCCTCCTTGTTTATAAAAGGAGAGTTTGGGATCATTGTGAGACTTATGTTGATTGATCATTTGATTTCACTCCATGCTTGGAGTATTGGGATGTATGCCCATGGGATGTATGCCCTAGTTCTTGCATTGTGCTCTCTCATTGTAAGCTTCATTTGGATCCATTGTTGAAGATATTGAAGATTTTATTGTTCTCTCCATTGTGATCTCTTGTGTTGGTATTGGCGCATTTATTTGGATGATAAATCTATATTTTTGTTAAGGGTTTGGAGTACTTTTATGACTATTATTGTTGCTGCAATTTATTTAGCCATAACGACTAGTATTGGGGTTTGATCTATCATATTTTGAAGTTATTTATGCTAGATCTATTTGTTGTTGTGTCTAATCAATTATTTCAGATCAAGGGTTGATTGTTTAAGGGTTTTGGAAGGGTTTTATGAGCTGGAAATTATTTAATTAATTTTCCCTAACCCTAGCGACTGGTTTTCAGATTTCAAGGGCAGATTTGAGTGGGTTTCAGTGGGATAAAAATTCAGTTTGTTAGTTCATTGGAAAGCTCTTTATTTCTACTTTATTGTGCAATTTATTTCATGCAAAAACTCCAAGTATTGAGTGAGATATTAATTTTTGAAGTTTCAACTGTTCTGGGTGCATTTTAATTGATTAACTACTGTTATAAAATTCAGATCTGCAGTTTGGGATCAATATGTGGTTGTAGAAATTAGGAGAGATAAGGAGAAGATGATTTCATAATTTTTGGAGTGGATTTGATGCCCTAAATGTGTTGGGCGACCTACTTTTTAGGGCAAAATTAGGGTTTCGTGTTTGTTATGCGAAATCTAGTTTTAGAATATTATTCTTCATATTTTTGTGGCCCAAAATCCAAAGTTTGAGAATTTTTGCTTGGATGGTTAAGCGGGATATAATTTTGGAAGATTGCAGCAGCAATGGGGTTTGACTATTAATTATTTTTCAACCTGTTAAAAATTTGATTTGAATGTGTTTAAATTCCAATTGTTTTCTTCCAATCTATTCCACCGCCTTGGCTAGTTCCAACCTCATTTGGGTTCGAAATAGCAGGCATTGGGATATTTTAGGTTGAAGCAAAAGGGTTTTTCCATTCTTTGCTTAATCTTGACGAGTACTTTATTTTCCAAATTGTCTAGAAGGGGACATTACAAGGGAGTACATAAATTACAATTTAATTTTATTCTTTTTAAAACCCCCATGTACCCTCTAAGGCAAGTCACCAATATCCCTAGAATGAATAAAATCTTACATTGGCCAAGTTAGAATATTTTATTACGTCGTATAAATCATTATAAGTATTAGACATGTATTATTTTTTATAATGGCACTTTATAATAATTTATAGATGACTTAAGTCTACCCTTGCAGATGTCCCTTAGCCATCGGGTAGACAAAATAGGCCAAGGGTCTTCTAAGAGGTTATTCTAGAAAGAGGGACATTTCAGTCCTCCCTTCCTCTAATTGCTTGCCCACAAGCAATTGCAGATTTGGATGCTCCAAGATTTCTGCACCTTCCCACGTAGCATCCTCAATAGGTAGCCCCTTCCATTGAATCAAATACTCCCGAATAACTCTATTCCTCAATCTTTTTCATGTACCTCCAAGATGATTTCTGGTTCCAAGACTAGTTTGCCTTCATCATCAAGAGGAGGCAACTCTATGGAGGGAACAATATGCTGCCCCAATGCTTTTTTCAAGCAAGATACATGAAACACATTGTGTATTTTACTTTGAGCCGAAGTTCAAGCTCGTATGCAACTTTTCCCACCTTCCACATGACCTTATAGGGACCATAAAATCTTGGTTTTAATTTTTCCGAACCTTTCCCTTTGAGGGAAGATTGTCTATAAGGTTGCAATCTTAGAAAAACCATGTCTCCAACCTCAAAAGACCTCTCTATTCTTCATTGGTCTTGGTGTCACTCAGATTTCACCCTGAAATCTGCGACTACCCTATCCGAAAAAATTTCGTACTTTTAAAATAATGGGTCATTTTGTGTTTTTATTGCCTGAAAGTTCTTGTATTGCGTCAAGATAATCCTAAAGAGCCATATTAGCCTTTTTCGCCAAATACCCAGATGCCCAAAATTGTTTTATTCTGTCGTCGAGATTTGTCTGACGGAAAATTTGTATTTAATTATTTTGAGCCCCGTATGAGGCTATTTGCGCTCTGTTTTAACTCTATTATGAGCGAATATGTTATTATTCCTATGTGCCAGAAGGGTTTTAACTTATTTTAAGTTTTGGGCTTTATTTGTAACTTTTGGCAATTTTTCGTGTTTTTGTGGTGTCCCGTTTCGTTTTCTGTGAAATTTCTCTGGAGCAATTCCTTTGCCGGGTAAGCCCGATTTTTGGCCTGGAGCAGCTGGAAAACATATACGCACATTATGCCCGGAGGAAGTCGCCATCGGAGGTCCGGATCACTGGGAAAAAGCGAAGTCGTGCACAGAAAAGCCCCTGCGGGGATGGGCGCATTTTTGGAAAACAAAGGATTTAAGCTGCGATGGGAAAAATATAAGCCGCAGGTAGGGTGGGAATTTTATACCTGCCTAGCAGGGTACTTTTTCCCGTGTTATAAAAGTCACTTAAGCTGCAGTGGGAAAAATAGAGGCTGCAGGCAGGTGGGAATTTATTGCACACTTGCGCAGGTAAAAATTCCCATGATATAATAAAAGAAAGTGACTTAAGTGAAATCATGGGATTTTAGTGCTGCACTTGCGCAGGTAAATAATCCCATTGTCAAAGTCAAATCACTTAAGTGGATCACGGGATTTTGGTGCACCTTACAGGTAAAGAATCCCATTATGAAAAAATTCTTAAAAATAGAATTACATGTGCAAAAAAGTGCGCCCCCTTTGGTGAGAGAATAAAAGCCTTAAATTGATTATTTTAATTAATCTATTCTCTCAAAAAGTGCGCCCAAGCTTGGAGGAGGTCAACAAGTCAAAGATGGAATAAAAGAAAGGAATTAAATGCATTAAATTTAATTTATTTAGTGGCTGCCCTCTTCCTCTCAAAAAGTGCGCCCCATTTGGGAATTGTTTAATGTTTTTTAAGGCATTAAAACATTAAATTAATTTCTATTTTCAGTGGCTATGGTCAAAGCACACTGTGAAGCTTAAGTGAAGTGCTGTGTGAAGGATTAAATTGGATTAATTTAATTTATTGGATGGCTGTCCTTAAACATGCTATTTTTAAAAGAGAAAAGCATGATTTTTAATTAATTAATTGTCTTTAATTGTTAGGGCAATTATTAATTATAGAATTATGAAGGTTATATAAGCATGGGCAGCCATATGGGTGAATTATTTAATTCACAGGTAAAGAATTGCAGCCAAGAGGAAAAGTGCGCCCCCATTAAAGGAAGGATTTTGTTCAGACAAAGTGCTAACAAGGCTAAAAGCTTCCAGATTTGGCGCATGCATTAGAGGAGGTTGATCTTTGTCTGCATAATTGTTTTCACAGGTGTTACAGGAGCTCAGGTGTTGATTGAAAGGATTTATGCTCTCTTTATGTGCAAATTAAACACCAATTTTTGGGGCAGCAGGCTTGAAAAGTGCAGATTTTTATAATTTAAATTCACTATTCATGCTCCGGTGGCCATTTTTGTCTGAATAAATTGCAGGAATTCATTACAGGTGCTTTACAAAAGAAAAGGAGTTTTTATCAATGTCAAATACATTGCAAATATCCTCCGAATCTGAAGAATTGTCTAGATCTGCACCAGTATTGAAGAAATTCGGCCAAGTTAGAAGAAAAAGAATTATTCAGACGAAGATAGACAAAGCTATGGCGAAGGGAGATGAAAAAGAAAGCACGATGGAGTCATGCATTGCTTCCAAACTTGCAGACATAGGAGACACAGATCTGGGCCCGGAACCTCTTGCTGATTTGATTGATAGATCCAGAGCGGGAAAGACTTCACTCATGCGTGCGGTCAAAAGCAGTGGAATTATCCGAGCTGCAGCTTTTCCATGTACAGCCCAATTGCCAGAGTTCGTGATGGAGTGTGCTAGATCTTATCATCCTTCATCCAGATCAGTGCGTGATGCTTCGGGAAAGACAATAATTCGTTTGGACGCAGAGTTCATCAATTATTGTTTGAAGATTCCAGTACGAAAGGTGGTGACTTCTATTAGCATTCAGGATGCTGACAGTAGATGGGAGAAGCATAGAGCTGATTGTGTGAGCATCATGAATAGCCGGTTCATGAAGAAGCCTAGATCCCCTTCAAAGTTCCCGAGAACTCTTCCACGGTCCAATTTGGTGCAGGAGGCAGATGATGTCGTCAAATTGCTATGCAGGATGAATGGCGAAGCGAATGCCTACACTTTCCGTACATGGATGTATGCTTTCATCAGGACCATTGAAATCAACAAGGTTGATTCTATAATCAATTGGTCGGAAATTATTAGCAGCAACATCGGTGAGCAATGCGGACGTGAAGCGTACTTTCAGCTTCAAGATGACTTCATACTTGGTGTATGCTGCAGCTTCACAAGGTGTCTTTTCCAAGCTGGATAGATGTGGTGTTCTTTCCAAGGACCCCATTTTCGAGTGCTACCCGCAGCTTACTGCACCTACAGGCGAGAAAGACTTCAAAGTGATCAACGATGACTTCTTCTACGATTTCATCTGCAGGCTAGACAAAGACTTGAAGGCCAACAGGGTAAGCAAGGAAGCGTGGGAAGCCGTGTCCAAGATTGGCAAGTCTATTCATTCAATTTGCAGATTTCACATACCTCAGGGTTACGGGCTTTTCTGGAGAACCAATAAAGATGCCCAGGTATCCGAATGATAGATTGATCGCCATGGAGCTGAGCAGGCAACTTGTGGAGTTACACGACCTTCAGTCAAAGCGGCACAAGTCTACGGGCTTCTTCCCAATCACTGTGGGATATTACAACTGCATTAGCATTCACAGAGCTCGAGGGATGGAAGCGCAAATGTTATCCGAGTATGAGCAAGAGTTCTTCCCTGCACGGCTGAACTTTGATCCATTTGGAGTAGCCAGGAAGACAATCTCCCAGCAGTACGCACATGTGCCTTCGTTAGAAGATTTTTGGATGAAGTGCGGAAGTGAGTACGAGGTCAGAAAGAGAGATTTCAGCAGGCTGTCAGCAAAGCAAGTGTTCGACTTTGGACTAGCGCGGATACCTGCGGATCTTAAAGATGATGGGAATGTGGTACTTGACACTTACCATCAAATGGGAGGAGATAAAGCCATACTGCAGAATAACATGGGAGGCTGCAACACAATTGAAGAAAGATCGAGAGCTGTGTTGGTGAATACTTCAAACTGGTTGCTGACGAAGGGATATTGCCTTGATGAAGCATTGATGAATCAAATCACGGGCAACTTCGGCACAGGAGATTCCCTCAAGCGAAAGCATGAAGGAGAAAGCAGCAGAAGGTCCGAGAAGTTGAAAGTACACAGAAGATCTCAAGAGAAAGAGAAGATCACTTCTACGACCATAGCTTTGACTCCGGCTTCTCTAGTACCCAGTACTTCACCAACTATTGCACCGCAGCAGCAGGACGTTTCCATGCCTTCATTGAATCCGGCGACGTTCGTCTTCTCTCCTCAGCCACTTCGTTCATCACCCGTTCCAGAGGAGATGTTGAAGCTGCAGATGGTAGAGTTCGAAAGAGCTTTGTCCTTGGATGATTCAGAGGATGGCAGCCATGACACTGTGGCACTTTCTGACGGAGAGGATGCAGAGCGGGAGATGGTAGTGCACTCAGCGACTTCTCACTCTCCGAAATAATTTCTCAAAATGGTTGCCTTTGCGGTTGGTTCCAAAAGCGAGAATGGAGATGAACTTAGAGGAGCACGACTTGCAGCTTACTCCGTGGATCCGAACGAAGAGACAGAAGGCCTAAAATTGCTAAAGCAACTTCTAGGTTGATCATTGAGAACTCGGGAGAGAAGTTTGCTGAGATATCAATTCCGGCAAAAGGAAAGATAGAAGAGGAGCTCACGGCGGAAGATGTGACAGTGACCAAAGTACCACTCGGTCAAGCCACCACCGAAGGATTGAAGCAGGACACGCAGACATTGATAGACGCTTTATTCCTTAGGCAGCGGTGAAAAGACGGAGAAAGAAGAGGCTGCAGGCAAGTATCTCAATTATGTGAGATCATAGCCAAGGTTGTTAAACCTTCCATTCAACCCATTTCAGAGCGGTGAGTGATCATCTTATGCGAGAAATGGAGGGCCGCAGCAATCAAGTAAAGGCTATTGGCGAATGGAAGGATCGATTATTCGTCAAACCACTTCGTACAACTTGGGGAAGTGTCCACCCACCTAAAGGTTATGAACGATGCAAAGAAATCAACTAAAGCAATCGATAAAAGCATAGAAGGCATGAATACGAGTTGCAGAGTAACTTTGAGTATTTTGGCCGAGATCAACAAGTCACGAGAGATGTATTGATTGCGGAGCAGATTGTGTACACACGGATTTGGATCGAGAAGGGGAAGCGAAGAAGAGTTTGCAGTATCTTTCACTTGGAAATCTGCGAGTTTCTTGAAGAGGATGCAGGCACTTGAGAGTAGAACATCAGATCTACCAGACAGTATCATTTCTTTCACTAAGGAAAGAGTGGACGGAGGTGTTGCTTCATACGTGCGGATCGTTTCTAACGAAGTGCCTAATTCCCTAGAAGGTTCTCTTCTGATGGTACAAAAGAGAATTGATAAAGCTACCAAGCCTTTCACGATGAATTCTATCAAGATCGTGGTAGTGCTGCAAGCGCATACATTGCGAGGTTTGGGCTGAGTTTGGAAGAGGTGGAAGCGTGCAGCAAAGTGTTGAATGAAGGGTTGCTGCAATTCGGACCAGAGAAGGAAGCAGTGGCTAAAACAGATGGAAAGATGCTTTGAATTACATGTTCGACAAGTATATCCGATATCAGAACAAGAAGAAGACATAAATGATACAGCTGGCATGACTTCTTCTATTCTTTCTTCTTCTATTTTCTATGTTCCCGGATGAAATTGTAAAACTTCTAAGTTATTGGTTTTACAACCATTACTTGAAGTCATGTGGAACCATTCTATTAGTTAAGTGATACATGTGTCACTTAAGAAGAAGTTAGTTGAGGATGATTGTCAAATGTCATCTTTACTTGTTGTTCATGCTTTAGTTCAGTTTGAGTCTTCTATTTGTACTTTCCCTCCTACATTCTATAAGTAGGAGAAGAACCTCCGGGTTAAGGATGGATCAGAATTTGTAAGCAGCAATCTTGTGTTCTAGACTTTGTGTTGAACCCCTGAGAGCAACTTGGAGCAAAGGAATACAAAGGAGCAGGTTTCCGGAGAACTTTGTGTCACGGTGTACTGTGTTTCTTGCTTTGAATCTTAGATCTCTTGATAAACTGTGTTATTTTATATCTAGATCTAGAGCTGCCTTTGTTTTATAATTCTGTGTGTTCATATCTATTGAGATTCTTCTATGTGCATGCAATTAGCTCTGCTATCTACTAATTGGGATGCACATCTTCCCCGTTTCTTCTCTGTATTTCCTTTACTTCTTTCTTCTATAACTTCCCTTTCTTAAAACAGCTGCTTACTTGCTGCAGAACTTCTTAGTTATGGTTCATGAACTAAGTGGTTAAAGTAAAACCCCTGATAGATAATAACACATTTTTATTGACAAATCGACACGGAGCCTCACCGGTTAAATGAGAGAGATTTATCTCATGGCTGCCTAGGTTTGATGCTTGCGAGAAAATCTAGCCAACAGTCTGCATATATACTTCGCAAATTTTGAGCATGTGCAAGGTTATCCTTGAGTGCTTTCATGATATCTTGACTCTGTTGTATCAAATCTTTAGCACTGGCACTCTACTATCCGGAAGAACAACATCAACAAATGAGAATGCATCATAACCATATAGTGCCTTAAATGGAGACATACCAATGGACATGTGATAGGAAGTGTTGTAGCAAAACTCTCCCAAATAGAGCCACTTAATCCATGTTGTTTGCTGCCCTGTAACAAAGCATCTCAAATACCCCTCTATCCACTTGTTTACAATTTTTGTTTGCCCATCCGTTTGTGGATGGTAACTTGTACTTGGAGTAAGTTTCGTACCTGCAAGGTGAAAGAGCTCTTGCCAAAAGGAGCTTAAGAACCTGTTGTCCCTATCACTCACAATATTCTTAGGTAGCCCATGAAGTCTAAAAACCTCCTTAAAAAATATTCCAGCCACCATAGGCCCATCAAACTTTGTAGGAAGAGGAGAAAAATGAGCATACTTGGTCAAACGATCTACTACAACATAGATAACAGTCTTACCTTGAACTGAAGGAAGACCAACGATGAAGTCCATAGAAATGCTCTCCCATTTCTGATTTGGGATGGGTAGGGGCTGCAAAAGTCCTGCTGGAAATTCATGTTGTGCCTTACTTTGTTGGCATATAAGGCACTCCCTAATGTGCTGCAATACCTCCTTCTTCAATCCCTTCCATACAAACTTCTCTCTCACCTGTTTATATGTTTTAAAATACCCTTGGTGTCCAGCTAAAGGTGAGTCATGCATGGCTGCTAAAATTCTGCGTTTTACTTTAGATTCGGGCACCAAAAGAACTTTATTTTTATAGAGGATGAGACCATCAATCACCTGGTAATTATCATCATCAATTTTCCCATCAAATATATCACAAGCAAGCTGATTTTTGGCATACTCTGTTATATCAGCCTTCCAATCTGCTGCAATTTCACTAATGGAACAACAATAAGGTTTCCTTGACAAAGCATCTGCAACTATGTTCCTTTTTCCCTTCAAAACTCAATTTCAAAGTCAAAAGATTGCACTTTACTTACCCATTTTTGTTGCCTATCATTTAAATCAGTTTGGTTAAGAAAATACCTCAAACTATTATGATCCGTTTTGACAACAAATCTGCCACAAACAAGATATTGTCTAAACTTCACTAGAGCATGCATGATGGCCAACATTTCTTTATCATAAATAGAATATCCTTTCTCCACATCCTTAAGTTTTCTACTTTCAAATGCTATGGGATGTTTATCTTGCATCAAAACAGCCCCAATTCCATCACCGGATGCATCACATTCCACCACAAAAGGTTTTGAAAAATCTGGAACAGCGAGTACTGGACAAGAACTCATTACCTTTTTGAGATGATCAAATGCTTGTTGGGTTGATTGTGACCATGTGAAGGCTCCTTGCTTTGTCAAATTTGTTAGGGGAGCTGAAAGTTGTGAAAATCCCTTCACAAATCTGCGGTAATAGCTACAAAGACCCAAGAATCCTCTTAGTTGAGTCAAGGTAGTGGGAGTAGGCCAATCCAAAATGGCTTGAATCTTTTGTTGGTCCACATGTACCCCTCTTGCATTGATGACATGCCCTAGATATAAGATTTCTTCCATGCCAAACTCACATTTGGATAATTTTGCAAAGAGAGATTGCTGCTCCAAAATGCTTAGGACCATATCCAAGTGTTTCAAATGCTCTTTCCATGATTTGCTATACACCAAAATGTCATCAAAAAATACCAATACAAACTTCCTCAAATGCTCCCTAAAAATGTGATTCATACATGATTGGAAAGTGGCAGGAGCATTGGTCAAACCAAATGGCATCACTAAAAATTCAAAATGACCAAAGTGGCACCTAAAAGTTGTCTTATGTACATCTTCATCTCTTACCTTGATTTGGTGGTAACCGGATCTTAGATCAATTTTTGAGAAGAAAAAATAGCCCCATGCAACTCATCAAGCAACTCATCAATCCTTGGTATTGGGTACCTGTTCTTAATAGTCTTCTTATTTAATAACCTGTAGTCCACACACATCCGCAAGGTCCCATCTTTCTTTTTTACCAAACAACTGAAGAGGCAAATGGGCTAGAACTTGGTCTTATGTGGCCCATATCTAACAATTCCTTAATCACTTTTTCTATCTCCTCTTTAAAAGCTCTTGGGTGACGGTAAGGAGAAGATATAACCGGAGTTGAACCAGGTTCCAACTCAATAATATGCTGAAATCCTCTATCTGGGGGCAAACCATGAGGTAAATCTGAAAAAACCTTGCTATGTCTATCCAAAATAGATTGAATATCCACATGATATGTTGGCTGCGATGAAAAATTGAATTTATACTTACCAAACAATGTGCAACCCATGCAATCTGCCCTCTAGTAAAAGATCTCTCCATACTCTTGGCTGGTCACTACTTGCGGAATTCCACTTCTCAAGCCTTGCAATATTACTTCCTTGCCTTGGGACTTAAATTTCAGCTCCATAGTTTTGTAATTTTGAGTGAACTCACCCAAAGATTGCAGCCATTGAACTCCCAAGACAACATTAGTTTCACCAATGCCAATGACATAAAAATCATCACATACCTTGTCTTCCCAATGTGATTTCAAGTTGAGGAATTTTCTTTGAGCATGCAAGAGTGTATCCATCCGCAATGGTCACATTGAATCCTTGAAAATCTTCTACTTTCAACCCCATTCTTGTCACTAAGCCCTCATCAATGAAATTGTGAGTAGCTCCACTATCAACCAAGGTTATGATTCTTTGCCCATGAAGAACACCTTTAATACGGAAAGCATGATACCTTGGTGCTCCGGATAAGGTGGCCAATGTTCCATCTTTGAGTTCTTCTTTTTCTTCTCTTGTTTGCTCTTCTTCTTCTTCATGATCAGCTCCCTCTTCTTCTTCTTCATCATCTGAAATAATCTCAATGTAGTGGGCTGCCCCTTTGGAAGACAATGGTGATTAGGAGTCCAAGGATCTCTACAATGAAAACATAACTTCTTTCTTCTAAGCTCATTCCTTGACTCTATTTCCTTGTTGTTTTTATTCCAATCTTTAACATCTGATTTATTTTGAAATGACTTACCTTGCTGCCCATAGTTTGGTGCCCTTTGCCCACTTGATGAAGAGGACTTTGGCTGCCCAAACGCTGCTGATTTTTGCTGCAGATTTTTACCCTTTGGAACCGCTTTTTCCAAGTCAAAAGCTTTCCTAATGGCACCTTGTAAAGATGGTGGGTTGAATGCTTTCACAAGGCCCTTTAGTTGTTCTTCTAACCCTTCCATAAACAACAATACTAACCTCTTTTCGCTGATATCTGGAACCATAACTGAAATTCTTTCAAATTCATAAATATATTTTTCAAGTGACCCTTCTTGCTTAAGTTGAGCTAGCTCTCTGAAGTACATATCCGGATCTGTCCTATCAAATCTCTCAATCAAACATGAGCTGAAGTCCTCCATAGTAGTAATGGAACCATGACCTTGGGTGATCAACCCATGGTACCACCACTCATGTGCTATCCCCTCTAAATGTAAAGTTGCAAATTTGAGGGCTTCCTCTTCATACATAGGATTTAGTGAGAGATATGTATCAAGCTTTTGCAACCAAGCTCTAGCAGAACATTTTTCAGTACCATCAAATGAAGGAAGAGTTACCTTTCCTAATTTTTGTTGGATGTCCCTTCTTGGTGCCTCTTGATGAGCTCTCCTATTTCTCCCTGCATTCTTGTTATTTTTAACTGGCAAAAATATCGAATGGTAGCATATCCCTTACCCTAAGGCTGAGTTGCATATACTCATCACCATAGGCCTCTACATCATCCACATCACTTTGTGCCACTTCCTCAACCGGTTCTTCTCTATGGAGAAACTTGGCTTTGAAGGTAGGATGTGTAGTATTGGAAGTATTTCTGGTTGCCCCCATGGAGCTTCCCTCTCCCACATTAGTTGTTGCATGATTAGGAGCTGCAACATTCCCTTGTAGAGCCATAGCCAAATCACGAATCGAACTGGTAAATGCATCACGCATTTCTCTTTGGTTTTCCCTCATTGTTTGTTGCAACTCTCTCTGCACCCTAGTAATAGTTTCATTCATATAGTTGAGAGCATCATTGGGAGGAGCCCTTTGATCATGTTCTTCCATTGTGCCCTTCCTTGGAGTGTTCCTTCTGTGATATACTATGTGATCTCTGGTGATTGCATTCAGGTCTGATTTTTGAAGATTTCTCTCACAGGATGGGAGGAAATAATGCAAAAACCTCTGGAAACACTCCTGCAACAATTGTTAATAATATTATAGTTTTCCAACTCTATAATGGATAAGATTACACCCAAAAATGGGTCGCTCCAGCTGCCAAATGATGATATGTAATTCAGATTTAAATCTAGACTTTCAACTTCACAAAATGGGAAGAATTTTAGTTCTTCCTCTTGATTTCCTTGAGGGTTTTCGTCCTTAGGAAATCTCAGCAGTGATACTTCAGCTCCAGGCCAAAATAGCAGAAATGAAGAGTGATAATGGATGCCCAAACAAGTCGACCCCTTACAATATTTGAAGGATGAGGCCCAAAAATTACCTCCAACACACCCAATCAGAAGTTGGTGTGATTTCTATGCAAGAAGCATCCCAAAACTATCCTACCCAAGTCGCAATTCTCCTAGAGGGAGTACATAAATTACAATTTAATTTTATTCTTTCTAAAACCCCCATGTACCCTCTAAGGCAAGTCGCCAATATCCCTAGAATGAATAAAATTTTACATTGGCCAAGTTAGAATATTTTATTAAGTCATATAAATCATTATAAGTGCTAGACATGTATTATTTTTTTATAATGGCACTTTATAATAATTTATAGATGACTTAAGTCTACCCTGTGCCCTTACACAAGGGTCTTCTAAGAGGTTATTCTGGAAAGAGGGACATTTCACACCAAAGAGATCTCAAATCGAAAGCCCAAAAGACTCATAAGTTGAAGAGACACCATCTACAGTTGTTACCCTTCCAAAACCTTCCCACGTACCAAAACCACTGCTTTATGCAGGAGGTAGTTACAAAACCTGGTGTCCCTAGATTTCACCCTCAAATTTGGTACTACCCATTTGAAAAAAATTGTTCTTTTTTAAAATAACGGGTCTTTTGTGTTTTTATTGCCAGAAGATGTCTGTATTATGTTAGGATATTCCCAGTGAATCATATGAGCCAATTTTGACAAATACCCAGATGCTAAAACTCATTTTATCCCTCCGCCAAGTTTTGTCTGTGGGAAATTTTTATTTAATTATTTATTAAATAAATAAAGCCCGTTTGAAGTAAATTGTGCTCCGATTGAATCTTGTTGAAGTTTTGCATGCCAGTATTCACACATCTCAATAGGGTTTTCACTAGGAATGAATTCGAGCTTTGTCTATGACTTTTGGCAACGTTTTTCGCTTTTTTTATTTCTTTTGCACTTTTCTTCGATTTTCTCACAGTTTCTCTGTGAAATTCCCCTAGGTCAATTCCTTCGCTAGTATAGTCTATTTAATTTCCTAAAGCATCTGGAGATCATCTACCAACACACACTAGAAGGAATCAGCCTCAAAATGCAAGCTTCTAACCAAAAAAGATGAAGTCATGCACAAAAAGCCTCTCCCAGGCAAGTCGCATTTTCTGGAATTAATGAGTGTAAGTTGCGATGGGATTTTTAGTAGGGCAGGCGGTGAGAATTTCTTACTTGCCTTGCAGGTACTTTTTCCCATGAAGTCAAAGTCACTTAAGTTGTGATGGGAAAATTAGAGGCGGCGGTGGGGAATTTCTTATTTGCCTTGTAGGGTGAAAATTCCCATTATAAAATAAAGAAAAATCACTTAAAGCACCGATGGGAATTTTTGCCTACTGGAGCTAACTTTTCCCACCAAAGAGATTTATTCACCCATGCAAGTCGCACTTTATCAAAGGAGGCCAGTTTTAATGCAAGTCGCACTTTTTGGAAGGAAGACTTTAAGCTGCCAGTGGGAATTTTGGCAGTGGCAGGAAGGCGGGAATTTCTTACCTACCTTGCAGGGTAATTTTTCCCATGAAGTCAAAGTCACTTAAGTTGCAATGGGAATATTAGAGATAGCAGAGACAAAGGGAAATTTCTTACCTGCCTTGCAGGGTAAAAATTCTCATTATAAAAAAAAATCACTTAAAGCACCGACGAATTTCTTACCTGCCTTGCAGGGTAAAAATTCTCATGATGAAAGTCAAATCACTTAAGTGGAAGAGGGGATTTTTGGAGCTGCAGTGCAGGGTGGAAATTCCCATCAAGTTGACTTCTTATTTTTAGCAATTCTACCCTTGCCAAAAAGTGCGACCCACCTTGGGTGAATAACAATGCATTAATAATATTTATTAATGGTTTATTCACCCAATTTTGGTGCCATAAATAGAAGGAAAGTCAATGCAAGTGGAAGAGCTAAGGAGAAGTCAATGATGCATGCTAAAAATA
This sequence comes from Taxus wallichiana var. yunnanensis, assembly GCA_018340775.1. Taxonomy (NCBI): domain Eukaryota; kingdom Viridiplantae; phylum Streptophyta; class Pinopsida; order Cupressales; family Taxaceae; genus Taxus; species Taxus wallichiana. Next base: position 183,940,745 of record CM031238.1, on the reverse strand, counting down.
AATAAAATAAATTTATTTAAAAGCAACCAGCAACATGCATAATTGGGCGCCCAATTTGGGTGAATAAACATGATTGTTTATTAATTAAATTGCCAGAAATAGGAAGGGCAATTATTAAAAATAGAATGTTGAGGGTTATATAAGCATGGGTTGCCATAATAAAGAAGCAATTAATTCTTTTTGCAAAGGATTGCAGCCCGAAAGGTTTTGGCGCCAAAGGAAGGAGGTTTTTGCATTAAAGAGTGTTTTTCATTGCCAGGGAGCTTCAAGGTTTGGCGCCTAGGGTTGGAATGGCTTGATTCTTGCTATGATAATTATCTGCATGTTGGTATAAGTGCTCTGGTGAATTAAATAATATTTTTGCTTGCTTTGCATGCAAGCAAGACCTCAAATTTTAGGGCAGCAAACTTTATATGCAGATTTTGGTGATAAAAATCAAGTATTCATGCCATGGACTCCATCTTTGTTTGAATAAAATTGTAGGTATTCATCACAGGTGCTCAAATCAATGTCAGGTACATTGAATATATCTTCGAATCAAAGAAGTTGTCAGATCTGCACAAATGGATCCAATTGCAAGGGATTCCGCAGAATTAAAGAAAAAGAGCTCAGACAAAGATTGTTCCATCCATGTTGAAGCATGATGAAAGAAAAGGATCAGCACAGAATCATGCATAGCTTCTAGATTTGTTGAAGTCAATGATACAAACATAGGCCCTAAACCTATCACCGATTTAATTGACAAATCCAGATCTCATAATTGCAAAGGCTTCCGACAAAAATTCATCCTCTTGTTTCCAACACAGCCCGTGTAGAAGTCAATGCATGGAAAATTCCTTCCAAGATCTTGTGCATGTGCTCCCAATCTTCCAGTTGAAGCCTTCATTGAATTTACTTTGCATGTTTAAAATTGCTCATATGCAAAGAAGAATTTTGCGAATTATTTATGGCAAACATTGCTTCAAGGATAAGAGGGAAGATAAGGCGAAGACAATACCTATACCCGCAAGCAAATCATAGTCACCTGCTTCCAGATCCAGTTTGGTGAGAATCAAAGGCAAAAGAGTCAACCGCATGCAAAATATGGAAGAAGAACAAGATTGGGAGGGTTGCAGCTTTCTTCTTATTTCTTTTCCTCTTTCTTTTTTTTTCTCCGACAAAGTAATTGAGCAATCAATTAAATTATAAAACTTAAGTGATTGGTTTAAAAGTCATTACTTGAAGAAGTCAATTACTTGGAAATAGGTGGCAAACATGCAAAATAGAAGGTTCTATTTTTCAGTTATAAATCATGCATGTCATGCAAAGAGGAATTCCAGGAGGAAGATTGCCAGTTGTTTCCCTTTTCATAGCTTCCACATGCGGGAATTCATTTAAAGCTTCCTATTTGTAATTGCCCTTTATACACTATAAATAGAGGAAGAACCTACGGGTTAAAGGATCAGAATTTGTAATCAGCATTCTTGTGTTCCAGACTTTGAGCTGAAACCCTTGATAGCTTTTTGAAAGCTGAGGAATAGAGAGGAGGTAGATTTCCAGAGAACTTTGTGTCAACGGTGCATTTTGTTTCTTATTTCTTTCTAGATCTATTCATAAACTTTGTGTTATTCTAGATCTAGATCTGAAACTTTCCTTTGCTTTGAATTTTGTATTTCATGATCTATTTGTTTTAATCTATGTGCATGCGATCAACTCTGTAAACTATTGATTGGGTTGCACATCTTCTCTCCTTTCTTCCCGTTTCCTATTATTTTCCTCTTCTACAGATTTTTCCTTTCTTTTACAGCTACTTGTTACAAAATTGTCTAGCTATGATAGATACTAGAAAATATAATTGACAAAATCTTACACAGGAGCCTCACCGGTAAATAAGAGAGATTTATCTCATGACTGCCTAAGTTTTTAGCTATGCAGAAAATCTAGCCAACAAAACCGCTAGTGACAGTTACAAAACTGCCACTCTAGCATAATGAGCAGTTTCTAGTTTTCCTCTCAGGGAATGAAACAGGTGAGTGAATAGTTTGGGAGCTAAGGTGGGTGATAGTACCAAATCCCATTTGTACTCATGAGAATCTATACATTCATTAAACATCCATTAACAATCATTTAGCAACGGGATTTTTAATCCCTTCCAAATCTCCACCACCTTCACACAAAATTGTCTATCTTACAAAAATGTGAATTATCTATTGTCAATAACCACAATGAATGCATAGATAAATGTAGAATATTTAACCATACATATAAATACCACCACTAATCTTATTAGGAGTTTAAGGCAGTTGACAATCCTTAACCAAGAGGCTAAGGACCTCACTCCCAAACTGTTTCAATCAGAACTTCATTGGTGCCATGAGTTATTGGTAGTGACATTCTTCCAATGGCTGCCAAATCAGCCACTGGGATACCTTTGCACTTGATGAACCTGGTTTGGTCAAAAGAGTCTGCAATCTTTAGGGCAACTTGAATGATCACATTCAATCTCTAAGCCTTGCAATTTCAATTAATCGTGACTTTGATACGTATTTGAGAGCATCATTAAACTCAAACATTCTTCCATCCTCTTTCCATGGCAATCTCAAGTCCTCATTAACAGCCATAGTTTCAGCTTGACTATTGGTATTTGTGCCAATCTAAAGGGTAAAAACACAACAGAATGTCTAGGACTATCTCCAAAAATTCAACCACTACCTGCTGGACCTATATTACCTTTGGCTGCCCCATCAAAATTCATTTTAATTGTGTCAAGAGGTGGCATCTCCCACCTTACCTTAGCCACTTATAGGCCATCTCGATTAGAAGTTTCAAGCATGTAGATGTAGACGTGACTTAAGAAGTTTTCCGCAGCCATGATCTGGGCAGAAACAATTTCTGTTTTGCTGCAGAATGTTTATATTGTTCCTACACATTTGATAGATGCATTCCTTCTTCTTCATTAATGTAACACGTTATTCTTCATCACTTATGATTTTGATTGTAATGTGATCTAGACTTCCAAAACGCCTTAAATAATTTGGTCTACACCTGTTGGATTACATTTTAAGAAAGAACTAAGTTTATATTGTGAAGACAATTGAATAATAGTAAACCAGCAACTGAAAACAACAAATAATCACTCAAAGAATTTCTGTCTGCTCGTCAATCCATCTATACAGATATAACTTCGCAATGTAGTTTCCTATCAAATTCAATTTAAAATCAAAGATAGAAATGCACCATGGAGTTATTTACAGGTCAAGAAACAGTAAGAAGCACGAATATAACCAGGCATTTATACTGCATTTAGGTAGAAACAACACCGTGGGAGCAGCTTTATGACGGAAACAGGCCTCCTCCACAGCTTCTGGGGCTGATATGCTCAGAACAGAAACCTGCATGGTAAATGCATAGAAACCATTCAACTTACATCACTTTGATGAACAGAAAAATGCACACTTATAAATAATGAAGAAACAATATGCAATGTATAACTACTAACAATCAATTTAAGTGGCTAAGGTGAGCAGTACAAATTTTATCTAGCCTGAAACCCAGGATGCAATATCTAAGATGACAGACAATTTACCAGTGAGCAAAATGTATGTAGCTTATAAATAATTAAATAAAGCATAATTGTAGATAAGGCCTGCTTTAATTTATTACATGAATACTTATGCAAAATATAAGTGGGCTAATGGATTGTATATCTCAAATGTAGCTGTTACTCCTGAAGTGCATGATATTTAGATATTCACATATGGTTGTGTGCACATGAATGTGTTAAGATCTGTGCATGTAGAGACATACAGAATTGTATTGAAATTTGATATGGAACACTGATGAACAATAAAGTATGGTGAAACACAAAATTATAAGAAGAAATGAAAGCTTGTTATTTCATGAACATTGATTCATTCTTAGAGTCACAAGGGGTGATGGTCCTGAAGATCTTTTATGATAATCCCTATGTCAACTGGATGCATGTTAATGTTCACAATCACTAGGCTAATGCCTGAGAAGAAATGTCATTGACGCCTCATATTGACACTAGTTATTCTATTTATCATCATAATTATCTTCGTATGAGTAATAATTCATTATTGAGGAATATTTTCTCGTCACATCAAGGTTGTTGGTACCTCCACCTGGGCTCAGCAGCAACCATTACACTAAAAGCATGCCCTGCTAGTATTTTAACCAGGATCATTAACTTTCCAATAGATAATTAATCCTACAAACATTCATATCTACATGAGTTATATCTCTTATGTGTGTATCTTCATTAGTGCATGGGCTTTTCAACACTCCATTTCATCACGGGAGTTGTCAGTTTCCATCCATGTATAATGCAATTCCAGTATGAAATAAAACAGACCTCTTTCACAAACTTGGTACTTTGTCACTTATCTAAAGTGGACACAGACTGCTGATCAGCCACTGTTCATAACACATATTCTTGTTTTACTCAATCGACACATTTTACTATTTATCATGGAAAATGATCAGATTTGCAGTTGCCTCAGATTATTTCATTGTGCACTTGTAGTCACAAAAATTATAGCCAAAATTTGACACCACTCCTTGTTGGAATGTATAGGATTCCAAATTCCAGTAGGTGAGGCATGATCAAGATTGAGACATAAATTGCAATGTGAGCATGCCATAAGCAAATTAATGAGAGACACAAAGTTATCCTATTTATATAAGTAACAGGGCAAACAAAAATCATTGACTTAGTAAATAAGATTCTAGGGTACCTACTGAACTTGGATCTCTGTTTCAACAAGGAAGAGTAGATATTAGTTGCAGATCTTGATGGACATTTGACAACAGGTCGTGGAGATTGATCACGTACTTAAGAGCTAGGATATAAGATGTCCATGGTCATTGACAGAATAGCCGATTGTTATGAGCAATTTCCAATACTGGATACATAGAGGACTAAAGGTGAACACCATGTACATCACTTAGTTTGTGAGAATTAGCAGTTGGAGTGATCGGTTATCAATCCAGCCCAGCAGGGTGCGATTGAGCACAATGCCACAAGGACACCTCGCATCAACATTTCAGATATCTACTTCAGATTTGCTTCTTTCTCCACCATTATTTTGTGCCTTCACTGTCTTGGGATGAGACATGAGATAAGGTTTGGGGAAATGTTGATTATATATTTGAATTATTTGCACGGGGCTTATGTACCTTAGAGATATGGATTTATATGTATTTCGAACTCTTTGTTGTGGTGAGACTCGGGACATTACATGTGTTGGTGGGTACTGTATTTTATTGTTGTGGGAATTCATAGTCATATGTGGCAATTATTTCATTTATGGTCTTATTATTAGGGATTATTATGTTGTGTTTATGATAGGACTTATTATTCATCGGCTTGGTCAGTGATGTATGGGAGTTGTACCTATCATTTTCATGTCACTTTTCAGAGGTGGATGGTCTCAGTATGGCTTTGACGCATGCACTTGATCCTAGCAAGACCTCGGGTCCCAACTTCATTTTAGGATTACTAATGCACCATGCTCTTTCTGCATGTGTTCTTGTTTAATGTTCTCCCTTCTTTCTTTTTCCTGATTTTTTTACTGGACTTTTGTTAGAGAACGAGACTGTCTTTGTTTCTATTTGCACCATTTCTCCAAATGCAAGAATCAGTGTCAACATATTTCAAATTCCAAAGAAGGAAATAAATAAATTTAGTTTTTATTCTAGGTTGCCAAGGTACAGGAACAGGTACGTGGGTACATCGATTTTCAAAAACCCTTGGGTACGGTATGTCTTAGGTATGTCCGTACATATATGATAAATATATATATACTCATTTTACTCATTTTTTAGTCCATAAGAAATACAAAACTTGAAAAATATAGTAGGATCAAGGCTCAAAACATTCAATATGCTTAAAATTTAACATTTTCATTAATCATGTGGCAATATGAATACAAATAATCTAGAATATATCATCTAGATTTTCTTCAAAACCAAATTCCTACATGCCACTCCCGCTAGCTCCACTTTCAGTAGCTCCACTCTCCACTCCTTGTGAACTCCCTTGAATGTCATCTTTGTCATCAAATATTGAAAGTTGGGAAAGAGTGGTTGTGGAGGCATTAAATATCCCAAAGTTTGTGATAACCTCTACTATAGTCCTTAGACTTCGTGACAAGAGACGCAAATTGGAATGCACAATACCAAATCCTCAGTATTTTCATAGTTACCTGAGACAGGGGGACGGGGTTTCGGACGGCAAAAAAATTCTAAATTTTGGGGACGACGGGGGGATGGCTAATTAAAAATATATAAATATTTAAAATATAAAGATATAGTGACTAAATTATATAAATAAGCTGAAATAAAACCATTTGAGATTTAAATAAGGTGAAACTTGAACTCATAAACATCAAATACATTCCTTAATACTATAATATCAATATGTTAATGTCATAAATTGAAAATTCATAATACATATTTGAATTTTGAATTTGAGACAAGCTGAAATTTCAAATATATTATAAAATATAAAAGTAAAACCATTCTAAATTACGATTGATCAAGTGACAATAGCTGATATTCATATCATTAATCTCATAGCCAAATACACCAACAATTGTCTATTGTCAATATTACAAAAAAAAGAGGACAACTACAAGTATCAGCCTAAAAATCAAAATCAACATCTGAAGCAATATCCATGAACTCCTCGCTGGTACTAGCATCCTCGTCCTCAAAGGTAAGCCCAATCAATCCCTGTTGCACAGTATTGTCCTCTTCAACTTGCCTTGGCTCCTCGGGATCTACATCCCACCGTAATGTTGGGGTCTTGTTTGTACTCAGGTGTCTTGCGATCCATAAGACGCAAAGCACTATGTACAACTACAAGTTTCTCCGCTCTCACAGAGGTAAGCCTATTCCTCTTAACAAAGTGTATCCAACCATATGTAGACCAGTTCCTCTCAGAGGCAGAGGAGCTAGAAACCTGGGAAAGGAGGCGAATGGCAAGTGGTCGCAGCAGTCCTGAAGCCCATACAGTCGCCACCAACTCACTGGCTTCTCCTGTGCTATTGTTACCATGTCTGCCTTTGTTGATGTTTTGTACCCATCAAGTTCAGTGAAGTCGAGCCACTCAAATCTGATCTGTGAAGCCTCCTGTGGAGTGTACATTTTTTTAAAGGCCTTCATAAGGCCCTTCTTCACCTCATCATCATCCAATGGGATAACTCTGCCTGGCCTCTCCACATACCATTTGGGATTCAGTGCATACTGTAACCATATGAAGAGGAGTGTTCAACTTCTCCCATCTCCGCTGAATAATGGGTTGTATATGTTCATTATAGAACTCCAAAGTGGGGTCCCTCACCCGAATAGCTGCCTTCATTTGCCCAAGCATGTTGTCAATGCACTCGTAGATCTCACCAAGATTGGGGCTGTTAGAATCCCCATATTTGATGACACTAAAAATTGGAGCTATGATTGATATGATGTATTTCATATCAACCCAAAATGTTTCCCGCAACACCACTTCCTTCACTCTTTTCCCTTGATCTGTCTTGGACTCACACCACCTAGTCCAATCCTGTGTCATAATCATAATTTGCAGGGGCTCCTGCAACTCAGACATCCTCTCCAACAAAATAAAATAGGATGCAAAGCGGGTGTCAACTGGTTTCAAAATTCCTTCTTCGAAAAAGTGCCAATGATGTGTGGTGATTACATATGAACTTCTACACATCCTTGGCCTCAGTCACTATCTAGTTAACCCACTAAATCTTCCTTATGTCTTTCAGTGCATTGTTCATGGCATGCACACAACATGGAGTCCAATAAATATGCCTATATTCCCACTCCACTAGCTTGCATGTTGCTCTACACACATAACTTGCATCTGTGACAACCTATACAACGTTTGAAGATCCAACCTCCTCAATGGCATTCTTCAAAATCTGATACTGAAACTCAGCATCTTTCCGCTTCCTAAAACAATAGATTGCTCTCAAGAAGTGCGGTCCATCTTTGTAAGAGACAATGATATTGATGAGAGGACGGTGTCTAATATCTGTCCACCCATCCATGATAATGCTACATCCATGTGACATCCATGTCACCTTCATCTCCTCCATCAACAGATTAACCTTGGAATAGTTTCTATCCAAGATTGTCATCCTCAGTTTTGTGTCTCCAGAGGCACATAACTTGTACCTGCTGTTGCAACCTTAGCCATAGCCTCCTTGTAATAAGGAGAGCGAGCGGCATTAAATAGAATCCCAAAGCAAGATAAAAAATTTCCCGATAGCATCATCTGCCTCTTCCCTTGCCTTTGAATCAAACATGTCAACAACTGAATTTGGGGCTGCCCCCACGGCCTTTCTCTTCCCTCTGCTTTCCACTTCTGACACTCCAAAACTAGAACCAACCAGAGTATTACTATGTTTGCCAGCCAGAGTAGAACCACGAACTTCTGGCACATTGTCTGTAGTATTTCCATTGAAGATTCTCACCATCTCATCTAGTGAAAGGCCCTTACAAGTGCCAACCCCCCTTCCTGTAAGGTGCAACAAGTGTGCATTGGTCCTAGTGATACTGCCATGCCAAGTCAGTGCACATATGTTGCACTTCCATACTTTGCTCCCCCTCGAGACTTGGAGATGGGGTTATCAACAATTTGGGCAAATTGTTGCAATGGCTTCTTCTTATCAAATGGTCCAATGGCAAATTTGGACAATATTGGAGAGGGGCAATTGGTAGCACTACCAACTGAACTACCAGTTGCCGCTTGCCACTACATTTTGTGTCCCTTCTCCACTCTCCCCCATTGTGGCATCACCAACTCTTCCACGGCCACCTATCTCAACTTCCCGTTCAACCCTCTCCTGCTCTGATTCATGCTCTGATTCATACTCATGCTCAGAAGAAGAACTCATTGTGATGATTGTTGCAATGAATTAAAAACAACCATAACTATATGATTGATTAATTTTTTTTTAAAAAACGTAACCAATATGCATTTTTTAAATCCTACAAACTATATGCGACATGCGTGATTATATTGTGAATGTAGATGCAAATGCTAAAAACAGCCCTAAAAATGCAAATATAAATTTATAATATAAATTTTAAACTAGAAATAAAATGTATTAAAAAAAAAAAACGTAACCATTTAAATTTTACAACCAAACCCTATGCAAGATGCATTTTTTAAATCCCACAAACTATATGCCTAATGTAGATGCAAATGCTAAAAAACAACCCCTAAAAATGCAAATATAATATAAAATTTAAAATAAAAATAAAAATAGAATTTAAAAAAAAACGTAACCATTTACTATGCATTTTTAAAATCCTACAAACTATATGCATGATTACATTGTGAATGTAGATGCAAATGCTAAAAAACATCCCCTAAAAAATGCAAATATAAGATAAATTTTAAAATAGAAATAAAAATGTAATTTAAAAAAAAAAAAACGTAACCATTTACAACCAAACCCTATGCAATATGCATTTTTTTAAATCCTACAAACTACATGCATGATTACATTGTGAATGTAGATGCAAATGCTAAAAAACAACCCCTAAAAATGCAAATATAAATTATAATCTAAATTTAAAAAAAAAAAAATTTTACGGGTATTGTAAGCAAATAAAATTATAAATATAAATACCTCTTGCTTGCTCTTGTTTTTGCTCTTGCTCTTGCTCTTGCTTGGTGTGAATATGAAATGAGCCCATAATGTAAATTTATAACATAAAATTGCACTTTTAGGGTTAGGGTTAGGTTAGTAATGCTCTTTTTTTATTATTAGTGATTTACAATTAAAAAAAAGGTTAAAGTGTTGTTTTTATGTTTTTATGTTTGGAAATGCGGCTGACCACGTGGGGGACGTCTGGACGTCCCCCCATGTCCCCCAGGCGTTTCCCATCATTTCCAGACGTCCCCAGGACGTTTCCCAACCAAAAAAAGGGAAACGTGGGGAACGCGTTTCCCCACGTCCCGGGTGACGTGCGGGGCGTCCGAACGTGTCGATTTTGGGGAACGCGTCCCCGCATAACTATGGTATTTTTGAATGCCAACTTCCTACAACTAGCTAGAACTCTCGAATTCTCACTCTCTCCTTTACAACTAGGCTTATGCCTCTTACAAACAAGATTACTAGGGTGTTCTATCATGCACTAAAGGACATCCAAATGCCAAGGAACTTCTAGAAATCTGTTTTTTTCCGTTGCTCTTTTTTTTGTGGCTGAAATGGGCAAAATCAAATGGACAACAATATGAAACTGCCATGCTTCATCTGCATTCGCCAAGTGCTGCCACTAGCAAATCTTCTAGCTTCACAAGAAAAACTGCAATGCCACATTTAGGATTGTCATACCAACTAGCTAGAACTCTTGAATTAGCTGAGAAATGATGATCGTTTTCCCTCATTTCATTTCAGCCCTTATATATGCTTTTTCACAATGTTCATACATCAGGTTGAACTTTGTAATATAGTGTTGACGCTTCCTACTTGTTTTCTTCCTCCACATCACCGTTCTAAACTTTTCATTCACATAGTTTTTATGTCTTTGTTAAGATTTGGGCATTCATCTAGGTTGATATTCCATTTGTTCATCCATTTGTGGTTTTGCTTCATCCATGTGTTCTTTCGTTTGTGCAACTCTTCACCTCTTGTAGCCCTAAGTCACTTGTTGGTCTTCATGTTTTCTGTTTTGTAACATATAAGCTTGGTCATAGCGGTTGCCTCTAGAGGGAAGGTACTGTTTCAGACAAGATGATTTCATAGGGAACCGTGGGTCTTGGTTCTGAAATTGTTTGTTATTAACCGTTTTTGGATCCTTTCTATTTGTCTCCATTGCGAACTTGTCGTCTCCTTAGCCCATACCTCACAATTGTACGACACTAGTGGTGTGACAAGTAACCCAAATAGGACCTTAGTGGTCTTCCAATCCCATAGCTCAACATTCTTGCACTGTTTTGGAGCGCATAAAGAGCTCTCCATCCTCCTTGTATTCTCTTCATCCTACAAGTATCCCAAAGAGAGCTTGTTGTGAAAATCATGGCCAAGATATTTGTATTCTAACACCACTTCAAGAGACTCTCCTACAAACTGAAAGTCGAGATGTTGCTTCTTCCTTTTCACTGAGAAAATCATAATTTTGTTTTGCCAATGTTTACCTCCATCCCCACTTCTTTACAAAAGAGCTCTAAAGAATGAAGGTGATCTCTTAAATCTTGGATTGTCTTTGCCATTAGAACTAAGTCATCTGCATATAGTAGGAGTTTCACCACATATTTGGCCAAGTGGACCCCTTTCCCTCCAAATTTGTTTATCCACTCCTCTAGCTTGTCAATGCAATACCCAAATAAAGTCGGGGAAAGAGGGTGGCCTTGTTTGACACTATATCACTCCCAAAATACTCGGATAGCCTTGCCTGCATTTTGATTTTAGCCTTGAATTGTTCATATAATCTGTGAATCATGCGGTCCCGTGATGCGTTGGAACCCTAGTTCTTCCATTTATCTCTATATTTGCTCCTTGGCACCATGTTAAATGCCTTTTTGAAGTCTAAAAAGCAACAATACGCATCCTCTTCTTTTATTCCAAACCTTTTCAACTAGGTGCCTAAGCATGATGTAGTGATCAATGGTTGAGTGTTTGGGTCTAAAACCTGATTGAACAAATACATGGACAATCTCCATTCACACCATAGTTACCAAATCCGGCCGGATCCGGATTTTTCAGCCAACTTAGATAAATTTGGTTTGAGTCGGCCTTAATTTAGGAATTTTTATATTTTAACATTTTATGTAGTTTTCTGAAAAAAAAGTCAACTATCAACCCTATATATTAAAAATATAACATTTTACATTACATTATTGAAGTTTTTCATTGTATTTGTCAAATTTTCATATTTATAAAATTCAACTCACATACATTTCGGACCGGATTTTTCTTAACTTTTTCAAGAATTCGGATTGTCGGATTTTTTTCCCCTCTCGAATGGATCCGGATTTCTAGACACTGTAACTATGATTCACACATAAGGAGACGAATCATCTCTAGCAAACCAAAGGACCTTGATGAAGTGTCTTTTAAGGCATAGTAAATTGAGGAAGAAAAGAAGTAGGGTGACAAAGAAATCCAAGAAAAATCAGTCATCAAATAAGCCACGTAAAGATAAAAATCAACCATCCAAATCCTATAAGTGGAAAGGTAAGAAAAATGCCCCTGCTTTACATGTTTGCAACACATCAAAGAATCATTGAGTCATTGTGTCAAGGATGGACATATTGATGCAAAATATTGGAAGATGTATCCATAATTGCATCTTAAGAACCACACCAAAGAGAACTCGAAGAATCTCATGGCATCCTTGAAGAAAGGAAAAGAGGAGATAGAGGATAGTTCAGATGTAGATGAGAGTTTGGGTTCAACCACTACTAATGTGGCTGGCACGGAGCAAGAAAGGGAAGAAATGAGCAAGCTTTTCCAAGTCAATAAGTCTCAGGTAAATGCAATTGTTGATACTCGATCATAGTGGAATTTGGTTACAATGAAGTTGTTAAAAGGCCTGATTTAAAAACTTATGATCATCCACATCCATACCCTTTGGGTCAGATAGAAGGCATAGAAATACAAGTAACTGGAAGATGTATAATTAAATTTGGCATTAACTTACATTATATAGATCAGATAGAAGCATATATGATTAGCCTTGATGCATTTAATGTTGTGTTTGAAAGTCCTTACTTGTACCTCAGAGATGATGTCTTCACAAAGACAGAAAACAAATACCCTGTGGGTCGGATGGGAGGCATACAAATACAAATAACCAGAAGATGTATAATCAAATTTGGCATTAATTTGAGTTATATAGATCAGATAGAAGCATATATCATTACCCATAATGCATTTGATGTTGTGTTTGGAAGTCCTTACTTGTACATGCAATTGTTGATACTCGATCATAGTGGAATTTGATTACAATGAAGTTGTTAAAAGGACTGATTTGAAAACTTATGATCATCCACATCCATACCCTTTGGGTCAGATGGGAAGCATAGAAATACAAGTAACTGGGAGGTGTATAATTAAATTTGGCACTAATTTAGGTTATATAGATCAGATAGAAGCATAAGTGATTAGCCATGACGCATTTGATGTTGTGTTTGAAGTCTTTGTACCTCGGGATGATGTCTTCATGAAGAGGGAAAACAAATACCCTTTGGGTTGGATGGAAGGCATAGAAATACAAGTAACCAGAAGCTGTAAAATCAAATTTGGCATTAATTTGAGTTATTTAGATCAGATAGAAGCATATACCATTACCCTTAATGCATTTGATATTGTGTTTGGGATTCCTTACGTGTACCTCAAGGATGATATCTTCATGAAGAGGCAAAACAAATATAAGTGGGTCAAGGATGGAGTCAGCTATATAATCAAGGCACATCAAAGTGATTCCAAGCTTGCCATGGTAAGAGCCAACCACGCCAAGAGAGTCATTCAAGCAAACAAGAAATTTTGTTCACATCTTTTGAAGGATAAACAAGATGATGGGATAAGAATTTCTAAGATTGAAGGTGCTAACAAGGGATTGAACTATTTGGATGAGTTATTGCAATCTTTTCAAGAAGTGTTTCAGGATCCCAAAAGTTGGTCACCTAACAGCATGTCAACAAGATTCAACCGAACCTCAAGTATCTTGGCCAAACCTCAAATATTTTTAAGAAGGCCAAATCTACCAATATCAGATCAACACATTGATAGTGACATCAGCCCCCATTTTCGTTACACAATCTTTGTTTTCCAGCCCAAGTGCTTTGAAAACCATCATGGATGGAGTGAATATTTTAATGGTGGTGCAAATTATTGGATTACAATGTGGCACTAATTGAATCAATGATCGTGAATTTGACTGTGTGGACCTAGCATTTAGACTATGGACAGTATAGAGTAAGTGCGACTATCTAAATATTATATGATGGTGTATCAAATATTGAACTATTGTGAACATTTGGCATCAAAATATTTCTTTTATATCATTTTCATATTCTATATTCAAGGTTATGCATAATGTTTTATGTTAAATACCTTCAAAGCTTTTCTAACCTTTTTGAAATTCCGAACTTTGGTGAACCTTTCACCTTTCTCAAACCTTGTTACCATGCCTAAAGGGAAGGTAAAGTGTAAGATATATTTTCTGCCCAAATCTCCTCTACCCAATATTAGATTTGTATAGGCAACCTCTTTTGGAGGTTGATAAGGTAAAAAAATAACTTCAAAGAGTTGTTGAAGCTAGTGACCATTCCCTAAGCACGTCACCATGTGGGTCGCCCAGTGTCACAGTTCAAAGGGAAGATGACTCTTGGAAAAGGTGCATAGATTATAGATTGTTGAATACTATCACCGTCAATAAAAGGTATCCACTCTCATGGATTGATGACTTGTTGGACTGGCTTCAACATGCTAAGTATATTACAAAGTCGGATCTCAAATCTGAGTACCATCAAGTTTGTATGAAGGATGAGGATTTATGTAAGGCGGTCTTCAAAACAAAACAAGCCTTGTATGAATGAATGGTACTTTCTTTTAGTTAATGTAACACACCAACTATATTCATGAGGTTGATGAATGGTGCATTGAGGCCATTCATAAAAACATGTGTGATAATGGGTCTAGATGATATTTTGATTTTCAATGTTACTTAGGCAAAACATCTATTCCATTTGAAGAAAGTCCTGCGAATGTTGGAGTTAAAACAACTTTTGTGCAATACGAAGTAAGAATTTGCAAAGCAATCACTAATCTATTTGAGGCATGTCGATAGAAGTTGAGGCTATTACCAACTGGACCATACTTAAGAGTGCTACAGAAACAAGGAGCTTTGTTGGGGCAGTGCAGCACATGAGGAATTTCAGTCCTCCTTTCTCCACAATAGTGCCACCTTTGCATGTGGTTGCAGCAAGAGGTAAGAGTTTTAGTTGGTGCAAGGAGTAAACTAGTGCTTTTGATTCTTTGAAGTATAAAATCAGCTATACACCAGTGATTATTCTATCTGATTTGCAGCAACCATTCGAGGGAGAAACAGATGCAACTATGATATAGGGGCAGTTTTATTACAAAGAGGTAAGCCAGTTTGTTATAATTCAAAGTTATTTTCCAAAGGTAAGAGATTACCATGTATATGATAAGGAAATGTATGCACTTGTTCAAGCAATTAAGAAATGGAAGCATTATTCATTGGACAAGGAATTAATTGTTCATGCAGGCCACAAACCTCTTCAATATTTACAAGCACAAAATAAGTTGCAGCAATCACGACACTACATGTAGACGATATTTGTTCAACAATTACATTTGGTGATCAAGTACAAGAAGGGAAGTCCAAATGTGTTGGCATATATGCTATCTAGGCCAGCAATTGCAAAGCAAATTTCAGCTTTGGCAATGATCTCGCAACTTGAACCTTTAAGACAAGAGGCTTATGAAGAAGCATATGCTCAAGATGCAGATTTTGCAGAGACATCAGCAATTGAAGACAAAAAAGTAGATGTTGAAGAGAAAACTGATTTCTACCTCAAAAATGGGCCACTGTAAAATTGGACAAAGTCTGTGCCAAAGGAGGAAAGACTTCTGCTCATGAGGGAGGTACATACCTCCAAAGTTTTAAGCCACAATGGTGTGGGAAAACCATGGCTCATTTGCAAAGGTATGTGTATTCTCCCAAAATGTAAGAAGATGTCTCAAAATTTATTAGAGGATGTAATTTATTTTGCACAAACAAAGCCTAAAGTTAAGAAAAAGGGTTGTGCATGCCTCTTCAGGTACCTGCCAGACCATAGGAGAGAATCTCTATGAAGTTTTTGGAAGCTTTGCCTAAATCAAAGCATATACATGACTGCTTGTGCGTTGTGTTTAGATTTAGAAAGATGTATGTTTAAGAAGAAAATAAAAGGGCATGAAGCAGCTGAGTTTTACTTTACTAGTGTTCCATATGATATGAGTGATGGAAGGGCAATACAGCGATAAGTGGTTGAGCAAGCAAGAAGGCAAGTTTGTATTAATCGACAATCGTCTTAGGCAAGGTGAGTGGGAATTCAGGTCCCATATGACTCCTCTTGACTTTGAAAATTGGGATCAGTGCAAGGATACCTTCCAAACTATGGGCAGATGAAGAACAGCTCCAATCTAGTAGCACCTGTACTGGGATTGCACGACCTTGAGGCACAAAGGCAGTGGCAGAGGTCCGTGAGATTCAATCTCATACAGATGCGACAATAGATATTGGTAAAATTCAGATTAAAATTGCAATGGATATCCCAAATATCTCCATTTTCGATAGCGAATCGAATGTAATCAATAGAAGCCTGGCTGAGAAATCTTTGATCTGCAAATTCATTAGGGCATTGCCAGCTCAGGAGAGGAATTTAAGTCGTGGATTCGCAAAACTGGAAAGATTTCCCTAGACTAGGGATCCAATGGTTGTCTAAAGGCTTCTTCCAGCTCACTTTTCAATCCGCAAATGACAGGGAAGGAATCTTCACAGGTGGACCTTGGTTCTTCGAAAATGCAGGATTATACATGAGGTATTGGTCTCCCCTATTCAATCCTTCAAAGAAACTGATTTCGAAAGCACCACTATGGATTAAAACTTACAAACCTTCCCTGATTTTAGGGAGATGGGACCTTGAAGAAGATAACCAAAAGCACCGGGATCCAATTTATTTGGACAAAGCCACAAACGAACAATAACTCTCAACCTATCCCAGAATCTGTGTCTATGTCAATTCAGCAGAGCCCATTCTACAAGCAGTTCATATTTTCTCTTCATCAGGGACATGGAAACAAAGCTAGATTATGAATGTCTCCCCTTCAGGTACTACAGATGCAGGAAAATTGGCCACGAGCGAAGTACCTATAATATGGTCCCCAATTCTTTACAAAGATGCTCAACAAGTGGATCCAAATGAGACTAAGAAAAAGATGATCAAGAGATGGATGCCTAAAATAATAGACCTGGCCCTCCATAAAGCATTTAGACAGCACGATCATGGGAAATTCTTCCAAAACAGTCAGCGTGAGGGGAAAGTCAAAGCAAACTCAGAGAGCCCAGTAGATACAAAAGTATATGAGAGTCCTCAGTTTGGATGAGATCCCTGATGACATAGCGGAGGAGAATATTCAGGCCTTAATTGAGGAAGTAGTGAAGCTGGGATTTTAGGAAATTGCTAAAACCCCTTGGTTTGGGGCAGCTCCCTTCAGTCTCTGACCTTAGCCCTAGGAAAAGTGATGATTATAAAGAAAACATTGAGGTACAGGCCCCTGACCAAATCTCTCAAAAACGATTGAGGAAGAGGCAGCTAATCAAGAAGCCCATTTCCCAAATCTTTCAGCAAAGGATCAACCCGTTGCAATCATAAAAACTCCTAAAACTGGGAGCAGGATTCTTACCTCTCCTGCCTTGAAATCCCAACCAGACAACGGCTCCCGGGCTATTAGGGGAAGGAAGCCATTGGCTTATAAATTACAGTCAGATGCTCAAACAATAATAGAGAAAGGAAATCAAACGACCTTAGATACCTTCATAATTGGTGAAAGAGGAACCCCCTCCACCCAGGCACCATGAAAATCTTAAGCTGGAATGTCAGGGAGTTAAACCCCGCTTACAATAATGGTCGCTTATTAAAGCAACTACTAAATGAGGAAAAATTGAGTATCCTTCTCCTTCAAGAAACTAAATTGGACGAGGTTGCCTTTGAACTACTGGTCCGGTCTAACTGCATAAATTGCATAGTTAACTAAGACTTCAGGATGGTAAAAGAAATTCAAATTTTGGGGACGCATTTAGGGGATGACTGTTAAAAATATATAAAATTTATATATATTACAAATATAACATGAATACTTCAATAAACTAAGACTTAAAACTGAAAGTTTGAAGATTGAAACCATTAATCCAATTATTCATCACATAAGCCAAGGCCCAAAATGCTATATTTAACATTCAATGATTCATATTAATTCATTGATATGAAATAAGAACCGAGACTAAGAGATACATTGATACTTCATACTAGATAGAGATACAATGATACATCAACAATATCAATATGACAATGAAAAACAAGTCTTCATTAATTAACATGAGAAGTACAACTACATATGTTATTAAATATTATGTCATAACTCATAAGTACATAACCAAAATGGCAGCTCAATAATCAGTATTTTTATTTTTATTTATTGTAAAAAAGACGGGAAAAATTAAAAATAAATAGTGCTGGCCTGTAGGGGACGCTCGGGACATCCCCTTCATTTTTTGCATTTGTCGGGACATGGGGGCGTCTTGTCCCCGTCCCCAAGTCCCTAGGACATCCCGAACGTCCGAGACAGCTTAGGGATGGGGGTGTGCATCCCCATGCAACACTGATAAATTGTGAGTGAACAATAGAGGAGGCTAGGGGCAGTGCAAGAGGCTTGGTTATGTTGTGGAATCCCAAAATGCTAAAAGGTATGGTCATCTCTCTATTGCCATGTGCTTGAATAAATTCTTTGAAGCCTACCAAGAGGATTTGGACTTCATTTTGTCCAATGTATATGGACCAATAGAGACAGATAGCAAGAAAGAGTGTTGGAAGGAACTAGAAAGCTTCAAGTGGTGGTGGTGACTTTAATGCTTTTCTCAAAGACAAGGAGAAGCTTGGGGGAACTCAATACTCCCCAACGCTTTGGACTTTAAGATTTTTGTGTCAATTGTGTTTTGTTGGACATTGAGCCCAAAACAAGATATTTTCTTGACTAATCAAAGATAAGAAGATTAGACTATCTTGGAGAGACTTGATAGATTTCTTCTCGCCCTAACGGGGTTTGATAACATCATATTCAATCAACATGTCCTATAATTTGCAGGTTCAGATCATTGGCCGATATCCTTAGAAGTGAAGTCAGATTCTAAGATAAAGGATACCCTCTTCAAGATGGAGTTCATGTGATTCCAAGACCAAAAATTTGAGCCCAAACTCTAAAAGTGGTGGGCAACAAAATAAAGAGGGTGTAAGAGGTTCATTCTAGCCCAAAAATTGAAAAATGTGAAAATAGAGGTGAGGAAGTGGAACAAGGAGAAATTTGCAACGAACTATTACACCAAAACTTCAAGGCATTAGTGAAATCCGCATGCTAGGATCATAACATCCCACCAAGGTTCCGCAGAGCCCGACCTCAAAGTTGGGTTTGTGCCCACACTCCCATACGTACGAGCCCCGCTTCACCAACGTTTAGGTGCCCCACGGGCCCCAACTACACGGCATAACCAACCGAATGGGATTCAAACACAGTGACCGCTCTGATACCAAATGCAACGAACCGTTACACCAAAACCTCGAGGCGTTAGTGAAATCCGCACACTAGGATCATAACAAAATTTGGAAACTTATTCTCCCGAAAGGAATCCATAGCAGCAGACCTAAGAGAAGTCCAACAAATTACCATGGATAATGGGGCTAGTACGGTCAGCTTGGCCAAGGAAAACGAATTGTTGACACAACTACAACAGATCCTGCAAATGGAGGAAATGCATTGGAAGAAGTCATCCAAGGTGATTTGGCTGAAATATGGTGATAAAAATGCCAAATTATTCCACCTTTCTACCTTTGTAAGAAGGAATAGCAATAGGATAAACAAAATTACACTACCCTCCAAAGATAATTGTGAAAAGGGAGGGGAGAATCGTGGAATTAGGTGTCAAATTTTATCAAAATTTGCTTTCCGATGGAGGTGTTGACCATACCTTGGTTCAAGCTGATATTTTGGCCAATATTCCATAAATCATCACGAGAGAGGATGTTCTTGACCTAATGAATCCAATCTCTATGGAAGAGGTTTGTAAGGCGCTTAATACTATAAGGGGAAATAAGGCCTCGGGTCCGGATGGATTTCGAGCAAGATTCTTCAAGAAGTTTTGGCACATTATAGCTAAGGACGTATGGGCAGCTGCAAATGAATGTAGAAGGAAAAATCAATTCTAAAAGAGTGGAATTCAACCCTTCCCTCATTCCAAAAACTAAGATCGCGGACTTCTTAGATGCCTTGAAACCGATCTCACTTTATAACACCATATACAAGATTCTTACAAAGGTCTTAGCAAACATCACACCCAAAGCATGGGTCTCCTATGTTAGTTCCCTCTATGATGTTCTAGCCCATCCTGTTGCCATTACCCCCACTCCTCCACATTCCTCCTTTGTTTTCTCTAGCTTCTCGATCAAGAGAGCTATTTTAAAATTACGCACCAACAAAGCAGCTGATTGTGAAGGTCTCAAAGCTGAGTTCATCAAATATGGTGTGGATTCCTTTGCCTTTCCCCTTGCCATGCTTTTTAATCAGGTAGTGTCTTTGGATTCCCTCAGTCTTGGTCCCAACACATCATCTACCCTATTCATAAGTCTAGAGATCCCTCTATCCTTGGAAACTACAGACCATTATGATTGGGCATACATTTTCCAAACTTTATGCCACAGTGTTAGACATGCAATTGACAGAATACTTGGAAAGGAATAATATCGAGCTCAAGGGCAAGTGGGCTTTAGGATGGACTACCAAACTATTGACCACATCTTTACACTCCAGGCTATCATCGAAGAAGTTCGTCAAAAGTCTTCCAAAGTTTTTTGTTGTTTTGTTGACTTTAAGAAATCCTTCACTCGGTTCCAAGATACCTCGCTTTCTAGAAGTTGATAGATTTCGGCATCCCCGATTCTCTTGTTACCGTTGCTTGGAGGCTTTATGGGACCGTCATCAAGCGACTTCATACCTCTCACGGTTTGTCGACTTGGTGAAGAGCACCACTGGGGTCAAACAAAGATGTCCTCTCTCACCGACCCTCTTCAACATATACATTGATGAGTTAGAAGAGTTTCTTCAATAGCATACCCATTTGGATGATGGTTGTCTTCTACATGAAGTACTTATAGGCTATAGCCATCCTCCTTTTTCTTGCTGATGTTGTTCTCCTCTCACACTTTGTAGAGGGCTTACAAACAACTTGATGCCCTTAATAGCTTCTACGAACTCCAAGAACTTGTGGTCAACCTTAGAAAAGGTTGTGATCTTCAATGTCTCTAAGCACTTTCTATCCAAATTCCACTTTTTCTATGTACAGGAACTTCTTGAGATCACATCAGCCTACACTTATTTGGGGTTCCAATTTTATGGTCCATGCTTTAACATGAAGTTTTCCGCTCAACCATGCCTTTGGAAGGGGTATGCCACTCTTTTGTTTTGGAACATCTGTGTTTTCAAATCCACTTCCAAGACAGCCCCTCTAAGTTAAGCTTGTTTGAGACTATCATCTGCGTATAGCTCAAAGGTTTGGGGACCTAGCCTAAGAGTCGTTAATTGGGCCCATATTGAGAGAGTCCAAACTCTCATGTTGCAGTGCATGATCCATTGCAAACAGGCAATTCCTCAGTGCATCACCCAAGTTGAATTTACCACCCACCAGCTACACCTTGAGACTATCTTCACGCTTACTTTCTACATCCACGAACTCGGATCCTCGGGAAACTCAACTTTTGATCATGAGAGATATCCTTACTTGAAACTTTGCTCTTCGGATAGTAGTGTTTCACTAGTCCTCAACAGACGCGGCATTATTGGTACTCGAGACTAGGCAACTCCTTTCAATCGGCATCTCTATCGACAGTGCTACCCCCTTCCATTTATTCACTAGATGTGCCTTTCAAGCTCCTTCCCACTAAGGATGTCATCATTAGGACTCGCCGAGAGGACATCTACATACAATATATCCAGACCACCCGCTTAGTCCCAAGCTTGCTTTCTATGCCGATCATTTCTTACAAGTGGTGGATGGCTCTATTCGTCGCCCTCACTATCTCCAATGCCATTGGTCTCACAACTTGAGGTTCCCTTTGGCAAATGAGAGTTTGTTCCCACCAATTACGGGTTGAAACAAACCACCACATTCTCCGCCTGGACCAAATCTATCGTTTTTGCCCCCTCTAGTGGTGGAGAGCAAGGACCACTTCAATTTCGAGGCCTCATTTATTATGAGATCCGGGAAGCTATCATTATGTCTTTAGAGACTCAAACAACACTCTAGCTACTTTCTTCAGATATACAGACCAATGGTGTCTAGCTCTTTATCTTTGCAAGGTTGTCACCTTTCGAGGCAAATCCTCTATAGGAAGAGCCTAAAGGCTCTAGAGCTCCCACATTGATCACCTCCTTCTTTTAGCCCATTCCGTGATTGGTAGCACTATGTGTCCTTTGGGACAGTGGTACATCGCACATCGGAGTTGATTGACCAGCTTAGGTGGTGATTTTCTCAAGTGCATCACTACTACTCAATCTACTCAAATCTCCAAGCATGCTATCTCTCAAAGATCATCATGGCTCGCTCCACCTTGTCGGCATTATTTTGCTGCACCTTGTCAAATGTGGCTCTACCCTCGCCGCGACACCGATCTATTAATTATCAGCTGCTCCCTAGACCACAAGGACAAACTGATATAACAAGCTTCTTTTCTATCATGGGAGTTAGACCGACCTTAGACATTAGGTGAGATTCTAGAGGAAGTTTCTGACTTCTTCCTAGGATCCCCCTACCGAGCTCCTTTGCCCCTGTATACTCACCGAACAACATTATCAGATCTCTCAAAGTGATCCCTCCACTTAAGGCGCATTCAATGACATTCGATGAGATTTGCCCCGGTCCTTGATCGGGCACTTACTCGGGGCTTTTGTTCGCCTCTCATTTCTATTTGTATTGGTTTCTTTGCCACTTGTGTTAGTGGCACGCTGCTCTATTTTATCTTTGCACTTTGTTTCATCGGTTCATTTCTAGGATTCTCTCTTCCTAGAACTTTCTATTGCTAATGGTTGTATCCTTCAAATATCCATCGACCTATTTATTTTGGTCATTTGTGGACGTTAATATAATTTCTTTCTTTCTTTCTTTCTTTCTATGGAGGTTTCACATGTTTCAAACATAAAAAAAAAAGAGCAACGGCAGAAAATGATGGCTCTTTGAGATCCTTGGCATTTAGAGTTCCTTTCATGCACAAAAGAACAATCCCAATAATCCTATTTCTAAGAGGAAAAAGCCTAGTTGTAGAAGAAGAAATTGTTGCTGCCGAGATTAGCAGAGTGAGTACAATAGCAGGAAGATTGTTATAATTTACACTATCAAATCTCATGGTAACCGCCTTGGCCTAAGGAAGTTGAGCAATTGCCATTTCTGAATGGTTTTTCCCGTGCTTAGGTGATTCCAAGTTGAATTGCTTTGTGTCGTACTTCTTGTTGTTTTCTCATACTGTTCTCAACTTCTCATGTTATTTTCATATTTATTTTGTACAACTACAGTTCTGTTTCATTCCAGCAACTTGCGAACCCTAATTCCAGCATTAAGTCACATTCTATCTCTATTGATTTGAAGTTCACTTCAAGTAGGACAGAATTACATCTGTTAATTTCCAGCAAAAACTTAGGACTTGAGAGAATACAAATCAATAAAAATGAAAAAGAAGCAAATGTTCAGTTTTATGATTATTACGACATCTTATTATTTATATTCTATCCAATCAGTAAAACTTTACGACTTGGGTTCAAAAAAAGTTGAAAATCTTTTCTTCAATCAATCTTACCCTCATCTCTTGAAAGAAATATGAGCATTCATTAGATGTTACAAAAGACTCGATTGTGAATCCTTAATCCTTCATCAAGTAGAATGTCTTCTTCAGGTTCTACAAGGCCAGCTAGCTCTTACACAAACGGCATTGAGCTTGTTGATGTTGACCCTTCTTTATCATATGTGTAATATTATTGTACATAATATTAATTAATCATAGGTGTACTATGTAAGAGAGCTTTTGTCTTGTAGTAGAGGAGAGGAGCTAGTAGTGGTGCACCCTAAGTTAGGGGCCCACAAAATCAATTTAAATATAATGTGAGATCTTGATTTTTTCACCAGCACATAGTTCAAGATTTTTTTAAATTATATTTTTTTAGTGTTGAATTGGAGGGAAAGACATATTTTGAATTGATTTAAAATAGTAAATTTGAGTTACACTACATTTTGATTGGGACCCATACTTGATCATGGGTGATAATGGTTGAACATTGACAATTTAAAAATGACAAATCTTACATGGCATGATGTGATTGGGTGTTGTCATGTCAAAAATGACTAATCACTAGGTACTTTTATGACAACTATTGGATGTTGTGTATTCAAAACACTATATCCACAATTGGACCCTGCTCAACTATTGGTGTCTCTCCTATTAGATGAATAGTTCTCGTAGGAATGTGAAGAGTCTTCATGGAAGATGAAATGAATAGTCATCCTTTGTCTATGCATTTGTAATTCTTTCTTCATTTAGCAAAATGTGAATTCAATTTTGGTTTGCACCAAATATTGTTCACTTGTCATTCCAATATACCCGACTTGAAATGGATATCGAGCCCGAGCTTATTCAATCTTTTTTTACTCTCCAAATCTTCTCCCCACACTCTAAATTTCTATTCCCAGCCATTCTAATCCCTTTGCAACCCAGTTGCAATAAACTCAACGGCTGAGTTACCTTTCGCATTTTTAGCGAAAAACGGTTGTCGCAAACGGATTTGGCCATTTTCTATGTGCACGAAACATTTTTGTGCTCAATCAATGCAGCAGTCCGCTGTTTCTTAGCATTTTCAAACCATTAGGGTGAAAAGTTTGACCAAAAACTATTTTAAATGTTGCCCAGGGAAGAACACAGGATCTGCGGGTCATGTGGCACTTTACCGAGGAGCGGTTTAGATAAAACTCGTCATCACCGTCGAACTACGAAAGTATTGTCAAAATTATAAAAGAAAAATTAGCATGCCATTATATGTGCCGCATACTATGAGTCATTTGAGTCACAATATTTGGGGTCAAATCTTTATGCTTGATTAAAAAAATAATATCAATAATATAAATTATTATAACTTTTAAGATTTACCTAGTGGGAGATTTGATATTTTTATTATTAGTTTTTATAGGATTTTATAGAGTTTGTTTAATTTATTATTTTAAAGATATTTTTCATTTGGTTTTATCTAGGCATTTTTTTCGCTATAATTATTAAGGGGACTCACTTTGCATACAATCATCATTCGTATTTGTTAGTAGAGAAGGATAGGTGAATTGTAGTTTAGAGCATTGTGTTTCTCAAATTTAACCTTTCTTTATTGAAAGCATATTTTAATGAACAAAACATGCTATGGCAACGGCATTAGGTACAATGCACAACTTTTAGTTTTGATAAGAAAGAGAGAATCATCCATATTTCTAGATGAGAAAATAGTTCATTATATATGTAATAACTAATATGTATGTGGACAGAAAATTGTTTCTCATTCAATTCTTATGCAACCTTCATTGATCCACATTTTACATCATGTTTTCCTTTCTCGTTTCTCGGTAACATATCTGCAGGACATACAACACCGCAATAGTGTCATGTCCCCTTTTCGAGCTAACTCCAATTGAAGACCTTAACCCATTTTCTCCCCGTGGGTTTAAGGAGAAAGCAAGGGGAAGATCTGAGCTTCGTAGTTGCATCATTATTTTGATAGTTATTTCATTTATATATTTATGTATTCCTATTGGGCGATTAGCGCTCCAATAGATGGCTATGTAATTAGGAAATAAAATAAGTATTTGTGGCATATAGGCCCAATACTTAATGAACTTTTAGAAGATCCTTCCTTAAGGGGTCGGCCTTTCTGGATTGCATTGTAATAAGCACCCCTTATGTCTATATAAGGAGGTCGCTTAGTCATTTGTATGGATGTTTTTGGTGAATCTATCTTATTGGTGAAGGTTGCTTGTTGAAGCCCTTTCTCCACCTCATTCAAGGACAAAAACCCTTGAATCGAGTACCTCCCATCATTTGTGTTGATCTCATTGCTGGTTATAACAGATTTCTGCCCTAAGCGACTTGCTTAGAGGTATGTTTTCAAGGATATTGTTGGTTTCTATGTGATTTCTTTGCATGGTTGAGCTCCCTATGATTTATAAAGGTGAAATCTTCCATTTTATCAATTGTTGGTGCAAATTATATTTAATTTCAAGAGGGGCGACCTATATTGGAGTGATGTTTTGGTATGTGCGGTGACATTTTGGCAAATCTGGAATTATCATCTTATTCTCTATATTTTATAAGGCCAATATCTCAAGTTTCATGATTTTTGGTGCTTTCTATGTTGAGTTATGAATTTTTAAAGATACACTGCAGACAAGGGTTTTATGAAATTCATATCTTCATATCTAGGGCATTAAAAATCAGATTTCTTGCATTACATGATTGTTGAGGTTATAACATAATTTTAGAAATTCAAGTGGGGTTAATTGAAGGGTTTTGAAGGCTCAAAAGTGAAGTTGAATTCCACAAACAGTTTGCTGCCCTAGAATATTGCAAAAATCAGATTACTTTCAGTTGGCTGGTTTCTAAAATCAGATTTGGAGATCTTTGGTTTTGAGCTAATTACCTTAATTTTCAGTTTTGTTCCCGAAAGGGTCATTACAAATAGCATCAATTGAAGTGCTGGAAGTGGTAGGGTAAGAATAGCTTTGATATGTCACAAATTCCAATTGACAGGGGAGTGAAAGTATAAAAGGAGTACATGAAAACCAAAATAGATGTCATACACAACAGCATTGGATTGTCTTCCAAAAAACAAACATCACCATATCATTAAGATGTCTACCATTTACTCTTTATTTGCAATCCCTCTTTCTTGATTATTTTTAAACTGCTTCAACTATACCTCAGCAGTCCTTGAAACAGACTTCAAAATCACATTGGCTTCAGTGCCCTGCTGTGATCTTATGTTATGAAAGTGGAAACTCTGAGAATATCTTGATTGAACTGGCTGCACATGAATTTCAGGCAAGAAACTTGTCGAACAATGTTGCCTATGTGTTGGTGATTTTCGAGATTTCAAATGCATCACTGCCTTTTCACTATAAAAAGGTGACAATACAGTCAAGTTCCTTAGATGTACATGGTGTGATTCCCAGACAATGTTTCCATCCATTCCTGAGCTACACACAAAATCAAATGTAAGCTAACAAATTTAAAATAATATGTAGAGAATGGAAAATGTTCAATAATCAAGAGAAAAGATAGTGCTCGTGCCTGACAATGTCTAAAATGAAATCACAGTACCTTTCGGTATGGTGAATCAGCTAATATGAAATAAATAAAAGTAGGAAAGAACTTGTAGGAAATGTTAAATGAGATAGTGAATACACAAACTCTGTCTTAAGTTAGGTCATTTTGGTAAAATATTGGCTAAAAAGACCTTGGATATGATTTTGGCACAGTGCAACAACAGCAAACAACAGAGGTTTTAACCAATGAAAAACTGAAGTCTAAAATGCATTCCAAAGTGGCTCTAGCATAGCATTCACAAGTGACAGAGGGACATAGGTCAGCTGGGTATGGAGGGTATTATAGAATCATACTGTGATCTGCAGATACAACACAAAAAAAAGATAAAATTGTACTTCCATTATCTTTATTAAGAAGCATCCCCTACGCAAAACCTAACTGTAATAAAATAGCTACTTCCTCCATTATTGGTGTCAAGCACACCACTAGGGAGGATCGTATATCAAACCTTCCATGGGGGTTCCTTGGGAGGAGCACAACTTTCACTCCCCAAGGCCAACCACAGCTAGCAATATTTGATGATAATTAACACTCAAAATGGGAGCTCACTTTATGCCTCCACAAACATCCTCTGTTGTCAGGGCCACACAATGCTTTTACTCTGTGCTTCAAAGCATCCCAACGATGGGTAGGGCTAAGGCTCAACACCTAATAGTTTGATTTCTCTCCCTTCCTTGTTGGATTTGTCGAATGTCAATCTCCCAAGCAAAGAACTCTCCTTATTGATACCATACAATCATGAATGATACATTCTCAAAATGTAATTAAATAAAATAAACCAGTTAATTCTCAAAAGAGAAGACAAGTATGTGAGGAAAATGAGAGTTCAACAAGGACTATGACATGAAGAGTTGGGGAACAAGATCCTGCTACGTCCTTGATGCAATGAGCCTCTTGCATGTGTGCTGCATGACCCTCATGCAAATCATCCTCTTGTATGAGTCTTGCATATAAAAGATGAACATTTCATTCTTGGTATCTTTTCCCATTTTTGTTTTGCATATCCATGGAAGTTGAGCTCTGGGATTAAGAGGTTGCAAGCTGATACAGTATGGACCAGAAGATTAGGAGTAAAAGACATGAGCATGGCTTTGTTCACTTATGGTCAGCAGTCTAGAGTTTTGAATTCCAGTTGTGACAAACTAAGGAGAGTGATCCAGACCCTGAGCCAGGGATTGTGTTTTCTACTAGCTGATTATTGGCAGCCAAGTCTAGTGTAGAGAGAAATGCCTTTAGTAGCAGGCTGGTGGGATTCTGAGCAGCGGTATCCATAGAAATTTTGACCTACTATCTTCGTTTTTAGTCATTGTCCCCATTCTATTGTTCTTGCCATTTCATGCTCTTAAAATAAAGAGTGGGTTCTGAGAGAACCAGGCTGAGAGGCAAATCTTGCGGAGAGCAGGAGGGTTTCCCCTTAATTTGTTATGTTCTTTCTAGCATGTTTGACGACTTTTGTGAGTGAATGAATGATTCTGACATTTCCTGTTATTGTTATATAATTTGTATCATGGCTAAGTGTTCTAAAATCTACTACAGACATCTAAGAAAAATAACAGATGAGCTGCAAACGTTAAGTCTTTTGTTGGTATCTAATGGTTTAGACCTTCTAGGGAAAGGTATGAATCAGTGCAATATGATTATGAAAGAGGTCACTAAGATGATGCTAATGAATAGGTCCTGGACAACTTCTAGTACTATATATCTCCAATCGTGGAGATGTGATTTGATACTTAATCCATGTTTAACATTTAAACACTTGTATCCTTTATGGACTTTTTCCCTTTGAAGGGAGTTTAGTCAGAGAGTCTTTTGAATATATTCTTGAACTAATTGTAAGCTCTTGCTTAAAGAGCATGATGACGCAACAATTTTCAGATCACAAACCAAAATATGTGCGGAGATGAATCTTGCTAAGGTGCATCCTTCGGCAATCCCTCTTATATTTGGTAATATGCTATATTGTAACTAATTAATTACTTGGAAATTCTTTATTCTTGTTTTGTGTTGGAACTTTAGATCGTCAAATATATGATTGTTCATTGAACAGAGCTCAGATAGGAAAAGGAAAACAAGAAATGCAGAAGCTAAGTCATATCCAATTGTGAAGCAAGAAACAAGAAAGGATAAGTCCAGAGAGGGTTGGCAAGAACGGAGTAAAACAAGAAAAGAAAAGAAAAATCGGATGAAGAATGCCTTCCCAAGAACGAAAACATGGAAAGTTCACCCATCAGCAATTTGCTTTCATCTCCTCATGAGTGATAGTGTTCATTGCTGGGGAAGAAGGTTTCTTCAGATTAAAAGTTTTTCTGGCTTTGTTATAATAGTGATTAACCTTGTACGGGTAATCACAAGGTAAAGGAGGAGCTTTGTGTGATCTACCCCCTCAGTTAACCCCTTGTGTCAAACAAGGTGCTGGGATCAGGATAATTTTTTGATTGTTCATAGTTCTGATTACTGGTTTCACCCTTAGCTTTTCCTATGTTTATGCTCCTAAGGCAGCGGTCCATTGGAAGGGGCTACTTCTGCGATTATTTCGCTCCAGGTGGTGCCATGCAACTAATTAACTGTAAAAATCACAAAAAATAGTGGAGTGGCAACTGCTTGGGAAGAAGATTTTCAGAGTGGGGTAGCAATGGTCGCCTGAAGCTTTGCAGCACCTGCTCAGAATCTTTTGGTTGCC
The DNA here is from genome assembly GCA_018340775.1 of Taxus wallichiana var. yunnanensis. Classification (NCBI taxonomy): domain Eukaryota; kingdom Viridiplantae; phylum Streptophyta; class Pinopsida; order Cupressales; family Taxaceae; genus Taxus; species Taxus wallichiana. The sequence goes on along the minus strand of CM031238.1, from coordinate 183,910,860 downwards.
AAATTGTCAGATTATTTCCAACGAATTTTTTTCTGTAACATCATTTCAAATACATTTCTTACATGACTACAATTTTTTTCTGCAGCAGCTATTCTACTAAATTTTAGAATTAATGCAACCGTTCGCCCACAAAAATAGACCAAATTTATATCATATGCAGCCGCTAACAATATTCAGGAACACTCCCTCATTAGGACCACTAGGTAGTGATGTCCATGAACGAATTTGTTTGACAGAATCACTAGCAACTAATTCTGTGTTCAGAGGAGTTTAGGAGGAGATTTTATCATGGTTAAACAGGAAGGTGATAAAGAGGGATACAAGCTATCAGTGTTATTTGCTACTAAAAGACAAGCATGTCAGTATTTTTGCTAGACCCTACACATTACTAATTTGAATCGGAAGCAAAAACACAACGTTAGAGCAGACTGGTTTACTTGACCCATAAACAGGAGTATAGAGGTTCTTTGTCTAGTTACTGGTTCGATCATCTATCAATCTTTACCAGCCTTGGATTGTGTAAACAATAGAACGGTGGTAAAATTATTTCAAGCATAAGGCATCACATCTTTCTTCTTTAGAATGCAGAAAGGCCCTTGAGGTTGTCTTCAACCTTGTACCTCATCTCATCACTAATATAGGTTGGATACCTGGAATGGAAGAAACCATCCAACGAACAGTTCAAGTCCTCGAGGACTGGGGAAGCTACTTGCTGGACAGAATAGAGTCAAAAAAAAGAAAGTAGAATGTAATTGGGTGCTATGAGAATTCTGGTGGACTCTGATAGCACCAACATTCCACTGCGAGAGGATGTTGTTGAACTGGAGCACATCTTAAGGAAATTAGAAGAGTACAAAGCAAAGAGTGCTAGGATTCAGCTATATAGAATTGGGCCAAGGTAGATGATCAATCTTCCAAAAAAATCCTCGTCTATCTAAAGAAGAAATGTATAACAGAATTTCCTCCATGAGTTATGAAGGGTGGAAGTGTGAAATAGAAGCCAATTGGAGAAGCTTTTGATGACCACTTTTCAAAAAGTTTTTCTTATACTCTTATATTCTCAGGAGAGAATACTGCATAAAAAAGTTTATGGATTTGGTCCTTCCACCAGTTGAAAATGAGATTAAAATCTTGGTCTCTCCAGTTCAAGTTGATGAAGTTAAGTCGGCCAGCTCTATTCATTTACTGCCTTCCAAATGAATTTTCTGTTTAGGTGGGATACCACTGCCCCCTTTTAATATGTGCAAAGCGGCACTTACATGATGCATCTAAAACACTGGTAGACCAAACTAGTGCACGTGTCTTCACATTGATTCACAGGGGTTTACTAAAAAGTTGACTGGAGGTTGGGAACTGATCACATTATTGAATGTTGTCTATAAAGTTTTGACCAGAATACTTGTTTGAAGGTAGTTTCTACAATAGTAAAAGCAAAAAAAGGGAGTTTTGCTAAGGGAAGATTCGCCATGGACACTATTATCTCAGCCAAGGAAGCTATTGAATGGGCCCAAAAATAAACTCAAAAGAATTTTTCCTTAAGATTGATTTTGATAAAGCCAATCAAAGGATAAATAGGATTTATTTTTGACAGGCTATCATTTTTGGGATGTGGGGCTTGAGAACTCTCTTTTCTCAAGACTTGGTGAGAATTCAAGTCAATGGACAACTTTGTGGATATATAAAGTACAACTACAGATGTCTATTAGACGGGACCACCTGTTAGCTCTTCTTATGTATGCTACTGTAGATCTTGTTTATATTCTTGAGGCGGACAAGGTGTACTGTCAGATGGTGGTATTAGTCTTCTACATGGAAAAGAAATAGTCTGTCACAGTTCCAGATGGTTTAGCTTTGTCTCCTAAGCTTTGGTACCAGTCTACTGTTGATACTATTCATTGTTTGGAAATCTTGAAATCTTTTGTGCCACTTCTGATGCTAAGTTTAACGAGAATAAAACAGAATATTGGATTATCAGCTTGAAACTTGAAAGTTGTATCAAGTTGAATTGATCCTGAATGGAAATTGCTTCCAGAGAGTCCTATTTTCTGCTATTTGGGAATCCCTGGCTTCAACATATTTTACTGACAACATGAGTAAACCAGTTGTTTTCATTTCAACAATGAAAACAAAACCTGAATATGATGAAATGGAGATATTTCTCTTGCAAGGATACTTAATATAGTTTCTCACATTTTTGCAGCAGTCCATATCTATCATTCCTGTTTCTGATTTCCCAGAGACTCTGGTTACATCAAATTCCAACAGATCTTGCACAAGCAGTTGTGGGATTCCCTTAGTTTTTGGGAGATCTACCCAATTGAGAAGTATAATGGAGGAACAGGAATTGTTGAGCTTCAGCACTAGGTGTGGTATTAACAACTAAATGGATTGTCAAAGCTCTTAGCAGGATAAATTTTGAATTTTTTTATCAGATGCAGAAACATGTCAGTAGCATAGGTTTGGCATTACAAGTTAGTTCTTATTGTCTGGTACAGTGTTTAATGCTTCTTATTTCTTGAGTTGGGTATTCCATGTGCTCAGAAGAATTGGAGAGCCTGACAAACTATTTTTGATTTTTCATGGAATACGCAAGGATTGCTTCATGGATGGGATCTTGAGAATAGCACCATTTGGCATTTCAAAACTGAGTGTGGCTCTTTGGGTTCGATCATCTAAGCTTGAAGCAGAGGTATGGCATTCAAATAAAGAGAGCTAGTTTTTGTGAAGAGATATCTCCAGGAAGCTAGTCATCCATGAGAAATACAGAAAAGCATATCTTGAAATTTTCAAATGCATTGATCCTGGTCATAGATTTAAAGTATCTAAAATTGAACCAACCTGGAGGGATTGAACTTGGCTTAAATGGTAATCCCAATAGAGGGTATGACTTGCACTCTGTGAATAACTGGCCCAAACCTCATTCCAGGATTGCTGAGAATCTCAACATCAGATGGAAAACAAGAAGTAAGAATCCAGATACAGAATTTTTCCTATTTGGAATGCCCCTTGTGCCTTCAGTTTCAGAGTACTCAGTTGGTCCTTCTTTCAAGAGTTGGACAACAAACACGTGTTAATGAAAACAGGTTTATTTGATGAGTTTGTGTCAAGTCCCGCAGGAAAGAAGAAATTAAACATATTTTTTAGGACTGCAGTTTACAATGCATATTTAGATAGAATTTTGACAAGTTTTTAGTAATATTTTTCACAGGCTTCACTAGAGGAGAGCTACCATGTCTAGAGGTTTCTAGATATGTAAAAATCAAGCATGGATTTTTTGGGTTCTTAGATTTTCTGCTTTGTCTTGCATTTGGCAAGGTTTTTTGTAAGTTTGATTCCCACTATCTTACGGACAACCTAGTGATTCAGGTATTCACTAAGCTTCATTTCATTTCCTTTGGAAGAAATTATAGAGCATTACATCTGCTAAAAGCTTTTCCAGTCCAAAAGTGGCCTTGAGGTGAAATTCCAAGGGTTGATGTGTTCACATCTTTCTTCCTCTCAATATTAACATTGGTTCGAGGTGCTTGGTGATCTGAGGATCACCTTGCCTCGTAATTGTTTCTAAAGATACATGAGAGAAAGATAGTTTAAAGAAATGACTACTTGTGAAAATCAGTCAAAATCCCACCAAAAGACAAAAAATATATGTAGTGTAGATACTAGGTTTCCTTGCTCTGATTTCCAGTAATTTTTGGTTTAGCAATAAAGATTTGGGCTTCCCAAAAAAATGACTAACAGTTTGTTTCTCCACTTTACACCAGGAGAAAGAAGCATTAAAGGAGGAGCTATTCTCTAGCTTCGTCAAGCACCTTTGTAGCCCTGAAATCTTTTTATTAGTATATCAAATAAGCCATACCATGCTGCTGTTTAACCATTTTGTACTTTTTTCAATCAAGGTTACAAATACAGTCGCATGACAAGGATTTACCATTTTTCTGTATTTTTGGTTCCACTGTACATAAACAGGAAAGATTGACGCTTTATCAAAAAGATATAATATAGTTTAATTTTAAGAAAACTAAAAAAGTGAAAGGAGGCCACAGGACCAAGGAGGACTGTTGCTTAAAATCCATTAGTGCGCACATTTGTGTGCTAGAAAGGAGTGCCTAAGAGGAGAGTTATGATAACCTCATGGAAGGTGAATTGGTGACATGAAATATTCCAGAGTGTTCATCTTATTAAAACCAGTGAACTAATTAACATTATACCTCAAGGAAAATTGTTCAAAATAAAAGACACACAAACTGTTTGACAAAAAATCTCAAAGAAATCTGTTAAAAGATGGTTCGCAAACAGTTTGACAAAATGATTTGAATCCGTTTCTAGTTGCAAACTCCATAAATCAGCTGCACGCAAAATGTCTGTTAACAATCCTCACATAAATCTGCCATACAGATTGTCAGTGAACTGTTTGACAAAATGCTGTGAAGCGGTTTCTAGTTGCAAACTTCCTAAATCCACTGCATAAGCGTAATAATTTTGATCATGTTGTGTGATTGCTTTCCTTATATTTTATTAATAATGTATCGTATTTTTCAGATTTGCTCCAAGATTTTGGCTGCCACGCATGTTTATTATTCTTCGTGTTGGGTGCCAGCCAAAGCCTCCTACAAGAAGTTGGAAAAACTTCTCAGAGATTTCCTTTGGGCTAGCTCGGAGCTTGGCAAAGGCTTTCATAGAGTTGCCTGGGAATATTGTTGCCTCCCTAGGGATTCTCGTGGGCTTGGTCTGACCGACATTGGCCACCAGGGGACTGCACTGCTACCAAGTGGATCATTCGGGCCTGCACTGGCAACGAAGCTTGGAAAGTGCTGATTCGCAACTGTATTTGCCAAGGCTCCCCTCAAGGGCACAAAACTTGGCAAGGGCTGGATTTTCATAGTCTACTCATTCTCAAAGCCCCGGTCAAGATTGTGGGCACCTTTGTTGTCAAAAGCATATGGAAAGCTTGGGAATTGCTCAAACCCTTTTTAATCTGGGAAGGGGATGGTTTCCGTAATGGGCTTTCCATTAATGACCACAGCATCTGGTGGTCTCCTCTCATCAATTTTCATGATGTGTCGCTTGCCCAAGTGCCCTGGGTTCATGCTCTTAAGTTATATCGTCGAGGCTTGCGCACTCTTAAAGACATCTTTTGCAGGCAGTCCAGACTACTTCTCACTTGGCCTCAAGCTAAAGCCAAGTTTTGGCTTGCTTCGTCCGACAAAGAGTCTTATCAGGAAGTTCTTGATTCCATTCCTGCTGAGATGCTTCACAAAGTTGGTGTTGTCTCTCTCAGGCCTTGGTGGAAGGATTGGAAATGGTTTCCAGATACCCCATTCTTAAATTACTCCCCAGGCAAAAGGGTATGCTCTTCTCACCCCCAGGCTGCCAATGGTGGCTTTGCTAAACTCCAGATGGTCCATCAATTCTAGATGGTCCTCCTGGGAAGCTAGATTTCACAGCTTTGGAAAGCCATCCTTCAGCCCAAGCTAGCCTGTTTTGCTTGGTGCTTGCTTTTCAAGGCCTCCCTCTTGGGCACAAATTAGCTCACTATAGGATTGCTCCTCGGCTTTGCCCTTTTTGTGGACATATTGAGACGCTTACGCATCTATTCTGGTACTGCCCAAAAGCTCAGGCTATTTGGGCCTGGATCCACGATTTCTTTCGGCCGTTTCGACCAGCTCCATTTCTTTGGCAACATGTTTTGCTTGGGGATTCTATTTCCATTCCCCATGCTTTTGCACAAGTGTGGCATACTTTCAGAGTGGAGATCCTTTTTTTATATGGAAAGAACGCAATTCTGTTGTTTTTGCTAATTCCGTAGTTTCTTGCTTTCTTTCGCATTATGATAAGGCCATGCTTATCTCAAATGTGTTCTTACAGATCCAGGACCAAGCCCGCAAGGTAGAGCTAGAAGTGCAGCACCTCCAGACCCTTCTGGATCATTGGGCCAACACTCCTTGCACTGTGGCACGGAGCCCCCTACCTCCCCTTCTGGGAGTGTTCGTTCAAGAGGATGTCGTGGCCGAGGCCAGTCGGATGAACGTGCTCACCGTCATCGCTCTCCCAAGCGGCAACCCGAGCATCGGCGGAGCCCTGTCAACCGCAGTGGTTGGGGTCCCCGCAACGATCCGTGCGGCAAAGACAATGGCCGGGCTCCCGCCACCACTCCCCGCCTCCTGCGCAAGCAGTGGGATGGATGGGATTCTGGCAAAGTCCCCTATTGGCTCTTGCCATATCTCCTAATCAGCAGGACGACAAAGAAGAAGAAGTTGGTTCCAGCTGGCCGCCCCTTCCGGATGGAAATGATCTTCCGGGTAGTAACTGGAGGATAAAGGGCCTCCACCACCGCCCCTTGCCTCTATGTTTGTTGCGGCAGCTTAGTTTGTTTTCCTTTTGTTTTTGGCATTGTTGCCTTGTGGTCTTGATGCTTTTGTCTCCTAGCCTTCAGCTAGTTTGAACGTGGGGTGTGCCCTTTACCACCCATATTTTTTGTGGATAGACTATAATATTTTATTAAAGTAATATAGTCTATTTCATCAAAAAAATGCAACTTACCGTGTTTTTCTCCTATTTATCGTATATAATTTTGATCATGATTGTTTTCCTTATATTTTATTAATAATGTATCGAATGATTTCTAAAATGCAATTTACCGCTTTTTTCTCCTATTTATCGTATTTTTCAATGGACCATTTTTCCCATATTTGAGGTCATCGTATACAACATTCTGTACGAAAGTTTCAACAGTGAGAGTATTACATAACAGCGATTCGATCATGCTTCAATCAGGTTGCAATAAAGTTCAATCTGGCCAAGCAGTTGTATATCTCGATTGAAATTTTTTTGGAAAGAAACCATACTAAAACTCTACAACCGCATTTTTCTGTGACCAGGACAGAAGGTTTAAAATGCTCTACATCTACAAGATGTTTTAATAAACTAGTATAATCTGCCATATGTGATACGAAGGAAATGTTGGAAGAAAACAAGCCACACCCCAAACCACAAAGGGGCTAGAAGCTCGAGTGGTAAAATGTGATGCCAATCATACCCACATGAATTCCAGCAAACAATACAATATAAGAGAGCAGAGTAGAGATATGCAAGAAAATAACAGAGAAATCCTTTAGCCAGTGTTTTGAGTGATGGATTCGGATTTGAAGGTACAATAAGAGTTGTGTTTTGCGTACTTGAAGAAATATGCAGGCCTCCGACTCGCAGTCTCAGTCCCACGCCTTTCATGCCCATTCTCACTAAGGAGGAGGAGATAAACGAAATAAACATAAGGTCACTAAGTAAACACAAACAATGTATAGATAAATTGATCCCGATTTCCAACCAGAGGTAAAATCAGACCCTCAGGGTATGTGAGTCATGTTTTGGCAGTGACATTGGTGTCAAGTAAGGTTGTCCTCTCCCACCTTATTTGGCTTATACATTGACAACTTTGAAGAATGGTTGAGTAAAACCGAGGGAGGGGGCATACGCTTGGCAGGTTATGTGGTGAAGTTACTCTTATATGCCGACGATTTTATTCTAATGTCAAAAACAACTCAAGGATTGAGGGATCATTTGAAAGCCTTAGAACTTTTTCCCGTGAAGCAGGGATGCAAGTGAACATTAGTAAAACCAAAGTAATGATTTTTTCTTTAAAAAGGAAGGAAAAACAACTTAACTTTCTTTTTGAAGGGAGCCCGTTGGAAATTGTAATAGAATACAAATATCTTGGGATTGATTTGCACAACAAGCTTAGTTGGGAGACATGTAGAACAAAAAGGATACAGGGGGTTGGAAAGCATCTTACCTACTTCAAAATAGGTGCAGGACAATGAGAACTTTGGGATTGGAAAACTAAGAAAACTCTTTTTGGATTGTTGGTCACCTTGGTTGCTCTTTATGGCTGCAAAGTATGGGGAAGTAGCATGTCAAATCATGGATGGAGACAATTAGAAAGAATTTAGAAACATCTAATCACAAGCACTCTTAAAGTCAAGTCAACGATTCCTTATGAGATCCTGTTAGCAGAAGCAGGTACTTTCCCGATGGAAGCATCAGCAATAACTCGGTTGTTAAGTTATTTGAAAAAGATTGAAAGCATGGATAATCATCGCTGGCCCAAAATGGTTGTGGAGAAAAAATCAGAGCGTAGAAAGAAAACTTGGATGAAGCAAAACAACAAATGGATGAACAAGTGGGGCATCAACTTTCAGGAATGTTCTAATAACAACAGGAAAATAAAACAATATGTGATAGAAAAATTTAGGACTGCCATGTGGACAAGGCAGATTGGTCATAAGAAAGCTTATTACATCAAAGAATTTAACCCCACTTGGGGGCATGATGAAAAAGCTTATCTTAAAGCAGCTATAAAGGGTAAAGCAAGGATTTTAATAGCTCAACTGAGGACCGGATCGCATCACCTTCGATGTGAAACTCGGTAGATGGACTATACCCAAGGAGGATTGGGAAAGGAGAACTTGTCTTTTCTGATGCAGGGGTGGTTGAGACGGAATGACACTTCATCATGGAGTGTTCAACCTATGATGATATTCGTGTTTGGTACGAAAATGACTTGAAGGTGGACAGACTAAATGAGTTATTCGAAGAACCAAGACTTGAAAAGATCGCACATTTGTGCTCAAGATTCACAGTAGAAGATCTGATATTGAAAAGAATTTGGACTCATCTTAAATCAGTTCTTTTGGTCCCATAGACTCCTCAGTCTCGTGGACGTCATTAAAATATTTCATTTCATTTCATTTCAACCAAAATGTAATACAAGTTAGTAATCACATAGGAAATGTGTAGTGATGCAAAGGAATGAGTTAAACGTGAGTGAGTGTAATATGGAAGGAGGAAGAGGGGGCATTGAAGAAGGGGTTTGAGGGAGGAGATGTGAAGGGGTGGGGAAAATATTGGGGAAGCAATGTGAAGCTCTTTTTTCATACGGTAAGGCATATATGAGTCATGTACCATGTTTGTAAATCATTTGAAATAGAAACGGACTATGTTGTGCAAGGCGTAGAGGCAACATACTTTGAAGATAACTCTCATGTCCATTTTTGGAGATTAACGGAATTGAAGACCTTAACCCATTTTCCTCCCTGTGTCTAAGGAAAGAAGCAAGGGGAAGACTTGGATGACATTTTCTAAATAGATATTTTCATTATTATCATGTATTCCTATTGGAAAGCCAAGCGCTCCAATAGATGAACTCATTTAATTAGAATATAAAGTATTTTGAGCATGTAGGCTCCAAATACAAATTAGATAATTAAAAGGTACTTATTATAAGGTCGGCCATAAGTTATGATGTAGCACCCCTTATTGTTATAAAAGGAGGTTGCTTGGCCATTTGATTATTATGTGAATTCTATTATCTCTTGGAAAGATTGTTTGTGAAGCATCTCTCTACCTCTCCTAAGGATGAAAACCCTTGGAGAGTCTTGTGTGAGGACAAAACCCTTCACCAAGTCTAGGGAAGACTTCAACACGGAGTCTCCACCCCTTGAGGGATTTCTTTGTTGTTGTTATCTTAATTTCAGCCTTAGACGAGTTGCCCTAAGGAGCTCTTTGGGTCAAATATTGAAGATATTGTTTTCATTTTTGTTATTGATGCAAAATTGGCTTCCTTCAAAGTGGAGCAACTCATTTATGGAGTGATTTGGTACATTATTTGGTTTTTCTAAAAGGGTGACCAATGTTGACTGGTGTTTTGAAGTATTCAAGGGTCTTCTATGTGTTAGGATTACATCGTCTCATTGTATATAAGTTATAAGGGTGAAATCGGGTTTACATTGAAATTTATAGGGTTTTGGCATGCATAATCAGATCTGAAAATATTTATTTATTTTTGCAACAACTAGGGTTTGAAGGAAATTCATTCCAGCATTCCTAGGCTTCCAAAAATTATAATTCCTTCACCAATTGATTGCTGAGCTTGAATAATAATTTCATAATATATTTGGAGTGATCTTGCATGGTTTTTAGGGCATTTCCAAGAGGGTGAATTGCTTGGAAGGCAGGTTTGGCATGTTTTGGTGGATGTTTGGGCAAGCTGATTTGATATTTGCATTCATCATATTTTTAAACCCCAAGATCCCAAGTCTCGTGAATTTTGGAGCTTCCTAGGTTAAGTTATGAATTTTTAAAGTAACTCTGCAGACAAGGGTTTATAGAAAATTCATATCTTCATTTTTGGGGCACTAAAAATCAGTTTTCTTGCATCTAACAATTGTTGGTTATTTCTCATAAATTCTGAGCATATTTCCTAAAGGTTTGAGTGAGATTTGTGCCTAGGAAAGTGTGTTTGACTTCTCCTAAGAGGTCGTTGCCCTAGGAAGGGCATAATTTGCAGGTTGCAGGGTTGATATCAGTCATCTACAACAGCTTACTAATCTGATTTTTAAGTTACATCTCAACTCTTTGGTCATTTCTGTCTCCTAAAAAGGGACATGACAATAACTCTAAAAGCAAGGTGTTGACGATGAATACTTCAAGGAAAACATACATCTATTTGAATCTCGAAGTCTACATATTTAGATACAAAAAATTTACATCCAATGTTCCTTATTTTATCAATTTCATTCACATTTATGATCGAGCCTTGATGCATGTTAGGCACAACTACCGAGACCTCCATTTGGAAATGCATGTCAATACAATTAACGCTTTGAGGAATTAGCGAAGGAGGAAAATGATTTTGGCATGTGCGCGTGGGTCTTCCTTCGATTATCTAGCTCGTCCAAGGTTACAAGGAGGGAATGTTTTAGTTCGAATATTATAATTTGGTTCATCGAAATTGCTCACATCGGTGTAGTTTAGAAAAACAACTATAAATATAATTATTCTTAACATCACAAATTCAATAACTGGTATTGTCCACTATTGTTTATGGATAATGTGTAGTTGGCATTTATTTCTCTATATAGAAGTGATGGTGTCTTCATTTACATTCTATGGTTTGTCAATGCAATGGAGGATTTGTGATTTATGGGGTTGTTTCTATTTTTGTGGTGGTCGATGGGTTACAAACCAAAAGTTTAGCATCCGGAATCTTTCCACACCAACGCTAACAAGTACATCTACAACATGTGGGAGTTAAATACCTACATGTCCCAGACATATCCCACATCTCATATATTCCTACCCAAATAATATCTTCTATCTAGGCTCCACTTTATCATATTGATTGTGCTCACATTATTTACATAAGTGCAATTTACACTTAAAGGGGCCAAAAAGGGGAAATTTTTATAAGCTCTAGGTTGAAACCCAACCGAATGTTGGCTACTTCTAGCATTTTCTAATTAATTTCTATCTCGACTAATTTTAAGAAAATAGGCAATGTGCAAACGAATCAGCCGACAACACGGCTTAGGAGGCCACCAAGAAACCATGATCTAAAGATGGGGTGGTTGGAATTAATCATTTTAAGCTCCTAACCAGTTGGGAAATAGAGACATTGGAAATGTGTATTTGTGCTAGCTAAGAAGTGATTAATAGTGGCATTCGGTCATGTGGAGGAGGATGGGGGCTACACTGCATGTATGCAATGAAGGTGGTGGACAAGGCTACATTGGCTTATATAAATAAGTTGCAGATGGTTGAGATTGAGAAATAGATCTTGTCTCGATTAAATCATCATATTTTACCAACATTGTATGCCAATTTTGATGCCTTACATTATTCTTTCTTGGTCATGGAGTTTTCCCTAAGCGGGAATCCGCATTCCCTACGCCAACGCCACCATCTTAAGCGCTTCACCTTAAAAACTACAAGGTACAATTTACACAACACATATTTTTAAATGAAGATGGAAGATCAAAAGTTGTATGATTTATTCAACAACCAAAACAATTACTGACCTCCCAATATCTACATGTTGTCAAATTCACGCCCCCTCGTGTCACTCATACAAATGCCTTTAGTGTAATAATTTGATTATGCCAAATATAATTTATAAATATAAAGAACTAGCAATCACACCGAAAATAATGATAGAAATGTCGAAGGGGATCTATTAAAGAATAAAACTTGAGGGAGGGAAACTATGGGAGAGGAAGAGGAACATAGAAAAATGGCTTTGAGGGTAGAGAAGTGCAAGGGCAAGGAAAGCAAAATGGGGAGCTAATGCGAAACTCTACCCTCCAAGAACCGCATGACATGTATGTCAATCGTAAGAAGGAGAAAAGTCGTGTTCTAGAAGAAGGTGAGGAAATTTTTGTAGAGATATATTAGAACACAAGGAGTGGTCGAACAACACTATCAAAGTGAATAATTGTTTGAAATTTCAGCCCTTGCATTTATTGGGTAATAGAACATACATAAATGTAAGGGGAATTTGAGTACATGTTTCATGGGACACGACATAAACAAGAAGATGTGGAGTGAACCTAACATCATAAGGTAAAAATTACATGCAAATTTTAGATTGGGGTTTCTCTCTAGGTGTAAGGTTAATGATTAGGTTTTGCACTATTCTTGTGAGTGCAATTTACGCTTAAAATGGCTAAAATAAAAAAGTGAAAATCCAACCAGTTCAAGTTCGGTGCACCGACCGCAACGACTACTTCTTGTAGAACTTTGTAGCTCCCATTTTCAATTGTAAGCTCGAGTAATTGCAGGAAATAGTTGATGCACGAACATACATCAATAATTGAGCCCTTCCAACGAACTAGTTATATGAGTGAAAGGTAAATTAAGGCTTTGGATTACATGTCCCAGACCTATTCCATGAATAAGATTTTTGCAACCCAAATAATATTTGTTATCGGTGCTCCACTTAAGCATTTCAATCTCACAAAGAGGACACAATTAAAATGGGGAAACTCATAAAGTTTTAGGGATCAAAACCCAACCATAATAGAAGCATCATGTAGCAATTTGTAGCCTCCCTTTTCAATTATAAACTCAAGTAAGTGTAGAAAAATAGATGGTGGGTGAACAAACATCACTAATTGAGCCCTGTAGCGATCGGACATATCAAATAAAGGTAGATTTTATCTCTTAATCAAGTTTGTTGTTTTTTTATTTCATGAAATCAAGGTTTTTGATTGGATGACATTTAATTGGATAGGTAAGACATAAAATGAATGGAATGTTGTAAATTAAAAGGTGGGAAATTAAATACCAACATGTCCTACACCTATTGCATGAAGTAGATTGTTCTTACCCAAATAATATCTACTATATGTGCTCCACTTAATCGTCTTCATCTCATTGCATTATTCACATGAGTGTAATGTGAGCTTAAAGGGGCCAAAATAAAAAATTGTGAGAATTAACTAGGGCCCAGCTTCAAAACCCAACCGCACTTTGCTTGCTTATTATAGTACTTTGTTGGAACACTTTTCAATTTTAATCTTGAGAAATTATAGTAAAGTAGGTGATGCAGAACAATCATTAATGATTGAGCTCCTCTAGGAATGAATGTATGGGCTACATGAAGATGTTATCCAACAATCAAGTTGTGTTATTTTGTCATTTTTCATTTTTATTGCATAAAGGTTTTCAATTGCACGCTATTTAGTTAGTGTCTATTTTTTGAAATAAAAAGTATGTACGGTGTACAAGGGGTCGAGGAAACATATTTTGGATATATCTAATTCATGTAAAGAGTGATCAATCTTAATGTCGATGCCAATAGTTGTTTGTAGTTTTAACTCTTATTTTTATAAGTAGTTAGAACACAAGTAAATGTAAGGGTAATTCACTTGCGCCTTTTAAGGGACAATTTAGAGACAGAGATATGTGGAGTGGACCTAAAACCCAAGAGTAGGGGTTTCATACACAATTGTTATTAGGGTTTCTCTATAGCTATCAAGGAAACGAATAGGGTTTGTCTCTAGCCATGAGACGCGTAGTTTTTTTAGGTGTGGATGATGTAGGTGAAGTACACCTTGGAAGCATGAGGGGAAATGCAACGTACTTTTGGCAGAAGATTCTTGAGAGGGAGGCCTAATTAGATGTCAACCTGCAAGCTTGCATTAATCCTACGAGATTAGGTAACAATGATGCATAAAAGTAATGTTCAAGGAAGAAAAAGGTATGAATTGAAGGTTAGAAACAAAAATGTAAAAACAAATACATGCATGCCCCACACTTATTCCATGGTTTATATTGTTCCCACCCAAATAATATTTGTTATGTGCTCCACTTTTTTGTCTCGATCTCACCCACACTATGCACATTAATGAAATTTGCGTTTAAAGGGACCAAAATTTTAAAATGAGGAGAACCCAATAACTTTCCATTTTTAGTTTCAATCTCAGGTACTTGTAAGGGAATAGGTGATGTGTGAACAAGCATCGATAATTAAGCCACGCTATTAGTTGGCCATATGAGCGAAAGGTGGATTTTATCTTCCATTTGAAAGAGGGATTTTTAAATTAAAATGTGGGAAGTAAATACTTGCATGTCCCACACCTATTCCATGACTTAGTAAAAATGTGGGAATTAAATCCCTACATGTCCCACACCTATTCCCAACTTAGATTTTTCTTACCTAAATAATATTTGTTATGTGCTCCACTTTACACACAATTGTGAATAGGGTTTCATACATAATTCCGATAAGGGGTTTCATACATAATTGTGATTAGGTTTTCTCCTGTATCTATCGGGAAATGAATAGGTTTTGCCTCTAGTCATGAGGCACGTATATTTTCCGTGTGGAAGATGCAAGTGAACTACACTCGAGAAACGCGAAGGGCGTGCAAGGTGCTTTTGCCGAGAAGATGCTCGGGAGGGGGTTTCACGAGATGGCAAGTCGGAATTGGCATTACTCGATGTGATCGGTGCAATGAGGACTTGTAAAAGTAATGTTCAAGGAAGACAAAGACATGAATCAAAGGTTAGAAATAAAAATATGAGAATTAAAGACATGTACGCCCACACTTATTCCATGGCTTAGATTGTTCCCACCCAAATAATATTTCTATAGATGCTCCACTTTTTTGTCTTGATCTCACCCGCATTATGCACATGAATGCAAATTGCGTTTAAAGGGACTAATTTAAAAAAATTAAAATGAGAAAAACCCAATAAACATCCATTTTTCAGTTTCAAGCTCAAGTACTTGTAGGGGAACAAGTGATATGTGAACAATCATCGATAATGGAGCCACGCTAGTGGTTGGCCATATGAGCGAAAGGTGAGTTTCATTTGCCATTTGAAAGAGGGATTTTTAAATTAAAACATGGGAATTAAATACTTGCATGACCCACACCTATTTCAAGACTTAGTAAAATGTGGGAATTAAATCCTTGCATGTCTTACACCTATTCTCTGACTCAAATTATTCCTACCCAAATAATATATGCTTTGTGCTCCACTTTATTGTCTCAATCTCACCTGCATTATTCACATGAATGCAATTTTTGTTTAAAGGGACCAAAATTTTAAAAATGAGGAAAACCCAATAAACCTCCCTTTTCAGTTTTAAGCTCGAGTAATCATAGGAGAATAGTTAATGCACAAAAAGTTAGAATGTTGTAAATTAAAAAGTGGGAAATTAAATACCTGCATGTCCCACACCTATTCCATGAAGCAAATTATTCCTACCCAAATAGTATTTGCTATATGTTCTCCACTTAATCACCTCAATCTCATGTGCATTATTCATATAAGTGCAATGTGAGCTTAAAGGGGCCAAAAAAGAGATAATTTGCTAGGGTTCCACCAAACCCAACTACACTTCTTGCTTCTTGTAGCACTTTATCAACACACTTGTCGTTTAAGATCAAGAAATAATAAAAAAGCAAGCGATGAAGGAATAATCATTGATAATTGAGCCCCTCCAGGGAATGGACCTACGACAAGGCTACATGAAGATGTTATCTTCGACAATTGAGGTGTGTTATTTATTCATTTTATGTTTTTATGGCGTAAAGGTTTTTGATCAATGACATTTAATTTTTCGAGTTGTTTGAAAATAAAAATTGCATACGCTTTACAAGGGGTCAAGGCAAAGTATTTTTGAGATATCTAAGAATGCAAAGAGTGGT
The DNA here is from genome assembly GCA_018340775.1 of Taxus wallichiana var. yunnanensis. NCBI lineage: Eukaryota > Viridiplantae > Streptophyta > Pinopsida > Cupressales > Taxaceae > Taxus > Taxus wallichiana. The sequence continues at coordinate 183,894,868 of CM031238.1, read as the reverse complement.
CGATCAATACTATCGTTGTTAATAGTTGTTGTTTACAATTTTAGATCTTGTGTTGTACAAGTAGTTAAAATACAAGTAAATGTAAGGGAAATTCACTTGTGTGTTTCAAGGATAATTTAGAGACAAGTGATATTTGGAATGGAGTTAAAACCTCAAGGTAGGGTTTTCATACATAATTATGTGTGGTTTCTCTATAACTATCAAGGAAGCGAATAGGGTCTATCTCTAGATGCAAGGCACACAAATTTTCCAAGTGTGGACAATGTAGATGAAGTACACCTTAGAAGCATGAAGGGAAATGAAATGTGATTTTAAAAAGGAAGATGCTCAAAAGGGAGGTCTCACGAGATGGCAACCCGGTGGTTGACATTACTCATGTGCGATCAAGTAGGGAGGACGAGTAAAACGAATGTTCAAGGAAGACGAAGACACAAATAAAAGTTTAGAAATAAAAACACGAGAATTACATACATGCATGCACTACACTTATTTCATGGCTTATATTTTTCCCACCCAATAATATATTGTATGTGCTCCACTTTTTTGTCTTGATCTCACCCGAATTTGTGTTAGTGTAGGATTTTATTTATTACATTTTTTGGATTATTCATACACATGGATTATTTTTACACTTTAGGAGTAATCTTACTTAAGTGTACTAATCATGAAGGAGTTACACATCCGTTCTCCTATGTATACATCTTCATTTATGAGTAATAACAAGCATTGTATTAAATATTGCCTTTGAGTTATTTTTTGCATTTTTATGCTTTTGTCAGTTATTTCATTTTTGCGCAACAACATGTGCACTTATTTTTCTATCAATGATCCTTATAGATACTCAAATATGATATCAATGCTAGTGTTGTGAAAAACATGTGCTTGTTTTCAATATAGTTGTAAAATTTGAATTATTCATCTAGGAAACTAACAAAGGTGTTTGCAAGTATTTTGACTCAAGACCATTTTCACACAAATTGAGTTGCGACCGGATCCGTAAGGTGGAAAAACCATGGGATTGGTTGTAAACTTGGCCATATTCCAAGACATTCATTTTCAAGGTTTTTTCAAAATTTAATGTTATTAGAGGCGCTTTTTATCTACGTGGACTGGAAAGTTGTAGCAATGGCAAGAGTCGGTCACATGGTGTGGTCATATGGGGGCTAAATTCCATGGATTCCTGCTAGTGGGTGTTTAAGTCCAGCCCCTCGTTGATTTTGGCATGAATTTACTTGTTGGCTCCCTCTAAGTTTTTTTCTAACATTTATTATTTTTTAGTGCAAATATAAAAAAAAATAATTAACGGAAAAATAAAGGTTTTTAACTTTTGATAGGAAACTCAAATTTGAGTGTCGTTTTTTAAAAAGTGCCTATTTTTCATGTTTGTTATGTTTAGAACAATTTATTTTGTAAAACAAACTCAATTATAAAGTGCCAAATTTGGGTGGGTCAAAAATATTAATTCAAGGGGGTGTAATATTGTAATTCCTTCCACACTCATTCTCTTCTTTTGTAAACACAAATGGATTCTAATTTTGTTTTTCTTACTCCATTCAACTATCATGAATGGAAGAATTTCATGTCACTTGCTTTGTGAAACAAGAAGCTCTACCGGATAACTATGGGTTTGCAAACTGAACTAACATAAAAAATGAAAAAGATAGTAAAAATAAGTATATGGCTTCTTGTCCTTTTCTATGTCACCAAATATCTACTTTCATTTTAACTTCTACTCAAACACCCAAGGAAATATGGGAAACAAGATGAAATGAGAGGGCAAGAATTGGAAAATGAGTTGATTGGTCTTAGCCCTAGAATTTTTGACACACTTTAGGACTTCTTCACCAAGTTTAAATCATTGAGAATACAACTGAAATAATTTGGAATTGACATGGACTCACAAATTATTCTTTTTGTCCTCGCCAAACTAGGTCCTGACTATTTTGTTTTTGTCTCTACCTTCCATGCAACCAAAAGAGCACTTGAGCACAATGGAAAATGCCCTCCTTTGATGATTTTTTTGTTGACTTAACTTAAGAACAAGATAAACTGATTCAAATGGGTACATTAAAGTCCACTAAACCACATGCTCTACTTGCAGGGCATGACATATAAAAGGATTCAAAAGAGAAGAAACAAAACAACAAGGATCATGAGAGAAAGAAAGATCAACCCACCTCAAAATAAAACTCTGGATCATCCTCTTCTAGTGTTAAGACCAAGAAAGAGTGGATCAAATGTGGGTATTGTAAAGGAAAACATGATGAAATATAACGTTTGAAGAAATAGGCTAACTACCTCACGAGTTTTCTTTAAAAGAACAACAAAGCAGGGAAAATTTTAAGGGTCCCTTCAAAAAAAACCTTAGAAAATATTTGGCAAATATTGGTAAAACCACATTCGCATGTATGGAAAATCTTAGGAAAATTTGTTTCATGCGTAAGGTGATTTTTTAACATCATTCTAGGAAAGGTAGGCATGATAGAAGGAACAAATGCCAATTTTCTATACTCTCGAGCGGTGGTGACGGAATGCTACTGGTCATTAGTAGAAGAAATGCTACCTCTTCAATAATAGTATGAAAAATGCTACCAACCATGCTACTAGTGGGTGGCATTCTTGATCCTACCAACTGGTAGCATTTTGCATGTTGCCAAATGATAGCATTCTTAATGCTACCGACTAGTAGCATTTTGTATGTTGTTGACCGATAAGCATTCTTGACGCTTACCAACCGGTGAAAGATTCGCATGTTGTTGATCGACAATATTCTCGCATACTACCGGTAAGTTGCATGGTACATGCTACATGCTTCGATAGCATTCTTCATGTTACCTGCCCGTATCATTCTTCGTCTTCGGCCAAAGAAGTAGCAATCTACATGCTCTCGGTTGGTAGCATAGAAAATGTTGCCAATCGGAAGCATGTTGAACACTACCAATAGGTGGAAAACAAGGGTGCTACTTTCTACGCAACCAACCGGTAGCATTTGTATTAAATAGTCCTATATATACACAAAGGGCAGTCATAATTTCATTTTCACTCTACACAAATGAGAGAAGCTAGAGCATACGAGAAAAAACCTCAACAAACAAGGTGATCTGTAGAATCCAAAAGGAGAAACTAGAACGCTAAACGACAGTTAACAAACAGGAAGCAAGTGCCAACAATTTTATAACAGATCAAAAATGCCAAGAAGAAAGACAATTTCCACACAACCCAAGAGCCCAACTATGTCAACAACAAATATGAAGAAGTTTTCATACAAGAGCCTTGTCTTTCCTCAACTATACACATTTCTAGAGGATCCTAATGCATTTTCCCAATGGATCAAAGCGACCAGTTTCACAAGTTTGGTGTATATGCCCCAATTTCGGACAAACCAAAAACACTTAACAATCTTCTACTCAACTATGACACTTCCACTTTCACCTTTCATTATCAACTCCCATCTCATGCACAATCATTTGGAACTTCACCCGAGGACATTGAGCGTCTAACATGACTACCACACAAGGACGTGGATCCTGTCATGACCAAGGTTGTCTTATCAGATGAAGATTGCAAGTATTTGGAGTCTCATTTTCAATTATCTATTGATGCAATTGCAATTGCTACTACTTGTAAGTTTATTTTCAATTTTACATTTCATTTTGATTATTTTCAATTTTACATTTCATTTTGATTATTTTCAATTTTACATTTCATTTCAGTATTAACTATGTCTCCTTGTATTTACACTTACAACTTCCCAAAACCCTTCAAAAGAGGAATTCAACTCAAGGATTTTGTAATATCCCCTTTTGGGATATTATTTAAATTTGCAAATTAATTAACCCAAATCGACTCTAGAAGGATTAGATCATTTTAGCTTGACCTCAAATAACCCAATGCCAAATTAATACAACCCAAATTGGGTTGAGTAAGCCAAAGTAGTGGGTTAGAGGGGGGAACTAATTAGAAAACTAATCTTTTCCAAATCTGAAATTTATAACAATAGTTAATTAATTAAAAATGCACCCAGAATAGCTGAAACTTCAAAAATTAATAACTCCTTCAATACTTGGTGTTTTTGCATGAAATAAATTGCATAATAATCTAGAAACAAAGGCCTTTCCAATGCACTATGAGACTAAATTTTCTAAACACCCAAACCCCTTTAAAACAACCCCCAAAATCTAAAAACTAGTCGCTATGGTTCGAATAAATTGCATAAATTATTATCAGCTCTACCTAACCATCCAACACACCCAAAATAGTTGCCCCACACTTGGAAATATATTCCAATATAGATAATGTTATATATTTAACTTATTCACCCTCAAAACATGCCAAAATATGACCCAATGCAAGTCGTCATAGCTGGAATAAATGCAACAATGAAAAAATAAATAAAACACCTCAAACCCTTCCAATATCACTTAAAATTGAGCCACAACATGCAGATTTAACCCAATAAATTAATGCACCAACATATAAGCCAAGTCGCCAATCTTAGAATGAACATATCATGCAATATTCACTCAAAAATAGCATAGAAGGCTTCACACTCTCTCCAATAATGGTGGTGTTGAAGAACACCTTTATAATGTGATCACATGGGCATACATCCCTCTTCAAGCATGGAGATATTTTTAATAAAAATCTCAACATGCCCCCAAGGGGTTGCCATATCTCCTTATATAGCTTTGGCATTTCAAATCTCCAAGTTTCCTCCTTCCTTTGACACATTTTCTCATGTAGAAGGGTCACTTTTAATATGGGTCTCTTTTTATGAAAATTCAAACTCCAAATAGAATATTAATTTCCACTTTTAATATTTAAAACAAAAACATAAAAGGAGAATTAATTATTAAATTTTAAAATAAAAGGAGTAATGACATTTTTCCAATTTTTATCCTTTAATCCATGGTAAGAGTGGATTAAAGGTCTCCCATATTTTAAATTAATTAATGTCCTGAAAAGAGGACATTACAGATTTCATCACCCATTTCATCGTGTCATGGTGCGCTTTTTTGAGGCGAAATTATATTGCAAGGTCGATATACGGATATTCCGTGGTGGGCTTTGGCTTATATCGTTCGCACCCTAAGTGGGCAGAAATTTGACTGGTGTAATTACTTATCCTCCAAGATAAGAGGTGATTTTGCCAACGTTCATTTGAATGACAATGTTACCATCAACTGCAAAAAAATTATTCTTGGTTTATATTATGAATCCCTCTATAATTTACGTGGCACCACTCCACTGAAAACAATGAATGCAAAGCTATCGGCTTTGTCGTTAACAATTCAAGAGTAGGAGGTGAGTCCCAATTTTTTATTATTTCATTTGTAATTATTATTCTTTTTGTAATATATATCTAGTATATTTTTTATTTGGGATTAATAAACAATTTATTGTTGAATTATAACAAAAATAGCTTGAAAGGGCGCATCACGAAGGGACGCCGCTATTAGAGGACATTTCCCATCGTGTTCAAGAGATTCAAGCATTATTATCGGACGAACAACACGAGGAGGAAACCACTCCATAATCTGTCAAATGGATGAGGAGTTCCTTAAACCCTCAAACTAACACATCCACCATACCACAAGCATTAATAGCAGGTATTTTTATTTATGATGTATATATGACATATGTTTCAATATGTTTGAAAATAAATGTAATTAATTATTAATAACTTGTATATGTTTCAATATTTCTTGTAACTTATATTGCTTTGCTGCAGAAACCTCCAATAGCACAAGATTATATCATCATGCTCATGGTAGCCAAAAAAATTATTTGAATTTGATCAAACACAACAAGATGTAGAAATATCTTAGTACCTCACTCTTTGGCTCCAAGTATGAATTTCATTTTTGTATTTTTTTGCTTTTATTTTTTTAAACAAAAATTTGACAAGCTCATCAATCATTGATGCTTAATAATGTTTTAGGACACACCTACCAATATAACTCCCAGACATTTCAGTCTACTTCTCTACAACAACCACATCAACTAGCAACATGCCCAATTTACACCTCAGATGGAATCCTTTCAACAAAGTAATATTTATAATCATATATGATATAATGTTACATTTATTATTATTTCAATCCTATTATGGTTGTGTTATCAACCAATTTTGACTGTGTTAAAATTGTTTAAAATTTTGTGAATTACTAGGTTTCATGAAGATTCGTCTTCGTCACATGTTCTTATTTTCTTCCCGGTTATGTCGAGCTTCGTTTCACTCAAATCGGAATAAAATCCCTCTTGCTATGAATTTAAACGTAAAAATTATTATTTAATTAATATTAATTAAAAATTGTTCTTCAATTAATTAAATTGATTTTATTAATTGATGGAGATTTTTGATTAAATATTATTATAATAATAATTAAAACTTTATCGGAAAAGTTTGTTTAAATTTCCCAAAATGATCATTCGGCTTCCCGCACCCGTTTTCCCACTTTCTTGTCAGAACCGCCCGGTTCCTCCACTGGTGGAAAGTAAGCCGCTATTTGCCAATTTAATAAATTGGCAAATGGGCAAGGATTTTCCCAAATCCCCTCATGGGAAAATTTGATGGGAATTGCCAAATTCTTATGACATTCCCGTTGGCAAAATTCATCCAATCTTCCCCTTTTCCCTTGGCCATTAATGCCACTTCCCATGATTCAAGGAGTTTGTTTTTCTCGTTAAAGGGAAGAAGGAATTGGTCACTAACAATTCTCCTATTCTTTCTCCTTCTCCCGTGAGAATTAAAGAAACAATTTGTTATACTCATTTCATTCATGCATTTGAATAAAGAAGGGAGAAACATCATCCATCATTTTAGGGAAGAACTGGAGTTTATTCTTTCTGTTTACACTCGTACATTGGAGAAAGAAAGCCAAACAAACTGGAGTCTATTCAATAGTTTTCACGCAGCATACAAGGAAGGTGAATATTAATGCAAAAGAAATTGTAGTTTCCACGCAGCAGCAGGAGGGAGAAATGGAGGTTCACGTGGCAGAAGGAGCATTCAACAGTTTCAACGCAGCCTGCAGACCTTCACGCCTTCACTAGTTCCATGCCTTTTTCCTTAAGGCCACGTAGGGGAAGAACAGTCATACCAGGTCCGAGCCTGAAGCAGAGACAAACAGCCCAACTCCATCAAATGCCTCTCACTGGAGAAGAAGACAAGGAAAGAGAAATCCACACGCCAAAGGAGGAATATCCATCATCTGTCTAGGCAGTCTGAAGGAGAAGAACACCAGAAGCTTTCCATGCATGCAAAGGATGAGAATGCAGAAAGCAATTTTAAATCCCAGGCCAGAGCACTTTCCAAATAATGAGGAGCAGCCTCCAGCAATGCCTGAATGTTTCACACCAAATTTTATCGACCATCTTCATAGGAGTTTCAATGGTCCACAGCTAGCTGCATTTCAGTGGGCTGCTATGCATATAACAGCGGCTAAAATCGAGTTGGGTCTGCTAGACGGCAAGAACCCTGGCCCTTCACTTTGGTGCAAGGTCCACCAGGGACAGGAAAGACACACACAGTCTGGGGAATGTTGAATGTTATTCATCTTGTTCAATATCAACACTATTATGGTGCACTGCTTAAGAAACTTGCTCCTGAAAGCTACAGGCAATCTTCAAGAAAAACCAAAGTCCGGCACACCATAATGACGAGTTTTAGGACAGAGCTCTATGGGAATACCTTACACAACCTCTTCCAGAATCAGTATGGGGAGCTCGCACACAGGCTTGTACACCATCTATTTGTCTTGTGCATGCCAACAATAATGAGCGATCACTATGGGGAACTTGCATGCAGCTAGCCCTGTGCACTATGCATTTGGATTGCACTCACCAACGATAATGAGTTGTCACCTTGCACGTCTTCTTCAGTCCGCCTTCTATCCAATTGAATCAAATATCAACCGGAAAAATTTCAATCAGACAATAATGCGCCCATGAGTGATTACTTGTAAACCAGTTTCCTCATCCAATTGAGACCTGGCAAAACAAATCTTTATTGGAAAACAAATCTTTATTCCTCCCCGGTGGTTGTTATAAATAGAGGGATTGAATATTTTAAGAGGTAACTACGAATAGCCAAAAGGAGGTGGAGCCTAAGTATGATCGTGGTCCATTGGCACAGGATCAATCGATGATGTTCTTCGAGTATGGATCGCACACTGCTGTGATGCTTGCTTCTAAACTTTTCCCTAAACCACGAATGCTTGTTTGCGCTCCCATCAAATGCTCGCAATGATGAATAGCTACAATGATTGTTCTCGCTCGTGGATTCATTGATGCTAAAATGAAGTTGCAAGGGTGGGTGTGGATTCTCAAAATCGTCTTTGCACAGCAAGATGCTCGGTGAAGCGTAGAACCAAAATTCTCCTAGGAAGGTGCCGTGAGGAAGTAATTGGTTATATGCAGCAGCTTCAAGCTAGTGAAGTAGGCGTGTTAAGCCAGGTAGCAGGCATGTTGCAGTATAGTAGAAGCCTTTTTGAGTGCTTCCAACAAGCAGGTCGTCCAACTATGTTGTTATCTGCTCAGAATCGAATGCATCCTCAAATTCGGGATTTTCCTTCAAGATATTTTTATCAAAATGAATTAAGTGACAGTGAGAGTGTTACCAGGAGACCTGATGAAGTTTATTACAAAGATTCTCTATTGAGACCTTACTTGTTTTACGATGTAACTCATGGAAGGGAATCTCATAGAGGTGGATCTATTTCATATCAGAATATTCATGAAGCACAATTTGCTTTGCAATTATATGAGCATCTTCAACGGGTCATAATCATGGCAGCATTAGGTCTTTATCGGTAAAGGTATTTTCTCATCGTTTGGAAGGTACAATTGTGCTTATTATGGCAAAGCCAAAACATTCTTACTACAAGTGTTATATAATAAGGAAGAACCGTGAGCATTGTGGTAAAACCATTCTTTTCAAAAATGTTGGGTTAAGCTCGGTATTCAAGTGAGTTGAGCCAGAGAAGAACTCAGGGAGTTCGGTTCTGGAAAGAAGGTAAGATGACACGAAGGGCATGGATCGCCATGGGAGTTCGAATTCAAGTTGAAAATGCATGAGCTCACAATCAAGCTAGGAGCGATACGATTGAGGGCTCATTCGTGAGTTGAGTCGTCTAAACACCTAAGTGAATAAGGAGCACATCTCGAGAATTTCTCATTCCAGTCATCATTTGTCTTTGCATGATTGCCCTAATTCTTCAGGCCTAATCAACAACTCAACACTATAATTCATAGCATTGGTTCATGCGCAAGCACCTGTAATCTATATCACACAATTTCTAGAGGTGGAACTCGTTGATGAAGTACCTCAAAATATACCAGCCCAACTTGTGGAAGTAGTCACAACTTCTCAACCAAAAGTTGATGATCCAGTTCTTTCCCCGCCTACATTTGAAGAATCATCACAAATGGAGAAAATGGCGACAACATCTTTCTCACAACAAGAAGATCCAATTTCAACAACACCCGAAGGTGATCCCCTTCAGCGTGATGAAGATCAATTCCCAACAAACACGAGAACCATGTACAATGAGGTACTTGGAGAGGTTCCCACCTGGCTACATGATACCCTGAAGAATTGAAAGAGGGTCATCAAGCCAATAATGATAAACTTGGAAGCGATTGTGTAAATGTTAGAATCCATCACTCCAAAAAAGACTAAATACTATGCTAAGGTGTGTGTCAACGAATTCATAAATCACTTCGATGATTTTTCAACACCACTCGTTCACAATGGGGCAAAGGAGATGGATTTCCAAGACTCTGAAGTCTCACGAATTCTGCTCGAGAGATCAACACTTTGGGATGGTGACAAAGACAAAGGACATAACTCCAGGGAGTGAATTGCAATTTTGGCTCTTGGAGATCTCCTTTCAACTAAAAAGCAAAGCAGATCCTAATTTCACCGGCAGTGTAGGGAGTTGATTTTCTTGATATCTAGCGAATTGGGAGAGTCCATTTCTCATACGTTTGAGATAGGCGGACCCCGTTTCAATGGATAAGGCACTGGTTATTATTGTATATTTTAAAAGGTGTTGTTATTTGGGAAACATTGGATATTTTAAGTAATTTCTATTTTTGGGTTGTATTTAATAAAGTTGGTTAGAAAAAGTCAAAGGTCACTTAAGTGCCTTATTTAATGATCATGTAAAACCCTAACTACTTTGTAACCAACTTTTGGGTTATAAAAGGAAGTCAGGGGCTCATTTGTAAGGGTGACTTTGAGAGAGGAGAAGAAGATACTTTTGTGCAAGCTTTGTTTCAAGAAGAAACTTTGTGTTCTTTGTGAAAAACATTTTGGAGTTAATAGAATAAGAACTTTGTGTCTCATTCATTGTCTCTTGTAACATTTGGTGTTCTTATGTTCATTAGATGTTAGGTGTTTGAATCTTGCATGAAAATATTATCTTTGATCTTATTGTCAACATTAGTAATCAGTTGTTCTAGTTCACAAAGTGATGATCAAGCTCTGACTATCTACTTGCTCATGTGTGTTCCCTTTTGCATGTTCTTGTTTGGCTAACTCAAACTCCGTTTTATTTGTGTTGGTTATTCATCTTTCCTCTTCATGCAATATTAGGCTCTGTTTTTACCTAACTCTTGCATGTTCTTTCAGTTCATTCCATTCCACTCCTTTCCTTCTTTCTATTCCATTTCCTTCATTCACTTTTCTTCCATTGATGTTCCAAAACACCCCCCACATACAATTTTGAATGTACAGATGTAAATACAATTTTGGTTTTCAATAAAGGTAGCCTCACCTTCATTGAGGAGGGACTTCGTTCCCACACTGTTGCATGTCATTTGCATGCGTGCAAATCCATATGCTAACAGTTGTCATTTGACTTTTCTTATGTTATTTACAAAATTACATTTGATTGTTACAGAGCCTCCTCCACATCCAATTCAAAATCCATCTACTATGAAGAGGAAGATGCCACCTCCTCCACCTCTACCACAAAATATCAGGACCAGGTGCAATGGCAAGCATATTTCATTTTTTCCTCTAGCTTCAAGTAGGGGCACCCTTAATTTTGTAGCTGATTTTCCAATGTTTTTGTTGGGCAATGTTCCTAGTGGACGAGGTGTTTCTATTTTGAACGAAATTGATTTGGATGAGGAATATCTAGGGATTAAAGTGGGGTTCAGGCCCATGGAACTTTTAATCCCCAAGATATGATTCATGGGGAAAGGAAACCTTCTCCAATAAGAGTGGATAGATCAAGCACACCTTCTCCAGTACATATTGCCTTAACCGATGACCAAAAATTGCTTTTGCACTTAATGCTCTTTTGGTCTGATAATTGTGAAGCCAATGTTGATGTTATATTGAAGGATATTGAACAATTAAAATTGTGGGAGTTTAGGGCTAAAGTTATTATTAAAGAAATAAATTCATGATTTAAAAATCACAACCAAAGACATATATTGTATTCTTCAGTTCAAAACGAGCCAACTAAGCTTGATATTTTGTTGAATCAAGCTGTGTCTGGTTCTGTATCTTTTGAAAATAGTTATGATGATGAAGTGTCGAGACATTATGTTAAATAGAATTAAGAATTTAAATGCGAAGCACAAAGCCTACCACAATATGTGGTTAAGAGACAAGGGCCTTGTAGTTATTGCAAATGCGAAATGAGATAAGGCATTGGTAAGTCTTACTAAATTTTCAAATATTTTTACAATTTTTTTGAAACTTTATTAATTATTTTTCTGTTTTGAAATGTAGTCAAAGTACAAAAATTTGAAAAATGAGGCTATAGTGCTTGATGTGCATTTACAAAGTGCTAGAAAAAGTCTAAATGCAACAATTGAATTGAAGCAAAAGCTTGTTATATTAAACAAGCAAAATAATACCTTGAGAAGGATCATAAAGGCACATGGAATGGATCTAGAGATATTGTTAAAGAAGCAAGCAGAATAGGATCCAACATTATTGTCTGTTGGTGATGCAACAAATCCAAAATGAGAAATTCTTGCGAATATGGAAGTTGCAACAAAGGATCTTGTTCAGTCGGGTGTTGTAAAAGAAAGTTCTGTTGCAAAGGAGACAAAAATTGAAACCCACAGAGAAGAATCTTCTCAAGGATGATGTTGTAAAAACAAATTGTGAAATTGTAATTGTTGTTTTTAGAATCTTTTGTAAAATTGTTTCAAATTCAGCGTATAAATATATATACTTATTAATGAAAATATTGAAAGTTTCAAATTTCAATCGATGTGGCATTTTACTTTTATTTTTTTATATTAGTGCATAAGTTATTCAAGTGGATTCTTAATGTGATTATTATTCTCAATTGTGTTTGATATTACTATTACATATTACATTAAAAAATTATATGTTGTTGTATTTGTACTATGTTCATGCGTAAGACTGAAAAATCTACCATAAATGGAATGATATTATTATCATTTAAAAGACAACAAAAAAATAAGTATGACATTTCTCATTTAAAAACTCTAAACAAATTGCAACATTGAAAATATTATTCAATAATGAACATGCGAATAACAAAAATAACAATACACATACTTATATTCTGATATGAGATTTTCTTTCCAGAATTAAAATGTACATTCATTCTTATTTACTCTAAATCAACTAGATCAAACTGAAACATATCTTTTTGGTTCACAACATTGTTATCTAATATTTCATTGTGATTTTCAGATACGCTTTGTTGTTATCCACACTCCATGTATTAGAATTACTGATCTCTCCTCTCTGCAAGAGAATTCCATGCTGCCATTACCCATTCATAAGGAAATATATCCACATCATATCATGAAACATATAATCTCAAACAAGTCTCAAGATTTTTATCCAATTTGTTCGATATTTTGATTTTATAAATGTTAGTGCATTGAAAACTCTTTCATCTTCAACTAATCCCAATATCATTGTTTCACACAATTCATGCAATCATAAATATTGACTAACACTTTTAGGAAGGATGGTTCTCGATACAAATTTTTTCATAAAAGTGAAATTGCTCTTTTTCTATTGGCTCACTCAATAATTCAAATTGTTTGCTTATTACCTGGTAGAAATCGGTTGATTGCAATGCAAGTGATTCCTTTTGAAGAACACCATTAATCTAAAAACCATTACATTCAACTAATTATCCAAAATGCTTTATGATAGTACCCATGTGTCTTTTAAATGAATTAGCTACAACTTCGCCTTCTATAGGATTCCAAAAGTTAGGATTGACCACTCCCATGGCCCCAAGAATGTCACCTTTTTTAAAACAATCTTTGATCTCACTGGATAAACATTGTGAGAATTTCGTAATTTTTCTTGTTTCATATATAATAGCATCAAAAAAATTACGTGTAATAGAAACTTCTTCAAGCTTTGATCCATCAATATCCACTCGTTTTTGAATGTGTGCATTTGAATCTCCTTCTTGTTAACAAAGATACAAAGATGACCACATATATTGAATATGAAGTAGTTGTTAGGATCCTTTAAATCTGTCAGAGCTTTCCAGTGATTGAATACATGTCCTTTAAAGCATTCATCAGAGTTATATAACATATCTAGAGTCTGACACACCCTTTTCCTAAACCTAATGAAGTCCGCTATATAGATGGATCGTTCTTGAGCAAGCTTTGTTATGAAATTCATTTCATGCAACATTGGAAGAATCCCACAAAGTGTAAATAATGTTTCCAAGTCTGTTAAGTGGTAAAGAAAATATTTTGCCCTGTCAACTTGCCTACGGTTCTTAAACATGAAATTAGTTAAAGATGGATATTCCTCAAAAACTATGTGTGTAGGCTCATACATAGAAATCCATCTAGTATCAACATCTTTAAGAAGTTTCTTACCATTTGTGACCCCAAGTGAAAACTTCAAAGCTCTAGAAATCTTTTTGGACTGCTTGAGATATAGGCATGGAGTTCACGGATAAGCTCTTCAACTTTTTCAACACATTCAAATGTGCTTACTATCTTATATGCAAGATTCATCTTGTGAGCCATGCAATGAATAGGAATCATATAACGAGCAAAAAAATGTTTGGAGACACACACATAGACCATTTTTATGACCCTGCATCACTCATGCACCATCAAAACCAATGCAAATAAGCTTTGTAGCTATAGAATAGTTATCCATTCCTGTTATGTCCTTTAAATTAGATATAAACAATTTGCAAAAAAATTCAACATTGCAATTTTCTTGCATTTTATGAACAGATAGCATATGAGGTGTCCTTGTGTGGTTCTGGAAAGTATATACATGCATGCAAACCAAAGAAGTGTTGTCAACAATTGTAACCTCATCAATTGAAAGGGAGATAAAACTTGCATTCTTGACATTTTCTTTCAGATCTTCTTGTTCAATCATCGCAAGACATCTCACCATCTCCCAAACACTGCTCTCTGACCAATGTGAATGTGGAAGGTTTGGAAACCCATTGAACTTGAGCAATTTCTTATATTCTAAAAATCTTAAATTTGTCTACCCATTCTAAGAATAAATAATATTGTTGAAAACTGGGTAGTTTTTGACTTCGATTTTCATTTGCAGCTTTTCCAAAATTTGCATTAATGGTTCCTCCTTTCTCCTGAAGTTTTTGAGTGTGTTTCATTTTATTGTCATAATCCTCCTTATATTTTACATGCATGCACTCTTTTGTAGTTTTCCATCTATGAGTCTTCATTATTTTTCCATCATTTTTAGTGACTGTGTAATATACTTTGCCACAATGTTTCTCTATAGTGTCCAATTTAAGCTACATTTTATGTTCTTTACCCAATTTCCAACTACAAATAGTACATCTACATTATTTTGGAGTATCACTACCATTATCTAGTTGTATAGGTTTAATGAATGGGTATTTTACTACCCAATCTACTTGAAAAGACCTTCCTATTGTTCAAGATGTTTTATTCTTTCTCACAAATTTATTTTTTTCAAGTGTCCCCATTAATATCATCTTTTGCATTCATGTTTTCTTTTGAACATTCATGTATTGAATGTTGAGTTATGGAGCTCAATTAATTCAGATTAGCATGCAATGTAAAACTTGCTGGAAAACATAGTAACCATCATCGGTTAGGAGGGATCGACATAGGTCAGGCAAGGAGGAACCGACATCGGTTAGGAGAACCGACATCGGTTACCTGTGTGAGGATGTTTTAATTAACTCTCGAGAATTAAATATTTTTTTAGCATTAAAGTATATCTATTGATTGTAATTGCATGGCTAAGTGCCCTAAGTCTATAAACGACTATATAAGCATGAAAGCTAGGGTTTAGAAGCAAGTATTAACAAGAATTAAGAAGAACTTGCAAAAAGTTGGTGAGAGAGAGATTTCTTGGTGATAAAGCAAAATCTTGAGAGAAAGAAAGTATTGTACATCTAAGAGGTGTGGAATATTATAAATCTTCAATTGTATATCTTGTTAAATCTTTGGATAATAAATTGGCTTGTTTCTTGGTGGACGTAGCCCACACTGGGTGAACCATGTTAAATATGGTGTTGATTTTTGTCTCTTGTTTTGTATAATTATTTTGGTAGAATATACGCTTTTATTTGCATGCATGCTTAGATCGATATATTGTCTGCACAACCGGTGTACTAACCCCAAAAACTATTATCGAGCTTTGTTTGAGGGTTTTTGTTGACATATTTACTCACGAGAGGGTTTTCGATTGAGTGGGAGTTACAACAAGGGCGTAAGAAAACAGATACAAGATAGAGAAATTTGACGATTTGAAATTATCAATTATGGAAGATGCAGATTGATGATTATCTCAGTATCAAAGAGATTTGTATTTACCGTTGGATGAGAAGTCTAGGCCTACGAAGATGGTGATGAAGAATGGAAGATTCTTGACAGAAATGATTTGGGATCTATAAGATTGAGCATGGCAACATTTCATGGCTTCCAATATTACAAAAGCAACTTCTATTGTAGGGTTAATGAAATCTCTTACAAATTTATATGAAAAACCTAGTGCTTCAATAAAGTTTATTTGATGAAGAAACTATTTAGTTCTAAGATGCATGTTCAGTGGATCTCGCATCTAGTCATTTGAATAATTTCATATCTATTGTAAATTAGTTAAAATCAGTTGATATACCATTTGATGATGAAGTGAAAGCACTTTTATTCTTATGTTCTTTGCACGATAGTTGGGATAACTTGGTAGTGGTTGTTAGTAATACAACATTTGGTAATAAAATTTTGAAGTTTGATGATGTGGTTGTGTTAGCATATGGATTTTCACGCATGCAAATGACATGCAATAGTGTGGGAACGAAGTCCCTCCTCAATGAAGGTGAGGCTGCCTTTATTGAAAACCAAAATTGTATTTACATCTATACATTCAAAATTGTATGTGGGGGGTGTTTTAGAACATCAATGGAAAGAAAAGTGAATGAAGGAGATGGAATGGAAAGAAGGAAAGGAGTGAAATGGAATGAACTGAAAGAACATGCAAGAGTTAGGTAAAAACAAAGCCTAATATTGCATAAAGAAGAAAGGTGAATGACCAACACAAATAAAACGGAGTTTGAGTTAGCCAAACAAGAATGTGTAAAAGGGAACACACATGAGTAAGTAGATAATCAAAGCTTGATCACTGTGAACTAGAACAACTGATTAATAATGTTGACAATAAGATCAAAGATAATATTTTCATGCAAGTTTCAAACACCTAACATCTAATGAACATAAAAACACCAAATGTTACAAGAGACAATGAATGAGACACAAAGTTCGTATTTCATTAACTCCAAAATGTTTTTCACAAAGAACACAAAGTTTCTTCCTAAAATAAAGCTTGCACAAAAGTATTTTCTTCTCCTCTCTCAAAGTCACCCTTACAAATGAGCCCCTCACTTCCTTTTATAACCCAAAAGTTGGTTACAAAGTAGTTAGGGTTTTACATGATCATTAAATAAGGCACTTAAGTGACCTTTGACTTTTTCTAACCAACTTTATTAAAGACAACCCAAAAATAGAAATTACTTAAAATATCCAATGTTTCCCAAATAACAACACCTTTTAAAATATACAATAATAACCAGTGCCTTATCCATTGAAATGAGTTCACCTATCTCAAATGTATGAGAAATGGACTCTCCCACTTCGCTAGATATCAAGAAAATCAACTCCCTGCACCGCCGGTGAAATTAGGATCCGCTGCTTTTGCCAGTTGAAAGGATCTAAACCTTCCCAAAGTTTCAAACATATTTTCTTCTTCTGGAGGTTCACTTGGTCAAGAATAGCCTCACAAAATACCTGCAATTCAAGAATTCTACTTGGCATATCATTTAAATTAACAATTTTAGACTGAGCATTCTCAAACAAGTTCTTCAATTTGATACACCGCTCCATGGAAACCGACGAGAAATTGTTGGCGGGAGTGTACATGTCCTTGAACAATCGTGAAAATTGTTCTTCCACCTGCTCCGATGAACACCTTTGATTATGCTCATTTACTAGGTTACAAGGAATCTCAGCCATGAATTCCTGGATCAAGGAAAGTGAAGTGAAAGCTTCATTGCACATGTTGTCATAATGGATCATAGAATCCACGAGAAGTGTCTTTCTTGATTTGAGATGTAGACACCAAAGAAAACGTGTCCCTCGATGTTCAAATTTGAGAATCCCTTCAATAGCCAAAACTAAAGATTCCATACTTGTAATCTCCTGTAGACTGGGCAATATCTCATCCAAATTTGTTATAGCAGAAACAAAAGTTTCTTTGAAAGAAAGAATTGGATCCAGATATGCACTGATATCTTCATGAAGCTTGACTGTAGTCTTGATCGCTCCCTGGCCTAAAACGAGAATCTCTGAAAGCCAAGTTTTAGTGACATGGCCTAAAGTGTTTATTTCCTTTGACAGATTGAGAGTCTCTTCATCTGGGGCAGCCACCGCATCAGGTACTGGGAAGGTGGATGATATGGGATTTATCAAATGTTGAACATACTCCACCAATTGATTCTTTTCGACCTTGAGCCGAGAATTTTGAGACTTGTATTTCTCGAGTCTTTTTAGCAATATCAATTGAATCTCTAGCCATCGCCATGTCACTTTCTAATGTAGATCTTCCAAGTCTCAGTCTGGAAACCTCATAGTTGGCGGTGTGTCATAAAGATCGCGCTCCTTATCCACTTACGGAATGGCAAGGTCTGCAAATTTGTTTCTGTCATCATCCACTATTATTCAAGAAAGCACCTTAGGCTTCTTAGGAATGGTGTCATTCAAAAGTTTGAAAAGGGCATCAAAATCAATGTCGATTGGCTTGACAACTCTCTTCCTTTTCTTCACTTCGGAATCAACCCAAGAAGGAGTATCATTCACTATTTCAGCATATAGAATCCTAGAGCTCGAATCAATATTCTCATTATTCCTGACATCATGAGATCCTTCTTGAATCCTACCTACGACCTCGATTTGAGGAGACACAACTTCAATATCCACTTCTTGATTATTAGGGAGATTTTGGGAAATCTCTTCATGAACCACATGCTCTGAAGTGTTTGATATTTGAATTACCTGTACTTGAGTGGGTGTTTGTTTGAAGCATGGCTGAGGATCATTTGCTACCAGCTTCTGAGTGCTATTAACGATGTGAGTGGAAGAATCTCTACTCGAGGTAGAAAATCCAGACACACGCTCCTTTCCTTCTTCGGGGTTTGGATCTTTGGATCTCTCTCCTCGTGACACGTTGCTTGGCGAAGTGGATTTTGGCAACCATTCTTTTCTTGCCTGTTGTGTATGATTGGATGTTAACGAAGTTGATCGAGAAGAAACCTTGGTCGAATGGAGACCCCCTCGTATAGGCAATTTTTGTGATCCCGAAACGTGATCTGGAATTGATTGAAATTTGGCAAGTTCCCTATCATACCAAGATATGCTTCTTTCGATAATTGGTTGGTTCTTGCCATCGAGAGAAAATTCATCTCTCTTGGTCCAGTCGATTTGAGGCAATGGTGTGAAGGCAATGGCATCATACGAGGGATCGACGACATCTTCATCATCGTTTATGAATGAATCAGGAGGACTCCTGATGTGGAAGGCCTTGATCTGAGCAAGTGTTAGATGAGAGTACTCCCATCTCCTTACCTCATGTTCATCCGAGCAAGCAGCCCAGAAATCCTCCATGGTAGGACTATGTTGGTACTTCGCTCCCATAATCATTTGCATATAACCATTGATATCGAACTGGGCTCTCTTCACATATGGATGGATGGTTATGAGAGCAAACTCCTTTTCCATTAGTTGTGCACTGAATAGATTTGGGCATTGGTATTCCCCGATTTGGATCGGGAAATGAATTCCTGGATGGTGCTTGTCACTAAGTAGGCAGTGAACTTGGAACAATTGTCATGCCAGCTCCATTAACGCCCACTTGTCACTGACATACTTGGGAAGTTTCCACGGGGTCCCAGCAAAGCCACTCACGTGAATGTAGGAAAAAGATGAAAATTGTATAAACCAGGTTCCCCATTGGGAAATGACACTCATGGCTTCTTTGGAAAACCTTTCCTCGGTATTTCGATTCAAGTTCTAGATCACGCGGAAGGTGAATGCATCGTTGACTCTTCTAAAATGGTGAGAACTATTTTTGAAGCTGAGCTGAGGGTAATAGTGAAAAACGTTGTTTGATGATCCCAGATCCCTCTCGTTTCAAGTCCCGAAAATAGCTTTCTTCGTGCTACTATAGGTCAGATATGAGGTCATGTAGAAGCATCCACCATTTTGACGTCTATCAATCTTGTGAATGGTGTTATCGATGATGGTGGCCCACCACAAACTCCTTCTTGCTAGGATGATACAAATAAACTAGTACATCCATGGGTGGAAGACCCTTGTAGAAGGTAAACCAAAAACTTGACTTAAGAGAGTGATCATGTCTCCAATTTCTTCCACAAACTCAATGTGGTACAGTTCTTTGGGGAGCCTGTCAATCCAAGGTCTCTTGGTTACCAGCCAGTTGTTAACCACTTTGCTCCATCTCAGGGGTTCTTCGTCCCATAATTCTTGCATACTTGATTAGCGAGTGGTATCAGCATTTTCAGGAAAGTCAGGTATGCCGAGCAACTCTTCAATGTGTTCAGTGTGATTAAGAGGAAAGGCTCGCGATTGTCTTTGAAAATTCCTCATCTCTCAGGGTCGTAATGCTCCGTGCAAGCAATCACCAATTCTGGACACTGCACCGAGACAGGGAATGCCACTACTTGGGGTAGGCCACTGTGGTAAAGCCTATCTGAGAAAATGGTTTTGCCTTCAGTTTTCACTCACTCGCAAAACTGTTGCATGTTGATGTGACCAGTTCGTATCAGTGATGTGGTCATATGTTGACTTAATGGAGCTGGGAGGGATAATTCCTTGGAATTCATATTTTAGGGGATTTGTTGGATTTCTCCACTGGCTTCTTCGATCTCCCCGTAGATTTGGATTTTTCGGCCATTATGAATTTAATGAATTAACAAAAAAGTGACTCAGGCACGCCAAACGATGTAAACGGCGCCGGGTCTCAGTCTCCGACACCCCGTTGATGCAGAAAAAATACTTTTCGCTTTAAATTTTATTATTATTATTATTATTATTATTATTATTATTATTATTATTATTATTATTTTAAAACAATAATAATAATAAATAATAAAAACTGAGTAATTTCCGGATTACAATTTTTTGATTTTATTTATTTATTTATTTAAAATAAATAAATTCACCTTATCAATACAAACAAATCGAGACTAAGCTCGAATTCTAATTCTGACAATAACAATTAAAATATCCCGATCTTAATATTTGCGTGAATGGAGTTTCCTTTCTTCGGCGTGGGAGCTTGTTTCAGCTGGCACGTTTTCTTTCTTCTGGCTTTAAGCAAACAAAACAAATTTGTTTTTAATGTTGCTCTGATTTCCCTCACACATGGAAATGAATTCCTGGTATGTTAGGCACCTTTCTCCTTCCTGGCGTGTTCTTTGGTTTTTCTCTGCCAAATGTGCAGTTTTACACTTGGCTGGGCGCGTGGTGGATGAGTGTTCTTGTTCTTTGACTTTGAAAAAGATTTCAAAACCGTTTTATATTTCTTTTTCTCCTCCCACGCGTATGGAAAACTTTGTTTTGTTTTATATATCAAACTTCCTTTTTAAAATCTGTTCTTTTTCTCCGCATGCGTGGAAAGAAAAGAATTCCTTGTTTTATTTGAACCTCCTCCCACAGCTGCGTGGCTTTTCTCAAAAACTGTTCTTGCCTTCCCGAAGAATGAGTGGAATGTTTGAAATGTTTTAGAGTTTCCTCTTTGGCTGGTGCGTGGCAAGTTTTGGTGGGGCAACCTACCTTTATTCTTTAAAATCTGTTCTTTTCCTTGTCAATACGCAGTCCTTTGCTTCTTTCTTTGTTTAAAAACTTCTTAATACCTGCGCACCTTTTGAAAACTTGTTCTTATTTCCTTTTCAGGCTGACGGGTTTCTTCTTTCTTTAAAAAAACTGCTGTCTTTTAATGCTCCCAAATGTGGACTCTCCTTTCTTTGCTTTGCCTGAAGATTTCCTTCTCTTTGCCCAATGCGTGGGAACAAATTTTTTTGTAGATCTTCTTTGATGAATGCGTGGAGCTTGAAACCAAAACCAAAAACCTTCTTGTATTTCTTCTTCACCCAAGGCATCTCCTTCAGGTTGTTCTTTGTTGTTTTCAAACACTGTTCCTCTCTCCTAATACCTGCGTGTAAATTTGCTGTCCTCCTCTGGCTAGTATTTGTTTAGATTTTGATAAAACCTCCTTTGCATGCACAACTGATATTTCTTCCTTCACAATGGCATGAGTTTCTCTTGCATGATGCTGACAAAATATTATGTCTTCCTGAAGAAATAAGAAGCAATTGAAAGCTTTGCACGACTTTTTCCAACGGGTTTGATGGAGGAAGTTACGGGAATTAATCTAACTTCCTCTCTTCCCGGTAGTGGCTTAAGTGCCAGGGGAAATGGGGAAAGCAATGAACAATTACCAACGGGAATGGCAAAATGGATTGGCAATCCCCATCTAATTTTCCCATGTGGGAAATTGGGGAATTTTATGCCCGTTTGCCAATCCATGATTAGGCAATTGGCAGAGGAAAACCCCACGTGTGGAAAAATTGAAGGAAATTGCCAGGAAAGTGGAAATCCGGGTTCGGGAAGCCAATCGGCTTCCCAGAAGTTGGAAACGAAAGCTTACTTCCCGGCACTAAAACTTGTCGAATGAACTTTAATTTATATTTATTTAATTAAATACTCCTTAAGTGATTTTAAAAATAATAATTTAATCAAACAAGGAGCAATTAATTAATTAAATATTAATTAATTATTTTAATGTATTTTAACGCGTTTTAAAGCTTGGCGGGAAGAGTTCTCGCTAAAAATCACGAAACAAAGACCGAAACGATCATAAAAATAAGACGATTGTGATGAGTCCACTAAACCACGCAAAGTAACACTTTTCAAAATTTTCTAATTTTTCATTTTTTAATTATTTTTTTAACAATTTTGCGAAGTCAAAATTGGGCGATAACTGAGTTGGTATAATCTTGAATGAAGAAATTTGCAGGAAGAGTATAGAGGAATCATCATCTGGAAATGCTTTGAATGTAGAAAGCAGGGGTAGGTAGAAGGAGAGATCCAAGAGTAAGAGTAATGGGAAATCAAAGTCAAGGGATAACAAATCTAAATCCAGAAGTAAGGGAATTACTTGTTGGAAATGTGGAAAGAAAGGACATGCAAAGAAAGATTGTTGGTCAAAGGACAAAGAGAACCAAAAACTAGACAAAAGTAAAGAAACAAATCTTGCTACATTAGAGGTAATGCAAGATGCTCTTATTCTTTCTTTAGATAATAGAATTGAATCATGGGTTTTAGATTCAGGAGCTTCTTTCCATGCAACCCCTAATAAGGGTTATTTCAGAAATTATGTCTAGGAAATTTTTGGGCATGTTTATTTGGGTGATGATGAACCTTGCAAGATAAATGATAAAGGAGAAGTTCATCTAAAATTACTGAGAATGGAAATACATGGGTATTGAAAGATGTGAGGCATGTGCCAAGCCTGGGAGGAATCTTATTTCGTAGGGCAACTAAGTGAATCAAGTTACATGGTTACTTTTACAGGAGACTCTTGGAAAGTCACCAAGGGTGCTTTTGTTGTGACAAGAGGTAAGAAGGTAGGAACGTTATATTTATCTACCTGTGTTACTAATTCCTTTTATGCATTATCTACTTTAGATTCAGATGCATGCATGTGGCATAACCGATTGGGCCATATGAGTCAAAAAGGAATGCAAATATTAAAGGCTAAGGGTAAGTTATCATATTTGAAAGATTTAGATCTTGATTTTTGTGAGCATTGTGTCTTTGGAAAGCAAAATAGAGTGAGATTTCTCAAAGTTGGGGCAACTAAGAAGGAGCAAAAATTAGAGCTTGTACACTCGGATGTGTGGGGATCAACTCATGTAGCTTCTCATAGTGGATCCCAATATTATGTTACTTTTATTGATGATGGTACAAGAAAGGTATGAGTTTATTGTATTAAACGTAAATATGATGTTTTTGAGACTTATAAAAGATGGAAAGCCCTTATTGAGAATGAATCAAATTCAAAGTTAAAGTGTCGTAGATATGACAATGGTGATGAATATTGTAGCAAGGATTTCAATGATTATTGTTCAATTAATGAGATATGTAGAGAAATAATGGTTCCAAAAAACACCACGGGAAAATGGCGTTGCGAGAAAGAATGAACATGACAATCATTGAACGTCTTTAGAAGTATGAGGATACATTCGGTTATCCTTTGCGCTTTTGGCAAAAGCATTGATACAACGATTTATTTGATTAATTGTGGGCCTTCAAGTTCACTAGATGGAGGAATACCAGAGGAAGCTTAGACCGAAAAAGAGGTAGATATTTCTTTTCTTAAATTTTTTGGTTCAAAAGCTTTTGTGCATGTTGATAAGGAAAATAGGAAAAAGTTGGATGCAAAATCCAAGAGGTGCACTTTCATTGGTTATGGATCTGGTGATTTCGATTTCCATTTTTGGGATTTAGAGAATTCTAAAATTATTAGGAGTCGTGATGTTGAATGGAATGAAAAGAGAATGTACAAGGATCAAATTTTGGTACCCAATGATGAACCGGTTGAGAAATTTGTGAATTAAAATGAACTCTCAGATTTAAAAGTATTTATGACAGGGTTACATAGTAATCAGTGTCGGTTGACCCCTAATCGGCATTGGTCGATTAACTGGTATCGGTTCTGAAGATCCTAACCGCATCGGTTAGTAGAACTAACGTCTGAATCTAAATTTGAAGTAGATAATGCAAAAAAGGAATCAATAATACAAGTAGATAAATATAATGTTCCTACCTTCTTACCTCTTGCCACAATAAAAGCACCCTTAGTGATTTTCCAAGAGTCTCCTATAAAAGTAACCATGCAACTAGATTCACCTAGTTACCCTGCAAAAATAAGATTCCTCTTGAGGCTTGGCACATGCCTCACATCTTTCAATACCCATGTATTTTCATTCTGCAATTTTAAATGAACTTCCCCTTTACCAGTAATACTACAAGGTTCATCATCACCCAAATAAACATGCCCAAAATTGCTCGACATAATTTATGAAATAACCCCGATTAGGGATTACGTGGAAAGAAGCTCCTAAATCTAAAACCCATGATTCAATTTTATTATCTAAAGAAAGAATAATAGCATCTTGCATTACCTCTGATGTAGCAAGATTTGCTTCTTTACCTTTGTCTAGTTGTTGGTTCTCTTTATCCTTTGACCAACAATCTTTCTTTGCATGTCCTTTCTTTCCACATTTCCAACAAGTAATTCCCTTACTTTTGGATTTATATCTGTTATCCCTTGACTTTGATTTCTTATTACTCTTACTCTTGGATCTCTCCTTCTTTCCGCCCCTGCTTTCTACATTTAAAGAATTTCCAGATGATGATTCCTCTATACTCTTCCTATGAATTTCTTCATTCAAGATTATACTAACCACATCATCAAACTTCTAAATATTATTAGCAGATGATGCATTACTAATATCCATTACTAAGTTATCCCAACTATCAGGTAAAGAACATAAGAATAAAAGTTCTTTTACTTCATCATCAAATGATATAACAACCGATTTTTACTTATTTACAATAGATTAGAAATCATTCAAATGACTAGATGTAGATCCACCTTCATGCATCTTAGAACTAAATAGTTTCTATATCAAATAAACTTTATTCAAAGCACTGGGTTTTTCATATAAATTAGCAAGAGATTTCATTAACTCTACCATAGAAGTCGCTTCTGTAATATTGGAAGTCACGGATGCTTCCAAAGCTCGATATTATAGATCCCAAGCCTTTACAAGAATCTTCCATTCTTCATCACCATCTTCGTAGGTCTAGACTTCTCATCCAACAAGTAAATACAAATCTCTTTAATATAGATAATCCTCAATCTACATCTTCCATAATTGATAATTTCGTCCATCAAACTTCTTTACCTTGTTTTTGTTTTCTTCTGTCACTGTTGTAGCTCCCACTCAATCAAAAAACCCTTTGTGAGTAAATATGCCAACACACAAAACCATCAAACAAAGCTCGATACCGAGCTTTTGGGGTTAGGACACCGGTTGTATAGATAATATATCAGATCTAAGCATACATGCAAATAAAAGTGGATATTCTACCAGAAGAAATATACAAAACAAGAGACATAAATCAACACCAAATTTAACATGCTTCACCCAGTGTGGGCTACATCCACCAAGAAACAAGCCAATCTATTATCCAAATCTTTGAAAAGATATACAATGAAGATTTACAATCTTCCACACCTCTTAGATGTGCAGTACTTTCTTTCTCTCAAGCTTTTGCTTCATCACCGAGAATTCTATCTCTCACCAACTTTTGCAAGTTATTTCTAATTCTTGTTAATTCTCTTTTCTAAACCCTAGCTTTTATGCTTATATAGTCGTTTATAGACTTAGGGCACTTAGCCATGTAATTACAATCAATATATATACTTTAATGCTAAAAATAGATCTAATTCTCAAGAGTTAATTAAAACATCCTCGCATAGGTAACCAATGTCGATTAGCCCTAACTGATGTCGGTTCCTCCTTGCATGACCGATGTTTGTCCTAGGTGACCGATGTTGGTTCCCCCTTAATCGATAATGGCCATTCTTGTATTTTCCAAAGAAGTTTCCATTGTATGCTAAACTGAAGTAATTGAGCTCCACAACTCAACATATTCATGCTTAGAGTTTTAATTATCCCTAGATAAAGTAAAAAACTACATCATAAAGTTCTAATAAGTTTCACATGGCTCAATTTAATCAATATTTATTCTCTTATTGAACCAATCAACTAACTATGTAATGCATGATATAATTAGGTGGAGCAATTGAGTTGAAATTCACATCACATAGTAATAACTATGATTAGGGTCTCAATTTTTCCTAAATTGTCTCTTTAGTTGAATGAATTAACTAATGACAACACAAAAGGTGGTGACCACTTGAAATTTTTTGTGAGTTAACACAATGGAATGAAACTCAATGGTTTCTTCTTATTTTTGATCAAATTTTCTCACTCTTGTTTCATATTAGTGAAATGGTAACAAAAAAATAAACAAATCCAATAATGAGAGGGTTTAAGGCTACCTCTAGATGAGATGATGATGGATATGGGCACAAAATATCCTCCTCATAGCGAGCTTGATTACCTAAACAATAAAGAGAAACTCAACGGAAAATGGATTAGTAGTCGATTGTGGGTTGCCCCACAACCCAATACCAAGAATAGAAAATTTCTTATGATGGATATCAATCTACTTTGATAAAAATATAGATGAAAATAATAATGGATAAACAATAAGATGTAACAGAATTTGAATTGAAACAGAGAAGATCGAAATGAACTAGATAAGATAAAATGCAAATATGATAATAGTATATGATGAAAGTTGAACCAAACATGATCTGAAGGATTGGTTTGAAGCTAATCTGGGACAAAATAAGCCCAAAAGAAATGCAAAAATTTCAGATCTCAAGGAATGGTTTGAAGCTGATCTAAGATTGATAATGATGTTGAGATGATGCAAAGGACCTGGGCCGATGAGAACAAAATGGATGCAAGAAAATGGATAGATCTGATGATAAAAGTGATAATTACATATCCGGTCGATGCCAACTGGAATGGATTGATGGTGAATGGGTATAATGAAGATGAGATATGAAGTAGCGAGGTGTGTAGAATGGAAAGATTGGAAGTTCTAAGGAAGTGTGGGATCGAAAAAACATATAACTCGGGCTTTGGATGGATGATAGAGAATGAAACATATGTGGATCGGGTCGATGACGACGATGGTGTGTAGAGTTGACGACCACTAGGAAGGGATATAGGGTTTGATAAGAGAAGAATGGATGGACAACGAAAGATGAAGGAGACTAATTAAAGGATAAGGCAATGATAGGGCTTTGAGATGGATGATAAATCTGCAAAGTTGATACACAACGGTGATGAGATGACAAGGGGGCCTCAAACAAGCTTTAACTCTCTAAGATTTCCAATAGTAACATGTAAGGTCTTCAAAACAACTCCAAGATGATAACAATGAATTCAAAGAAGAGAAATAAACGCAACAAAATTCGCAAAAAATTGAGGTCTCAAAATTGCATCCTCAAGAGAGGAGGGGTATGGGTGTATTTATAGGGTCAACGATGACCGGAAGGGTCTTTTACAATGCTGGAAGACCGTCAATTTAGGCGGTGGAGACATGATAAACTCGATGCAAAATGGCCTAAAAGAGGTAAATTTTGGGCTTTAATTGGGTAATGCGAGTTAGGGTTGCTTAGGAGAATAAAAATTAGTTGGGGGATAAGATGCATTAAATGACGGTAGATGAGAACCTAAGGATGATAAAAATGATGTTTATGGAAGATAGAAGAATTAGATGAGGGCTTAAGGATAATAAACGAGATTTGATCGGTAAATATGATTATGGATTAATTAAATGGGATTAAAGATGAATTAGGGGAAACGACATAAATGATGGGATAAGATAGGAAAATTGAATAAATAAGATTTAGGAGGAAGATGGGAATTTGAATGGGAAGAGAGATATGTATGTGAAAGATGGTGAAAGGGAGTGAACTTGGGGTGAGGGACAAGGGATACCAAAATTTGGTGTCTACATTTTCCCCTTTTTGTCGAGTGGTTTGCATTGGGCAAGCCATGAGATAAAAATGAGAAGTGATAGAAGATGATTATTGAGGTGTTCCCCCTCAAACTAGGGATCAATGACATGAAGAGGAATCGATCATGAGGTTGAAAGAGATAGATGAAGGGATAAAGAGTGGAAATGATGAGAAAAAGAAGATGAAAGAAAATGCCCCAAGTGGAGAAGGATAAGGATTAAAAATGAAAAGCAAAAATATGGTGGTGATTTTGGAGTCACTTTGGTAGGGAATAAAGTATGACCTCAATGGAGAATGCAAAAATCATGGCAATATGGAGGGAGTTCAATGGGAATCCACTCAAATGGATGTGTAATCCATAGGACCAATGGTTCAAGGCGAGACATCAAAATTATGCGCAAACAAATTCAAGGATGGTTAAGAAAAAGGTCATGACAAAAAATGTGGGGGTAAAGCGGATGCAATATCCTTCATATATGAGGAGTCATAAATATGCATCTGGGTGGGATGAATATAAAAGATGGAGATAATGGCCACAACGGTGGGCTTAGGATGGGCACACAAGGATAGTTGCAGAGTTGGCTACTAGATGTGATGAAAATATGTGATGAGATAGATAAGCCAAAGATCACGTATTGAGGCCACTAGGACAAATAAAAAGGTGTGATGAGGAACACATGAATCGAAAAAGTGGAAGAAAATGTATATTGATGGGGGATTTGAGGAGATGAGTGAAAACAGGTTGGGTCACCGGAGATCGGACAAGGTCGACAACAAATTGGTTGAGGTTGATGGAGACTAGAGGGTTGGCGTCAACCGCAGGCGGCGCCTATATAAAAAATGCAGTTTGGTGACTAAGCTCATTTGCACTACATAAGTTTGATGATCCGGAGATCGAGAGAGGCATAAAAGCTTGAGATATGAAAGATTGAAGCCAAAGCGAGGAGGGGGAAATGCCGAGAGGACTCGAAGAGCAATAAGCATTGAAACCATAGCTTAGTTTTTAATTATTTTGTTGATATTTTGGTTATTTTAAAAAAATTAAAAATTTGGGGACCAAGTGTTGGTCATTGGTGATTGGGCGATTTCCATTGATTGAGGTTAAGTCGGTGTCAACCTAAAGGGGGTCGACGTCATTGGGTAGGATTTAGATGATTTTGGATAAAGTGTTGGATTTTTATTATTGATTGTTGATGGGTGTTTGATGTGTTTGATTTTTGTAGGCTAGAGACCGATTATACACCGAGAGCGAGTCCCTCCATTATTTGATAGGATGAGGGCATATGTGACATAGGATTAGTGGGACCACCTATATGTAATCAAATTGGGTGGCTTCGCCATTATTAGAGAGTACATTGGGGATACATGGATGATCATTGCTTGGATTGAGAGATGAGATCCTAGGACCAGTACATTTTGGTTCAAGACCCGGTGAGATGAAGGTCATGTTAGAGGATGTGTATCGGATACTTAGATTACCTATTTAGGGGCACCTATGGTGCTAGTGACAACATAGGGTAGGTTGGTGACATTATCACAGCTTGTTTGGAGTGGATGCCCCACACATAGGATTTTTATTAGGGACATTCCACATTGAGACTATGTTAGGAAATAAGAGATAAAATATGCGGAATAATCCCTTACAGTTTCGCAACAAGAGAAACTAATATGCAAAAATATTACGATCTCAAATAAAAGTGTAGAATAAATAACACAACATAGAGAGACAAGATTTAACGTGGTTCACCTAATTTGGGCTACGTCCACCAAGAATCACTTGCTCATATTTTATTACAAGCCTCCACTCTCTCAATACAATACCCAGATCCGTTTGGAGCTATGCTAAAAAAACTCTACAAAATTCACACCCGAATTCAAAACACATCTACAATACATTTGCTTGTCTTTCTATCATATGCATAAGACCATATAAATAGACAACTGCTTAAGCAGTTTTACAAAACCATGGGTATCAAACAATGGGCAAAAAACAAAACCATCCCATAAACCTATGGGTAGCCGAAGAGGCGTTTTACAAAACAATGGGTACCGAAAAACCATGGGCCCAAAAACAGCCCATAACGGTTACCCATTACCCATGGGTTAATAAACCACCCATGAAAATTTGCTTGGGGGCTTCGCCCCGAACCCCCCTGACCCACTCACTCACCAACAAGCGGGACCACCATAAAAATACCCGAGTGTAACACATAGAAGATGTACCACACTCTAACATGAAAATAGGCTCCACAAACATAACAGACTACATATCAACCTGCTATGCCCTAAGTCGGCTAATTTGTTTAGTGATGATGGATATCTCCTGCTTATGCATTACC
This sequence comes from Taxus wallichiana var. yunnanensis, assembly GCA_018340775.1. NCBI lineage: Eukaryota > Viridiplantae > Streptophyta > Pinopsida > Cupressales > Taxaceae > Taxus > Taxus wallichiana. The sequence continues at coordinate 183,864,289 of CM031238.1, read as the reverse complement.
GAATCGGGGGAGCCTGATTTCCATGGGCATTAACTTGAGTGGTAGTAGATATTGTTGAGCATGGGATGGTGTTTGATTTTAGATCAACCATGCTAGCACAAGTATACTATGAGATGCGGATATACCTAGTAAAACGATGATTAGGTATGGATGTAGGCTTATTGCTTCATTCTTGGGCTTATGAGCACATAGTTGTAGTGATGCCACCAAGGCCGTCATGGATGACTATGGACCATATGGAGCTACCAGATTGGATTTTTGAGATGGCCTAAGAATAGGTGCATGGAGAGAGGGGTGAGCATAGTGAGGATTGGTATGCGGAGAGGCCGAGGAGCTTGGAGATATAGGATTTGAGATAGATACCTTATAGATATTTCCCAACATGTCTTGGGATAGATATATAGTTGGTCGAGATGTGGAGAGATACATGGGTATAGGAAGAAGGCCCGAGATGATAGAGGTGGTACGGTTCCATGAGTCATGAGACAATTTGGTGTGGTGCAAAAAGTAGTGAGCACCTATTAGATTAAGACGGGATGAGATCGAGAGGGACCTACCCAAATCTAGTGATAATGGACCCATTGGCAGAGGTGGGAGAGCCATGTGATGATGATGATGATGTAAGATTCGAGAGAGGGATATGTAGAGTGGTGGATGTAGCAATGGGCATCCCAAGCAACTAAGGAGAGGGCATAAATAAGGGGAGAGGCGAGATGTCTGCTGAGGTAGAGGTGGAAGTACCTATGAGGGAGAGGCGAAGTACTGTGAGGGAGAGGCGAAATGCCTATAGGTGGAGATGGGGGAGCAACGACCGAGGTAGCTAGGCTATAAGAAGATTTGGACGTAGCTCACCAAGAGCTAGTGGGGGTAAGATTGGAGAGGGATATTGCCATACAACAATGAGAGCTGGTACATGAGATGATGAGAGGCCTATAAGACAAATATGGAGATTTGGGTACCGCGTTAGAGGAAACAAGGAGTGAGGCTCAAGGAGCCACATAAGGGGTTAGTCGATGGTGCCTCTTAGGAATGTATCACTAGAGAAATACCAAGCACTAGGCAAGGAGGCACAATATTATGAGTGCATAATGAGAGTGATATTGTTTGATGTGTTACACTATGTTGTGTATCTAGGCTTTTGAGTGAGGAAGTCTCGGGAGATCAACGTAATAGTCGATTTAGGGAGCACAACCAACGTGATGTACCCAGCAGACAAGATCAAGGTCTGTACGAGGGACCGAGATGGAGGGCGGGGAGGAGGATAGGCTCCCACACCAAGAGGATAGGGGTCAAAACTTAGGTTTTCGATCTTAAATTCACCGGTTAGTCGGTGACCATCATATAGATTTCGATAGTGACTTTGATATATACTTGGAGATAGATCCCGAAAGAGATACATGTCGTGGATGTATAAACCTTTTGATGATTTATGTATATGAAGATTTTATTGTCATGATGTACATATATGTTGTGTTGATCATTTTAGATGTGATGATTTATATGCTTAGATGGATGTTGATATTTTATCGATATGGATATTTATTCGGATGTTAAATGTGATGTGATGTGATATATTGATGAGATGTAGACTAGATATGACATATATGATTAATAGATGTTAGACTAGATATAGATGATGTGATGATTGTGTGATGGATCAAGTGTATGTTAGACGTGATGTAGATATTAAATATAGATTAGGTGTGATGATGAGATGTAAATGATGAAACAAAGATCAATAATGTAGATGGTATGGGTTAGATTATGATTATGGATATTGATTTAGATGTATTGATTTTATGTAGATTTAGATGTGATGGATATGATGGATGAGATGTAGATGTTAGTGAAAAATTGATGTGATGGGATTTTAGAGTAAATACATTGGTGATAGACGTAGATTAGAATTGGTGGATTTAGGGAGGGTTAGACCGATGATGTGATGGTTTTAGATTAGATGCAAGATAAAATGATGAAATTAGATTAGATCTAATATAAGATAATGTGATACGTCTTGATAAAAGTGACCAAAAGGTATGAAGTAAAGTTTTTCATAGTAAGGAGTGCATGAGGAAAAGATACTTTTGAACTAGATTGGAGGTAATTGTGAATAAGGTAAAAAGACAAAGCTATGTACTTACAATTAATAACGGTGTTAACATATAACTAATGATAGTTATGTTGGGGTTAGCACACCAGTTGTACATATATATTTATCAGATCTAAGCATAAAAGCAATCAATACGGAAATAAACAAGAAGAAACAATACACAAGATTTAACGTGGTTCACCCAGTGTGGGCTACGTCCACCAAGAAACAACCAATTTATTATCACAAAGGAAATACAATGAAGATTTGTAATCTTCCACACCTTCTTGGATGTCATGTACTTTCTTCTCTACAAATTTCTCTTTTTATCTCTAAAGGAAACTTCTCTTAATTCTCAATGAATTATACCTTCTAAACCCTAGCTTTATGCTTATATATGCATCTACAATCTTAGGGCACTTTAGCTATGCAATTACAACCATTAGATTCACTTTACAAATAAAGATAGATCTAATTCCCGCAACTTAATTATAGTAGTCATGCACAGAAACTGATGTTGGTTAGCCTTAACCAATGCCGGTTAGCCCTAACCGATGTCGGTTCCTCCTTGCCTGACCGATACCGCCCATGGGTCACTAACAGCGGTTCATCAACCGTTGCGTTACCATGTATTCTAAAGCAAGTCTATAAAAGCATGTTAGAAAGAAATTAAGCTCCACAACTCAATAATCTCCCACTTAGAGATAAATTGTTGCATTGTCTTGTATAAATCCTTCCTCCGATCCTTTCCTTTTCATGTTTCTCCCTCCTCAAGTCTCAAACTCAAAGACCAATAGAAGTGGAGTGTAGCTCCAACTTTTCCTTTGCCAATGGCTTCGTTATCATATCCACAAGATTTTCCTTTGTATGAATTTTCTCCAACTTCAAAGAACCCATCCTCCAATATGTGTCGTATGATGTGATATCTTAATCTAATGTGTTTTGTTCTAGAATGAAACGCTGAGTTATTTGCCAAATGAATCACACTTTGACTGTCATTGTACAATCTGCAATCCTCTTGTTCCTTTCCCAACTCTTCCATGAACCTGCTCATCCATATCATCTCCTTGCTAGCTTCAGGCTGCAACATACTCAACCTTTGTAGTAGACAGATCCACAACCTTACGCATTCTAGAAATCTTGCTAACTTTCGTGCCACCTCTTGTGAAACATATCAAGTTGTGCCCCTTCGCCATCCAAATCACCAACCATGTTTGAATCCACATAGCCACTTAACGAAGTATCGACCCTCCATAGTATAACCATGTTGGATGTCCCTCTCAAATATCTGAGAATCCATTGGACTACTTTCTAATGCTCTTTACCTGGATTAACCATAAATATGCTCACAACTTCCACCGTATGTGCAATGTCCGGGTCCAGTACAAACCATAACATACATCAAGCTCCCAACTACTGAAGCATACAAAACTCGTGTCATGTACTCAACCTCCTCATGTGATGTAGGACATTGATATTTTCTCAATTTGAAGTGTCCAGCCATAGGTGTACTTATATGTTTTGAATTTTGCAAATTAAACCTTTCCAACACCTTATTGATATAATGCTCTTGAGACAAATACAACTTCCTGTTTTTCTTGTCTCTATGAATTTGCATGCCAAGGATTCTCTTTGCAGCTCCCAAATCCTTCATTGCAAATGTGTGAGCTAGATTTTCTTTAAGCTCACCAATGTCCTACATACTAGATCCTGCAATAAGAATATCATCCACATATAGTAACAAAATAATTTAGTTAACATTTCCAAGCATCTTGAAATAAACACAATGGTCAGATTCACATCTCAAATAACCATGCTCATGCATGAAACTATAAAACCTCATATACCATTGCCTTGGAGCTTGCTTGAGCCCATATAGGCTCTTTTTCAATCTACACACAAGTTTCTCCTTACCCTTGAATTCATACCCAAGCGGTTGATTCATATAAATCTCTTCCTCTAAATCACCATGAAGAAATGCCATCTTAACATCAAGTTACTCTAAATGTAAATATTCTCTATGCAACTAAAATCAATACAAAGATTTAATAGAAGTCATCTTAACAACATGAGAAAAATTTTCACCAAAGTAAATACTTGCTTTCTATGCAATTCCCTTTACTACAACCCTTGCCTTGTATCTCTTTTGTCCACCCTCTTCTTCATTGATCCTGTAAACCCACTTGTTCTGCAATGCTCTTTTACCCGCCGGTAATTTATCCAAATTTTGTGTCTAGTTCCGCTTTAAGGAGTCCATGTCTTCATCCATGCCATGCTCCCACTACTTGTGGGATTTATCCTGCATTGCTTCTTCAAAGATTTTTGTTTCACCACTATTAGTCAATAATAAATAAGACAAGGAAGGTGAAAATATTTTTGGAGGTCTACTTACCCTTTGTGACCTTCTCACTAAGATTTGTGGTGCCAGAGACTTAATCTTCTCATCATGTAGATTTGTATCTACTTCTAACGATGACGCTGATCACCTTCCGCCGACGCCTTGATTAAATACAACCGATGTTGGTCAAGATCTTTTGTAATCAATGTCAGTATAGGGGACCGATGTTGGTCTAGATTAAACGATCCCGATTCGTATACACTGAGGTGTTAATTTTAAATCCAAGAGTTCATTTTCATCCACAAACTTATCCACCGGTTCACCTTTGGGTACCAAAACTTGATCCTAGACTAGTGGCTACTTCTCCTTACACTCAAGCATGTGATTTAGCTCGAGGATGCTAGGCGGTGGTTACTTATCTTTACCATCACCCCAAACGGTTTAAGGATGAGATCAAGAAGACTATACATGAGCTCATTGATTTGAGTATATTAGACCAAGTTCCAACCCTTTTTTCTTCTTACGTGGTATTGGTGAAGAAGAAGGATGGGACCCTCACATTGTGGATGTGTAAGGACTATCGTGCCTTGAATAAGAAGACAATAAAGAAAAAGAATCCCGTACCACACATTAATGAGTTATTTGACGAGCTACATGGTGCAATCTGCTTTTGAAAATAGATTTGTGTTCGGGATATCATCGATCAAAGTCGGGAGTAGGATGTGCATAAGATAGCTTTCGAGATGCCATTACGATCACTTTGAGATCTTGGTGATGCCTTTCGATCTGTCTAATGCTCCATACATTCCGGTCTTGCATGAATCATGTGTTCAACCGCCACTTGCGGAAGTTTGTATTAGTTTTCTTTGACGATATTTTAGTCTACAACAGACTTGGGATGACCATATTAGGCACCTGGGTGAGATATTGGGGATATTAAAATCTAATTCGTTATATGCAAAAGCTTCTAAGTGTGAGTTTGGCATGACCGAACTTCTATACTTGGGATATGTGATTGGTGGGGGTACAATGAAGGTGGATAGAGAGAAGATACGAGCAATTCTGGATTGGCCGCCACCTAGGACATTGACACATTTGAGAGGATTCGTGGGGTTGTGCACATACTACCGAAGGTTCATGAAGAATTTCTCTCGGTTGACTACTCCATTGACTGATTTGACCAAGAAGGGGATTTTGCTTGGTCGACGCAACACAACAGTTTTGATCACCTCAAGGAGGTGATGAGTTCGTGTCACGTCCTCGCATTACTAGATTTCTCCCGCTCATTCATTCTAGAGTGTGATGCATCGGGAGAGGGTGTTGGGGTAGTTCTCATATAGAATAGGCATCACATTGCCTATAAGAGTCGAAATGAAACCCATGAAGAGAGGGTATGTAATTTACGACAAGGAAATGTTGGCCATTATGCATGCTTTGGCCAAATTCGGATAGTACCTTGTGGGTAGAAAATTCATGGTTCGTACGGATCACAACAGTTTGAGGTTCTTCTTTGGATAGAAGGAGCTTAACGATCACCAAAGAAAGATGGGTGAACAAGGTAGAAACATATGACTTTAACATAGATTATACTAGAGGTAAGAATAATATTGTTGTTGATGCTTTATCTAGGAGGCCTTACCTCACTTCTATGCTTAGTTATATGTCTGATATTTCAGTGGATTAGAAGGCTCATATACTTGTTGAGTATTCCAAAAATTAGTTTGCATGTGAGATCATGGACCGTATTATACATGATGACCGATACAAAGTAGTGGATGATCTCATTTTCTACAAGGATAGGATATTCCTTGTACCAAGATCCAAAATGAAGGAGAAGATCCTTCGAGTAGTACATGATACACCACTAGCTGGATATCCTGGGTATTTCAAAACATACAAGTTTATTAGGGAGAGATTTGTATGGAAGGGGATGAAGGACAATGTCCTTAATCATGTCAGAGAGTGTATGGTTTGCCAAAGAAACCAAATCCGAGCAATATTTTCTGCTCATGAGGATTACTTTATCCTCTCCCGTTCTCGAACAAAAATGGGAAAGCATATCTATTAAATTTATAATAGGGCTTCCTCGTGCATGGGCATAGATGCATTTATGTTGTAGTTGATTGGTTAGCTAAGTATGTTCATTTCTTTTCCCTACCCAAGGGGCACGAGGCAGTGGATGTGGCCCGAATCTTCTATACCGGTATTTTTAGGCTACATGGGTTGCCTAAAAATATTTTGAGTGACAGGGATAAGATCTTCATGAGCACCTTTTATCAAGAGATTTTCAGACTAGCAAGAACGAAGTTGACTCTTAAGACTAGCTACCACCCACAGATAGATGGGCAGACAGAGATAGTCAATAAGTGGATAGAGGGATACTTGCGGAGTTATGTGACGGAAATAAGTGGGCATGCATTAAATGGTTACACATGGGTGATTATTGCTACAATACCACCTACTAGATGAGCATAGGTATGACTCCTTTCTGAGCCTTGTATGGGTACGACGCTATGACATTTGTGGATTTGGTATTACCAGATAGCCGAGCTCCCAAAGCTTGAGATTGGTTACAGGAGAACTAGGATATTTTTAAGGCTCTCAGATAAAACCTTCAGAAGGCACAAAATCAACAGAAGGTATATGTAGATCGACACAAGATAGAGAGGTCTTTTGAGGTTAGGGATCTAGTATTCCTACGTTTGCAACCATATAGGCAATCCTCGCTAAAGTAGAAGGGTGCAAAGAAATTGAAACCATGATTTTATGGTCCATCTTGGGTAGTTTTTCAAGTTGGGGCGATTGCTTATGAGCTAGAGCTATCGAGCACAACAAGATACATAATATCTTCCATGTTTCATGCCTCGAAGGCACTCGACAATGTATTGTACCATCTATAGAGTTACCGCCACTAGATGAGGAGTGAAAGTTGGTGTTGGAACTAGAATCCATTATTGAAGAGAGATAGAGGGGCTCGGGAGCGAGAGTAATCACTAAATATTTTGTGCGATGGAAGGGATTTCTACTTGAGGATCCTACTTGGGATGGAGAGCAGATTTTGTAGCATCCTAATTTACATTTTCTTGAGGACAAGAAAAATTTGGGAAGGGAGGACTGTAATGTCCGCTTTCCTATGCCAAAGGCCTAAGGGCCAATTCAAGTCCAAGTCTTAGTCATACCCAAGGGGCTGTGGACGCTGGGAGCTATTGGGAAGGGGCCACATGGTACTAATATTCAAATTTTGTGTTTGGGGTCACTTTTGGACCATGACGACTTAAAAGGAAAAAGTAACTTTAGTTACTTTTATTTTATTGGCCCTTCCATGGAAAGAAATGCGTCTAGGGTTTATTGGGGCTCTTTTGCCTTGGAGAAGTATATAAGGAGTTGGGGAGAAAGGAAAAGGAATTTTGCATACATAATTATTTTCCTTCACATGCAACTGTTGTTTGCAAATCTATAGCTTGTGGAGTGAAATCCCATAGGAACCCTAGCTTCGGTGGTGAGAGATCCATCCCTAGCTAGCAAGGCATTCTTCGGTAGTGAGAGATCTACCCTAGCTTGTCATTTTGGAGCCACTTTCGAGTTGTGTTACAGAGATATTATCAGAGGTTTCAGAGGAAGGGTTTGTGGGGTTTGGGGGCATTTGGGGAAGATAATTAGAGGGTTTTCAGATCAAATTTATGGTAGCCATTTGGGCAAGGCTAAGCATCGCTTTGAAGGTGTCTTCATTAATTTCCAACCCTTTTCCAAGCTAGGTGAGTTGAACCTTTATTTGGAGGGTTTCAAATGGCCATTTTCAGGTGTGAAGGTTGAAATTTCATTTCCTATATTTGTTAATGTTATTTCCAAAGTCTCATAATTTTTTCTCTCTTATTTGGAGAGTTACAAATTTTAGAAGTTTTCCAGTTGTCTAGGCACACTGTTGTAATTTTCTGGTAGCATTTTAATTTTTGTAAAAGTCCAAAAATAGTTTTCTGATGTCCTTTATAATATTAGCAAGCTCTCTTTAAATTTTCAAGTAATTCGGGTGGGTATTTTGGGAGATATTAATTTTCTCTAGTTCACTACCCTAATCGTAAAAATATGCAAAAAAATCGGTATTTTATTTGGCTGCAAATTTTCAATATTTTGTGCATTTTAAAGAAATATCCCACAAGGGATATTTCATAAACCCATACCTTTCTTGTGGCATCATCAATGAAAGTAACATAGTATTGGGATCCTCCATGAGAAGCTACATGGGTTGGTCCCCACACATTTGAGTGTACAAGCTCCAATTTATGCTTCTTCTTTATTTCCCCAACTTTGAGAAATCTCACTCTCTTCTAATTTCCAAAAATACAATGCTCATAGAAATCAAGATCTACACGTTTCAGATCTGATAACTTACCCTTTTCCTTTAAGATCTACATTCCCTTTTCACTCATATGGCCTAGCCGATTGTGCCACATGTTTGTATCTCAAACCGAAGCAAATAGAACAAAAAAGGAATCAGTAATACGGGTAGATAAATACAATGATCCTACCTTCTTTCCTCTTGCTACAAGATATCCCTTGGTAACTTTCCAAGATTTGGCTGTGAGTGTAACCATGCAACCGGTTTCACACAATTGTCCTCTGACGTGGTTAGATTTCTTTTGTGGCTTGGAACATGTCTCACATATTTCAATATCCATGTATTTACATTCGGCAATTTAATATGTACTTCACCTCTACTAGTAATAATGCATGGTTCATCATCTCCTAAATAAACATGTCCAAAATTACCCTGAACATAATTTATGAAATAACCCTTATTAGGGGTTGCATGGAAAGAAGCTCCTGAATCTAAAACCCATGACTCAATTTTATTATCCAAGGAGAGAATTAGGGCATCTTGCATTACCTCTTTTATAGCAACATTTGCCTCTTTACCTTTCTCGGTACATTCTCTTTGTTTTCCTTGAACCAACAATCCTTCTTTGCATGACCTTTCTTTCCACAATTCTAGCAGATTATACCTCTACCTTTGGATTTAGATCTTCCATTCTTAGACTTTGATTTCCCATTATTCTTGCTCTTAGATCTCTCCTTCTACCTTCCCCTACTTTCTACATTCAAAGCATTCCTAGATGATGATTCTCCTGTACTTTTCCTACGTATTTCTTCATTCAAGATTATACTAACCACATCATCAAACTTTAAAACATTAGTAGTAGACATTGTATTACTAACAACCATTACCAAGTTATCCCAACTATCTAGCAAAGAGAATAATAATAAAAGTGATTTCACTTCATCCTCAAACAGAATACTAACTGATTTTAATTGATTTACAATAGACTAGAAATCATTCAAATGACTTGCTATGGATCCACCTTCGCATCTTTAAATTAAACAATTTTTTCATCAAATAAACTTTATTTGAAGCACTAGGTTTTTCATATATATTTGCTAAATCTATCAACACACACACCCTCAAACAAAGATGCTCGATACTAGTTGTTGGGGTTAGCACACCAGTTGTATAGATATATTTATCGATCTAAGCATAAAAGTAATCAATATGGAAATAAACAAGAAGAAACAATACACAAGATTTAACGTGGTTCACTTAATGTGGGCTACGTCCACCAAGAAACAACCAATTTATTATCACAGAGGAAATACAATGAAGATTTGCAATCTTCCACACCTTCTTGGATGTCTTATACTTTCTTCTCTACACATTTCTCTTTTTCTCTCTAAAGCAAACTTTTCTTGATTCTCAATGAATTATATCTTTTAAACCCTAGATTTATGATTATATATGCATATAAAATCTTAGGGAACTTTAGCTATGCAATTATAACCATTAGATTTACTTTACAACTAAATATAGATCTAATTCATGTAATTTAATTATAGTAGTCATGCACAAGAAACCGATGTTTGTTAGGCCTAACCAATGTCAGTTCCTTTTTTCGACCGATACCGGTCTATGGGTGACCAACAATTGTTTGTGGATCGACGCTTTATCGTGTATTCAAGCAAGATCTGTAAAACATGTCGGTGAAGCAATTAAGCTCCACAACTCAACAAGTTAGTCATACTTAAGATCATATGGGAAAATATATGAAGTGTGCTTATAGACCTACCGTCGACATGGCAAAAGGGTATCTAGATGTAACTTGTATGGGGGAAAATAGGTTCTCCTTAGGTGGTAGTCCTAGGTCTATGCCCCAAATCTAAGCAATATAGCGCAAACTGATCAATGCGGGAAGTTTGTGGAGGATGGGAAAGTTGATCAATGCGGGAAACTTTCCAGGATGCTTGCTTTTGATATTTTTCTTTTTCTTTTGAGATTTTGAAGGCTGATCAATGCGGGAAGCCTTTTACTACCATGATATAAGATAGTAGCCATCCTTCAAGGATTTGTCTACATTTAGATTTTTACTTTTAGATATTTAGGATTTTTACTTTTTTAAATAACAGATATATGATAGTTTTCCTTCGATCAAGAAACCTATACTCTTTGACAATTTGATTTATATGAACAACCATCCTTCAAGGGAGAAACCTAATTTTGGATAAGATAACTTTTTATATGGGCATCCGAGATTTTGAATTTTTAAGATAGAGCCGAGGATAGCCAAGTAGACCGGTTGGGCGGGGATATAAGATATATAGTTGACACATATGGACCCTTTCCATAGTTCCGGTAGGTAGATAAGGAGGCGACGGATGCAATTTTTATGGGTTTCCCACCAAGAAAGAGGAACTTATCCATAAGGAATATGCTATGGGAAAATTTGTGGTGCCCATATTTAAGGTCACATATATGATAGTGACGGTCACAATGGAGATGGAAAGGCTAGTGATGGAAGTAGGATCATTGATATGACTAAGAACAAGTTGGTAAGTATGTTAACCATAAAAAGGCCGCAAGTACAAGGCTTTGAGAAGTTCCATTTACGGTTTACCATCGAGAGAGGCTAAATAATAGGCTCTAGACCCATACTTATGTGTGATAATGTATGGTCCAATCTAGTTGGGAGAAAACTTTTTGCGTTGACTCCTTTCGAGAGTAGTGACATTTTGATTTTCTTTCAAGATTAGGACACCAATATTAAGTTGTGCTCTTTTATATGTTTGTTGTAGGAATGTTTGATATACTTTTGATAAACATGATGATGTTGAAGAGTGATTAAGAGACGCTCGTCTAACAACTCAAGTTGTGATAGAAGTTTATGTCGATAGTCCTCTGCAGAGATGAAATCGTGAAGGGAAACACACAAAGATGGGATTTAGACTTCAAGAGGAAGAACAACCTTAGAGCCATAGAAAAGAGAGAAAGGATTAGTGCCCATAGAGGTGCGGATGCTAGTCTAATAAGCCCAAAGAGAAAAGGGGATGTGAAGGTGCCAATTTTGACCTACCTTATCAACAATTTTGGCAAGGATATTACGAATAATCTTATTAGTGGCTTCATCTTGAACATTAGATTAAGGATAGTAAGGAGATGAGAAGCTAAGCTTGATGTTGAAAGAGTCACAAATATTCTTGAGGTCTTTATTTTTGAAGGAATTTTTGTTGTCTGTGATGATTTTATGGGAAACGCCAAAGCGACAAATGATATGCTGATAGACGAAATCAATGATTTTGTTAGCTTTGGTGGATGCAAGTGAAATTTTTCTTCCCATTTGATGAAGTATTCAGAGCGGTGATGATAGAATGATGGCATTGGGAGGAACATGGGTTGATGAGGCTAATGAGGTTAAGTCGCCATTATGAGAAGGGCCAAAGATATTAAGCCGATTCTGGCTTGACTAGGAATGTGGATGAGATTGTAATGTTGCTTGCATTTGATGCACTTTTTGACATATTCACAGTAGCCTTGGTTGAGGGTGGGCTAGTAGTAGCCCATGCAAAGAATGCACTTGATGATAGTTAAATTACTAAAGTGACCACCACAGATACCGTCGTGGACTTCACTGATAGCATAGGTATATTCATGAGATTTTAGGCAACGTAGTAAGATGCCATCAAATCCACATTTGTAAAGGATGCTACCAAGGATAACATAGTGGTTAACATGTTTGAGGAATGACCTCCTACCATTTATTGATAGGTTGGAGGGAATTTTTATTGACCGAGAAAGATAGTCAAATATTTGAGAGTACTAGATATCGTATTGGTTAATAGCTCATAGACATGAAGCGAGATGATGAAGGTGATGAACAACGATGAAGAGTTTAGACTCTTCGGTTGCCTGGGTTAAGAGATGTGAGAGTTTCCATAGTGTCTCTAAAATGATTAGATGATCGAGGACAAATTTTTTGGATATCACAAGTGCTTTGAGAGGGGGTGAATCAGTGTAGATCAATTTTATCACCTTTAAAAATTTATAACTAGAAACAAAACTCAAACTATGAATAAATTAAAATGCATGCAAGAAGACAAGTACACAGACACCAAATTTATAGTGGAAAATCCATAGAGGGAGAAAACCCACTTGAAATCAAGGATTTTTATTAAGAACACCCATTCTTAACATACAATGATTTCCAGTTTGGTTGAGCACCCACTCAACCTGAGAAGCACCCACTTCACAGTCCTTCTAGCACCCATTGGAAGGTTTCCAAACACCCACTTAGCTGGTTTAGCAAGCTGCAACTTACAAGAGCATCAACCCCTGTACTCTAAGCACCCACTTAGAAGAATTCAATGACAATGTACAATTTGATCATTTAGTTTCTTGTTGCTTCATCAACAAATCATGATCCCTTATTGGCTCTTCACAATTCACTTATTCCTTTGATTCATACCCTGTCAAGAATACATGCAAACTAATCCTAATACAGTCATATATTAGTAGCCTCAATTGTGTCTCTGTGCTCTATTTTAAAATGCCTTTCTCATCTCATAAATTTCTTGTCTTTCTTGCCTTTAATTCATTGTTATTACTTTGATAAGTAACACTTTGTTTTAGAAAATCATCTTCTTGTTATGTATCTGCCCTCTACACTTCACACATTCATTGTTCTCTCCTTTATCATCATACCATCTGATTTTATTTATGTATGTTCATTGTATTATTGTCTCTGTCTCTTAATATTCAAATGTTAGTCGACAAAGCAGACAAATTCCTCACTACTTAACATTCACTTATTTATCTACATCTTTCAACTCAAGTCTTCAGGATAGCTTCATACTAAAGCACATGGTCTCAACTTCATATGGATGTGTTTCTCTATTTTATATCATTCTTCAAGTTGATTTCCTCTCTTCATTTTATCTTCACCTTCTACATATCACGTTATTCCATCACACATCTTAGGCGAGTTCATCCTCACAACATTGGATATCTATTTTCAATTGATATCTCAGCCTCAAGAACTCCTTCATGTTCTTAGCATACACCCATGTTTCACACTTCATTCCTCATCCTTTGAATTATTTTTATCAACTTGATTTCAACTCTTCAACTTTCCTTCTTAGCCTTGACTCAAGTTGAAAGGTTATAACTCTTCAACTCTCCTTGAATACCAAGAGACTTAGACTTTGGCAGAATAAGACAAAAACCAAGACTCTTCACCTTCCATTCAAGTTTGAGAACCAAACCACCTGAGTGTAATTGTTAAAGACTCTTGCAATTCTTCTTCATGCTAAATAAGTAGATTTCATTGTTTCAAGAAGATAGCTCCATTTTGCAATGTTCAAAATTTGTCACTGTTTAAGGCTAACTGTGGATTGTATTGAGAACTTACTGTTTTCCTGATACAAACATGTTCAAGAGATTCATAACCTTTTGCCCTGATTTCCATCTTTCTAGAGCTTGAAACAATTATTTGAAACCTTTATCTAGCAAAGAGCTTCATGAAGCTTGAAGAAAATCATGCTTTCATACAACTAGGAAAAGTTTTCCACCACTGTCACAAGTTTTCATATCTCCAAACAAATTTGAGATGATATCAAGCATGTATAGAGCCTTCCTCATTGTCTATAAGATTTGTATGGATGTCTTGAAGTTTAATCACAAAGGAAATGTATTGAAAACATAAAAAGACAAACTCGCATACAGCTTACATGAGATGTTCGTAGAGACTGTCACAAAATTATCTTCTGCTTTTTTATCAAATTGAAAAATTATTTTTGAAAACATCTTGTATCTCCCCTATATAGATTTTCTCAAATTTTTACAGATTTTCATTGGATGGAACTTGTGTTTTGAAGATTTCTTTCCCACAAACCCCGCCAGGGTTTTATGAATAGTGGAAGCCTGAGAGCAATAAAAGCTTATTTCTTGAGCAATTTTGAATGATATTTAAAAATTTCAAGTTCTGAGGATTTTTAAGACTTCTCCACCTTTCCCAAATAACTATGCAACTTGAAATCATTCCATTTGTTCCCAAAAATAAAAATGTAGTGTAGAGGACTCAGAACTAGATTGTACTTTATGTGAATGAAGCTTCTAAGACCGCTTCAAGAATTTGGAACATCACAACATTACTTATATATTCACTTACCCAGTCAAGTAAGTCAAAAACATGTGAATCAACCATTTAGGTAAAGTTTGTATCCACCATTTGAGTGAGGCTTGAGTGAGTGCAAGGTTGTTGGATTTGGTTGTGAGATTTACCCCCGTATTTCAACTTGTAGCTCCTGCACTCTTGACTCTCAAATAGAGTTGCATCAGACCTGTTTATGCTTATTTTGACACCACATTTAGGTTCTTAGAGAAGGACATTCACCTTGATTTGATCTGATTCCTAGACACAATATATAGGGCATCGAAGGTTATCACCATCCCTAAAACAAGTTTATAGTTCACCATGCAAGCTGAAAGTTTCAACAAGTCCTAGAAGGCCTGTAGAGAATTATTAACTTCTCATAATTTTTGAAGAACAACCACACATAAATTTTTACTGAAATAATACAAGCTCGAAGATATCGGTGTATGACTATCCGCATAAGATTTTGTAAGAACCTATGCATGCCTATTAGTACAATCCACTTTAAGATCCAATAAAGTCTCCATTGTGACTTATAATATGTTTTCTATGCTTATAAGGAGTTTACAAACATTGTGCAAGGGATTTGGAGATAGAAACTCATATTGAGCCTATCATCTCAAGAAGAAGCCATGGAGAGAGAGAAAATAGAATGCTAATAACTTCCGTAATCCTTATCCATTTTACTTGAAACCTTTTGTAATACCTCAATCTTGGAGTCTACTGTAAAAATTTCTTCTATGATTTATCCAAAGAAGCCCTCATAGTTTAGACCTCATATTTTTATTGAGGCCTAAGAAGCCAAACAACTAAAAATGCTTTTTTCAAGAAATCAGATTTAGAAAAACTTGAATAACTCAAAATTCCCAATTTAAGAATCGATGAAATTTAACATGGAGCACTACAAGACATCCCTCTACACATTCCATGTGTTGGTTAGCCATAGGTTTTCTTGTGAATCTCTTAACACTCTCATTTACATGCAATAACATTGTTAGTTCTCAAATCCACTTTCTATGCATTCTTGAATTTTGACTCCAGGAGCTAAACTGAGCCTTGTTTTAGCTCACACATGTTATAGATAGTATTCCTAGGCTTCTCCCATGCTTACATGACCATGCCAAAACCTGTACCAACCTATCACATCTCAATAGGCACCAAAAACTATCCTGAAAGGGCACTACCAATCAACCTTCATGTCCCTGACTTCTTCACTTCACCAATCAACCCTTTTTTCCATCAATACCACTTGACATCAATGACAACACCACTGAAAATGACTAGGGTCCAACAAGATTGGATGGTGTAGAAATTGAAATCCTCAAGGAGAAATTTGACAACGCCCTTATATTTTTGAAGGACTTCATTTTTACATTGATAGGTTCCTTTGACTTGATTAATGATGAGCTAAGAGTCACCATAGATATCAATAATTTGGACACCAAACATGACAATGGTTTCAAGACCTAAGATGAGGGATTCATACTTAGCCATGTTATTAGTACATTTGAAATTAATCTTATAAGCGATGGGGATAGGATTATCCCAAGGAGGAATGATAATAACACCAGCGCCTCCCCCTTTCCAACACTTAGATCCATCAAAGAAAAGTGTCATCCGGAGGGGATAAAATTCATGACCGATGGTTGGGGATAAGGGTATCCTAAGGAGGAATGATAATAACACCAGAGACTCCCCCTTTTCGACACTTAGATTCATCAAAGAAAAGTGTCATCCAGAGGGGATAAAATTCATGATCGATGGTATGGATAGATTTGTTGGGAAATTGTTCATGAGGAAGATGATTTTCAGGAAGAGGGGCTTCAACTAGTTGATCAACGATAGCTTGGCCCTTGATTGATTTCTGAGAGATGAAATCTAGGTCAAAATTGGTCATGAGCATGATCCATCAAGTGACGCGTTTGTTGTGATAAGGTTTATAATTCATGGTTTTGAGGGGATGCAAACTAGTGATGACACAGTTTTTTTGATTAAGAATGGAAAAGTTTGGAGGTGGCAAAAAGACAAAAAAAATAACTTTTTAGCTTTAGTATATCGAGTCTCATAATTGTGAAGGGTGTGAATGATGTAATAGATAGCCCGATCCCTACCTTTCCCATCACAAAATGCCAACATAACACTTAAAGCATGATCGGTGGCGAAATGTAAAGATATAAAGGCTCCCCCTCACAAGGAGGTGTGAGCACAGGAAGGGATAAAAGATACTACTTGATATCATCAAAGGCATTTTGGCAATCATCATCCCAATTAAAGGCTCCTTCTTATGAGGAGGTGTGAGAATAGGAGGGGATTGAAGATACTACTTGAGATCATCAAAGGCCTTTTGGCAATTGACATCCCAATTAAAGTCAATGTATTTGTAGAGAAGATGATGAAAAGGTTGGAAATGATCAAAGAGTTGTAAGATGAAATGACGAACTGATTGGAGTCAACCTTGAAGACTTCAAAGCTACTTTAGATTAACAGGAGGAGGCATCTCAAAGATGGCCTTGGTTTTGGTTGGTTTAACTATAATACCCCTAATAAATATGATGAAGCTAAGGAGGTTTCTAATTAAAACTCCAAACACACACTTAGTGGGATTAATACGAGAGGAAGAATTGAATAAGATGTGTGAAGAGTATTTTAAGGATAGAAAGATGGTCCCATCGATGTTTAGATTTACCAAAGAGGTCATTAACATAGTCCTCTACATTTTTATGGATAAGGTCATGGAAAATGTGTGTCATAGTGCGTTGATAGGTGGCCCCCACATTTTTAAATCAAGGGTGTGACGGGATAACAAAAGGTCCCCCAAGGAGTCATGAAAGAAGTCTTATGATGGTCTTCGATGCAATGTGAATTTGATTATAACTATATAAACCATCCATAAGAGAAAGCATTTCATGGACAGTCATGTTCAAATAAATAGTGATTGATGTTAGGAAGAGGAAAGTCATCTTTAGGGAAAGCGAGATTTAAATCTTGAAAGTTGGTACAGATGCATAGCTTACTGGAGGCTTTGGGAACATGTATGATATTAGAAACCCAATGTGGATAGTCAATAGGTATGATGAAGTTAGTTGAGAGGAGGCATTGTAATTCCTCTTTGAAAAGGAGGGCAATGCGAGGATGAATGCGGAAAAGATTCTGCTTAAGTAACTTAGTGTTGGGGATGGTAACAATTTTATGGATGATGATAGAAGGATTGAGGCTTGGTGTTTTGGCGTATGACCATGCAAAGGCTTGGATTTACTTATAAAGGAATGTAGTGAAAGACTCGAGCTCTTGAGGATCAAGGGATTGACCCATTTTGAGGATACATGGCTCTTACGGAGTCCCAATGTTGATATTGATGGTAGAATCATTGATAAGGGTGGATGTGTCCAGAGGTAAGGACTTATGAAGATATGAATCCTCCATCCCCATATAGGAAAGAATGGAATCATCATCGGTGCATTGAATAATGTCAATGGTAGGGGAATCTTCCTTTACCATGTCGAGAAATTGAAGAGGAAGGGACCTAGTTTCACCTTCAAAATGATAAGTGACCAGCCCCAAAGTGATCATGGAGATTAAAAAAAGATAAAAGAGATGGAAATGATATCATCTATATCCATAGGATCGTTGGATGGAGAAGAAATGGACGAGAGGTCAATGTTCATAGGATATGGGGATGAATAAAGAACAAGAGAATCGAAGTGGATTATTCTTTGAAACATATTCAAAACTTCTTATGGGGTTCACGAGATTGTTTGATGATAAGATCATGCATACCTTATTCATAACGACCCATGCCAAATCCTTTCCATGTGCAACAATGGAGGTAGGTGTAGGCAAAGTATTTTTATAGAGGAAATCAAAGTCATTGGTGTATAGCTTGGTGTGAGGTTGAGTGTTGATGTGAGAGGAAGGGTAATCGATGCCACCATAGATGAGATTGTTTCAAATATGAGGTGGTCTGAAAGAAATGATATCCCCAACATTTGGTTGGTACATAGGGGCTTTTTTTGGCCTACCAAGTTGATTAGGTGTGGGAAGAGCATTGGGAGTGAGAAGTTGATGCTCACCCAGCTAAAGAAACTACATCATATTGTCAATAAAATCATCATTAGGTAGCTTAGATGTAGGGACGAATGAGCTAGTGGATGATTCATATGAGTATTAACGAGGGATAAGCATGTCATTTGGTCGATGTAAGTCATGTGACAATTTTTGAATGGAGGGAGGTTGGCTGGGAGTGTTAGGATTTTACCCTCATGCTCATATTTGATGCAATAATGGAGAGTGGAAGGGACACATCGCATGGTGTGGATCCATGGTCGTTCAAGTAAGATATTGTATTGAGACTTGTTGGTGTGTGTGACATGCCTAGTCATCATCCACATCACCTAGTGAGTCATCTTGCCTTGTGAGATTCATAGGTCTTAGGAAGTCAAATGACAAGTGTCAGATTCTATCATAGAATCTGTCATTGTCATTTGTGTCAGTGTGTCATAGGAGTTACATTCCTTATTTGGAATTGTAACTCCTCCTTTAGTGGCATCATATGCATCAGTCATGTCATATGCGTCAGTGGCGTCATTGATATTCTTTCCTTGTTTAGGCATGGGGTTACACAACACCCCTATTTGTACTTCTTTTTTTTCAATCTATGAGGATGAGAAGACCTATTTTCTTATTTGTATATTCTTTCCATTGTTTGAATCTTGCTTATTGCGTTGGAGCTTGATGTTACCATCGAGTGCAACTTCGTTGTGGTGCATTGTTTTGACATCGGTTCTCGCGAATCCCTCTTTCATGGTATTAGCAATGGTTTCGTAAAACATGCACTCTTCATTTATCAAGTTGTTTATTACTTCTAGTTTCTTCTTATTTCATCGCAAGGTTTTTTTTCGATTATTATTTTGGAATTGTATTGATGACCTCGTATTGAGGTTTCAAAGATTCTGAAGTTTCTGGTGTTTTCAGGTTTAGTGTCTTTGACCGATCGATTCTCTAGGGTTGCATGCATGTTTTGTGGGCTTCAGATTGCAGGTTCAGAGTTTGATCAGTGTTGCTTGTGCTAGTTTTGTGCCTTTTTCTAAGGTTATTAAAGTGTATTTTTTGGGACAACTCGGCCCTAAGCTCTCTACCTTAGTCATCATCCAACTCTCTCATGTAATGTTTTCAACTCACCTTGCTCGATTGATTCATTTTGCACTCTTCGGGGTTGTTCATGAGCTCTTTGCATTGGTTTTTTGCATGGGCCTTTTGCTGCTCGCATTAGATCCTCCTTTGCACGCTCCATGTAACTCAGTCTCCTTCGTGTTTCACATGTTAGACAGGTTTACATTGCTTGTGTGACTCGCACTCTTGTAACCCCCGCATCCACCGCTTGAGCTCTCGTGTTGGTGCTTTTGAATGCTGGTCTGTGTTATGTATTGATCTACCATTTATTTATTTGGGCCTCCTATTTTGGGTTGTGGCTTCCATCTTGTTCTCTGCTGTGATCCTGTTTAATCCTCTCCGACCTTTGCTTTTGCAGTACTCATGCATTGCATTGTTTTGGTTTAAACGTCTGCGCAGGATCATTATTTTTCTCGCTCGCTGCTTCGGTTTTACTCTTAAGTGGGTGTTCTTTACATTGGTTTTTCATTGTGATCAACTTACGTTTGGGCTCACTTTTTCCTAACTTGGAGTTGGTTGTTTTGAACACCTACATTGTTTGGTAACTCAGTCTGCATCGTTCTACCGAATCGTGCATGTTTCAGCCTCCATAACTCAGCTTTTGGGCTCTGCTATCCATTAGTGCATTGTTTCTTGCCTCTATGTGGACATGTTGAAACCCGACCCCCTAACACTCTTAGCCGCTTACATTGGCTCGAAATGTTGGGCAATCCCTGCATTGGACGGGCTCCTGTATTGGAAACTCAACTCGGGATTAGCTTTTGAGTTACTTGCCTTAAGTTTGGCTAAGACCTCACATTTTTCTCGATCTTTGACCATTCAAAATAACTCTTCATCACTCTATCGACTCCTCCATGTTGGTCCTACCTATGCTCATGCATTCGGGTCACCTTTGCACTATCGACAACTTGGGAGTGGTAATTTTTGCTGTGAGTTTCACTTGGACTGTGTCATTCCTTGTTTGTGGTTGTTATTGCTTAGTTTCCTGTTCATGCTTCATTTGGAATCTCTATTTCCTTTGCTCACCGACATAGGCTTGAGCCGTTACATCCCTTCTATGCTCTCAGGCTCGTTGACACGTCTAGCTCGTCTCGATAGTCCACTTGGAGCTAGGTAACGACTAGCTTGGGCCTGTCAACATTGACTCGGCAGACTTCACACCAACCTCACTTGGCTCACCCTCAGCTCATCTAGAAAACAATTGGACCTGTGCTCAACCGACTTCTATTCGACAGGGATCCCATTTACAGCTTGGTGAATGGTCTTGAACAACTCGTCATTAATCTTTGACTTGTGATCAATTCTCTCGCATCTAGATCTACTTCCCCATCATGTCCGACTCCGCCAAGATCGCTTACTCGAGCACTGAGTTATCTCTCGTTAGTGACACCTTACTCCCGACCCAAAGTTAACGTAGCAGATGAGATCCTAGCTGGTCAAGTTGTCTCGTTCAACTTGAAGTGACTATCTCACTGCAGGAGCTCTCACCACAACCGAAGATTAACTTGGTCATATGTGGTGCACTTAATCTAACATGGTTTGGTCACTCTCATCCCTTTTAGACTTTATTATTGGTAAAGTCAATCACCTTTAAAAAAATTTAAAGTTAAAAACATTTAATTCATTAGCATTGTCATTTTTTTGGATCTATTTTTGCTTGTTTTATTATCCTTCCTTCGAGTGTCGAAGACGGAGGGTGAGGTCCGGGGTTGGCAGGAGGCTAATCCCCCTCACAATTAAAACAAACCCTATCTAAAATTTGATGCCATTTCCAATAAGCATACATACGACACCCTTTGCATGCATTTAGGGCACTTTTTAAATCTGTTTGCAGGTTTATTAGCATTTTTCATCAGTTGTGGGAATTGTTTTTTTACTATAACTTTTGACTCATTGCTCGGTTTTGAGCACTTCTTTAGTCAAAGTTACATGTTTTTTCACACTCTAGATGATGGGATTATCAATTTTGTAAATGCACTATTTTATAAAGTGCCACATTCTGGGGGTGTCTTTGTATTGCTTAATTCAGCTCATTTCGAATCATCTTGAGCTTTGTTCTATCCCTTTTATTGCTTGTGGACTTGTGGCGTGCCTACCACAGCCTTACAAAGAAAGGGATTCTTCTTTGTGTGATGTGAGACACTATTTATCACAAGGATTTATCTTCCCCTTCTTGTTTTCACTCGTTCTTGTGCTTGCTTACGGTGTCGAACTATTGCCCAACAAACCTTGATTGTTGTCTCCACTCTTACACGTTATTACGTTGATTGCAAGGTGAGTGACAGATTAGTTCTCGGCACACATTTACATTTGATTGTAATCAACACACTAAAATATAAAGTGCCACAAAAAGGGGGTTAAACTTGTATTCCTTTGAGGCTCCTCTCGTCATGGACATTGAATTTCATTACTTTGTTGTTCAACTAGGACCAGGAAACTACCTACAATGGAAGAATGGAATACTCAATCATTGCATTATGTAAAACTTGTTACCACATCTTCTTGGGATGGCACCGAACCTATTGACCGTATTCATCACCAAAATTAGTTGAACAAGAATGACATGGCATATGGGCTTCTTTGTCTTACTATACTGGAGGACCTTCAATGTCGAATAGAGTTCACAGAGTCTACGCACCAAGCTTGGACTTTCATTCAAAATTTTCATGGAGACCTTGATCCTCCTTCATCTGGTTATGGATATGATGATGATCTTACATCCATGGAGGAAAGTGAGTTCACCGATACTTTTTCTTACGAAGGGCCACCCACACATATTTCTTCGTGTGATGACAGTTCCACTGACACAAACTCGCTTGGTTCTACTTCTGATGATGAGGATTATGCACCCAGTTTTGATGTCGAGAGTACTACAGAGGACTCTTCTCCTCATTCTCTTGTTGACACATCCACCATCTCATCAAATATCAAGCAGTCTCCTATACAGTCTCATACAGTCATCACACCCGCCTCTTTTCCTCCTTCAATGTATGAGGCCCCTTTCACTCCTCTACCTTCATTGGATGAATCAAACCTATTTGACATTGCTCTTCTATTTGTTGAGCCCCCTCATTGGGACAAGTATCTACCTAACCTTAGTTGTCTTTTTGCAGAGTATACTTGTGATGTACTACAGGTTCCTCATCTATCTACAAGTATTTCAGAGGAGTTCATCATCTCCGTTATTGGGAGTGCCCCTTCTGGGACTCTTACCACTTCCACTTTTCCAAAGACATTCATTGATCCACCCTTGCTTGTGGATCCATTTTATATTGTGGGGGATGTTTTGTTGCCTTCACATCAGTTTGACATCCTTTCTACAGGTGTTCACCCTTCATACTGATAGTTCTCGCACTCGTGACATTAACTATGGTTCCTTTGCACTCAATTGCTAGACCTATGTCACACTTTCATGGACACGGAGTGGGTGGACTTCCAACAAGTCATTTATGTCCTTCCTAAGGGCATGCACATAGTTTAGTGCAGATGGCTCTTATTCAGTCCAGAGGCAGAGGATATCGTCATCAACATTCTTCTTGGAGACTTCTTAGAGTTGCAGAGTTCAGATCCATCCATGGCATCTTCTGCATCCCTCTCGCCTCCCTTTTCTCCTCCTCTTCTTCCTTTTAAAAAGATCTTGTTTTGTATATGGGCACCTTATCGTGCCTTTATTTTCCAGCCCCATTGACACATCTTTCTTAGTTATCTAAGGGAGTCTTCTTTTCTGTTCTGGCTTACCATGAGCTCTTCCTTAGCTTCGATGAAGGTGGGTGTTGGTGTGTGTGACATGTCTAGTCATCGTCTACATCACTGGTGAGTAATCTCGCCTTCATGAGAGTCACAGTCTTAGGAAGTCAAATGACAAGTGTCGATTCTCATCATTTCATTTGTGTCAAGATATATAGGAGTTACATTCCTTATTTGGAATTGTAACTCCTCATTTAGTGGCGTCATTGATATTCTTTCCTTGCTTAGGCATGGGGGTTACACAACACCCCTATTTGTACTTCCTTTTTTTGATCTATGAGGATGAGCAAACCTGTTTTCTTATTTTCATATTCTTTCCATTGTTTAAATCTTTCTTATTACGTTGGAGCTTGACGTTACCATCGGAGTGCAACTTCATTGTGGTGCATTGTTTTCGACATCGGTTCTCGTGAATCCCTCTTTCAAGACTCCCCTCTACAATATAAAAGAGATCATAGAGGATTCTTTTACCAACGTGGATGGGAAGGATAATCTGTGCCCTAAGTGGGGTCAACAACATCGTTAAAGGCATGAAGGACCACGGGTGATTGAGCGATAATGGAGTTGGGAATTTTGAGTTGATCAAAGGTATGGGATGATATGATGTTAATGTTGGCTCCATTATCTATCATTAAACATTGGATGAATGTATTGTTGATGCAAAAAGTGATGAAAAGAGGGAGGTCATGGTCTTCAGTAAAATATTAGTAATTTTGGAGTCATCAAAAGAAATGGAGGTCAAAGTTGTGAGTGTTATAACAAGGGCGTGAAAGGTTGAGTCGCATCAAGTAGTGAACGCTATAGAGATTCAATGAGAGCTTTTCTATGATTGGGGGAGATTTGGATATGCTCATAGAGTGACATATTGACCGAGTCCCGATGGAGATTCTTTACAATGCTTTGTTTTATGGCAACAGTTGTTGGGTATGCGGAGAAGATAAGATGGATACTTTGGATTTTGATGAAGAAGATGAAGGGGTGGGATCATTAGATGGAGTGGTGATGAAAACTTTTGGCTTAGGTTGAGTAGATGGTTGAGAATCATGAGGGCGAGAGTATGTGATGATATAAATGATATCGATAAATAGAGGGAACTTCTTTGGAAGAAGTAGTTTCTAACAAGGGGATTGCGAAAAAGGTTTTAGAGGAAGAAGAGGACTTAGAAGTCATAGGAATCATATACTTGATGAAAGGATTGCGATTAGATGTGGAGGGAAGAGGGTGATCTTCTTTGATGAGAAGGTCATCTTCTTTTATGATATTATGGATAAGGGTTTAAAGGGCCCTATAATGTTCAGTATCATGTCCAAGGGTGTGATGATAAGTGTAAATGACATTAGAATCAAACCACGTGGGTTTATGACCACGTGAATCGAAAGATTTGATGGGAGGAAGAGTGATGGAAGATTCTTGAATGAGATGTTGAAGAATTTATGAATAAGAACCGATGGAGTTTTTTGAGGAATGGGTTATGTGGGTTGTATACGAATTGGGTTTGAGAGTGGCGAATGAGGGTAAGAGAGGTGTTTTATTTTTATGAGGCCTTATGGGTGCCTTTGATTTTGATTTGGTCTCGAGAGAAGAGGGGATGTGTGGTTATGATTCAGATTTATGTTTAGGAGGAAGAAAGGATGGCTTTGATTTAAATTTATATTTAAAGGGAGGATTGGATGGTTTCGAATCAAATTTATAGATGATAGGGGATTTAGATAAGGGACCTGGCCCTAAAATAGATGGAGGCACTCCTAGGATTGATGGTGAGACATTAGATTTCTTAAAATGATGGTGTTTAAGAGGAGGCAGCTCCAAATTTTTATGTGGATGAGTGAGAGACTTTTGAGTGGGAATGCCAAGTTTTTGGATTTTTACTATGGAGGTTATCCTTGGCGGGAATGACGATGATCTCTATATGGGGATGGTCCTTAGAAATAGGATTGGATGATTTGGGTAAAAATTTTGTAGATATGAGGATTGAAGGTGAAGGTGATGTTTGTGTAAGAGGCTTGGTGGGATTGGAAGGAACCGTAGATTGTGTGGATTTTGGAGGTGTTGATGTAGGAGTTGTTGACGGTATGGGTGAGATGAGGAGATTGTTTTTAACTATATGAGGGGGATATGTCTATGTAGCAAGTTTGGATGTGATAGAGGAAAGGTTATAGCCATAGATGTGGTGACGGGTAAGGGTATGGAAGTGGACATAAATGGAGGGCTATGTGAGGAGAATGTTGTGATAGATGTTGGGATAGATATAGGTAGGAAACTAGATGTAATTTATGTGATAAGTATAGTAGGTGTAGATACGAGATAAGGAAGTAGATGTGATTAAAGTAGGTATGGATGGAATCATCATGGGCACGATGAGGTGTAGCTATGATGGATGTGGATGTAGAGAAGATTTCAGATGGGGAGGAGAGATAACAATAGACATGGGTATAGTAGATGAAGGAATGGTGGGTGGAGGTGATGATGTCAATTCTTGGCTTAAGGTATTGATTGTGTGGGCATTGGGTGCCTGAGATGTAGGAGGAGTAGTTTGATTATTTGGTAGATGGTTGGGGAAGGGTTGTTTGAAGACATCTATGGGTTGATTAGGAGGTGCGTTGGGGTTATCTAATTGAAGGTCAGCATGGTCTATGAGCTATAGTACAAGATCTTTGAAGGTGCGGAACTTTTCAATGTCGTGACCATGAACTTAGTGATAATTATAATAGTGATCCTCATGATACCATGTGGGTTTGGGTCATGAGTCATCAATGGGTTGGATAAGGGGAAATTGGATGAGATGCACAACCATTAGCTTATCGAAAATAGAACTATATGTCTCCCCAAGAGGGGTATAGTCGGGAGTTTGTCTAGGGGCCCTTTGTGGAGGCTTTATGTGGGATGTAGACACGAAATAAGATCTAACTACGATGACATTGGCTGCATTTTTAGACTTTTCGTGTGATTAGATGGCTTGGTGAATTCGGATTTTATTTAATTAGATTTGATTTTATCCGGCCTTGTTCAAGGGTGTGAAGTTCAAGTTTATAAGCCATGGTGAATTACTCTTTCAACATTTGGAAGGATTGTATTTGAAGAGAGGAGGAAATATACTTCGTAAAAGACTGTGAAAAGAGTTTAATTAGTTAGGTTTATAAAAGAGAGAAGGACAATTGATTGATTATGCCACGCCACTTGGCAACAAAATCTATAATAGATTCATTAGAAATTGCTTAATGACGTAGAGGTGCAGAATGGCGATTTTACGTGCAATGTTAATAGAAAATTGCTCTAAGAATAGTTGTGTGATTTGAGTGAAGGAAAATAGATAATGTTGAGGAATGTTGTTATGCCAATCCAAAGCATGGTCGATCAATGACATAGGGAAAGTACAAAGAGTATAAGATATTGGTTGTGAGAAATAAGGTAACACGTGTGCCTAAAGGCACAAAGGTGTTGTTGTGGGTCCTCTTTACTATTAAACTTGGAAATTTTTGGGAGTTCCCAGTGTGGTGGATAAGGTTTTATGGGAACCGATGGATTAATGGGCTCATTACAAATCTTTTTATAAGAGAAGGTGGTTTTAGACCCCAAAGTAGCGGCTTTGAGATTGGCCATTCTACTTAACAAAGCATGAATAGGGTCATTGGATGTATGGGGATGAGAGGTTGATGGATGAAGTTGTGGGATATAAGAAGTGGATGGGTGAGGTTGCGGATGGGATTGATATGAGTGGGTGTTTGTGCAGGTGGTTGATAAGGGGAAGATTATTGAAGGGTTATGATTGAGTTGGTTGGGAAATAGGATGTTGTTGAGAGGTAGGGATGTAATTAAATGGATAATTGTGCATTTTGTTGTTGTTGAGAGATGGGGATGTTAAATTGATTTTTCATGGGATGAGTGGGGATGTAAGTATGGGGTGGTTGAGATGCTTGAGTAGATTGATTAGGGAATATGTGGTGAAAAGCACTCTGGAGTGGAGGTTGGTGAGTTTGGGTAGACTCCGAAGGGTGGGGTTGCGAGGTGATAACATTTGTGTGGACATGAGATGTAGAGATAGGGACCAAAGTTTGATCATGTTGTTCAAGTGGTGGAGGGAGTAAATGGGACTCTTGCAAAGTTTGGGTAGGGGTGCTAATGATGACAGTGGATGAGGAAGTGATGGGGATGGAAGAAGTGGGTGTGGTGTTGATACGAGGAAGATTGGGAGGAATGGGAACCACCAGTTGAGTGGATTGGTGAGTTTAGGGATTGTAGAGGAAGATTGGTGGGAGCCAAGTTCACATTGCATCATGGAAATCTCGTTCATGACTCTTGGGAAGAACATAACAAGTTGAGAGGTGAGGACTTGAGTGGATTTGGGGTGAGAGTGATAAGCATAAATTTGTTGAAGAGGGGGTCCATCAATGGGAAGGTTGGTGGATTTACAAAGAAGTTAATCATGAAGTGTGATAGGGTTAGCATCTAGGAGTTCTTGAACTCCAAGGATCCATGAGGGATAAGGGGAGGCCCAAAGGTCTCTAAGAAAGTGGCAGATTAGGGTGTAGCCATTATATAAGGAATGGAAACAAAGGGGTTAGTCTAGACATGGGGGTTGGTTTGGATAGCTTAAGACTCATGGAGAGGAGAAACAAAAACCATAGGTTGTGTAACCAAAGAAGAAGTAACCAAGGGGGTGGAAGAGATAATGGAAAGGGCTAAAGTTTGTTGAGAAGCCATGTTGGAAATGGGGATGTTGTTGGATGATGTTGCTTGTTCCATTTTTTTCTTGAGAATGGGTGATAACGGGAATGAAACAACAAACAAGAAACTATGTTGGTTTTTTAATATTTCAAATAAGTCACACAAATTTTTTTAATTATCTTGTTTATCAGAAGGTGTGAAAAAATAGAGAAATGGGCTCAAAGAGGAACATGAGAAATGGCCAAACTAACGATTGTTTCAAGTGGTTTTGGATGGCATCCTTGATAAACCTGAAGGTACGTTAGGCTCAAATTTGTGATGACTAATGGTATGAGGCCTAACCTCACACTTTGTGCACCACAATGGTAAGGGTGTTGGGAAATTAGCCAATATACTTGAGTAAAAAAATATAACACAACCAAAACACCACAACGAATTTCCTATTGGGTGATGAAATCCCAATAGTTCTACCTGGAAGAAGATGTTTAGGATGTGTAAATTGATGTGTGTGGAAGAAGTGAATGCAAAGAATTAACCTCTTAATTAGACTATGTTGTCAAGCAAGTATGAAGAGGTTATTTTTAAGTCCAAAATCAAAATGTGAGATTCGATGAAATTAATCGACAAAAGAGAGAGAGATGCAAAAGGAGAAAATAGGAAAAAATGAATAATACCTAGATAATGTTATTTTCCTTTTTTTTTTAAACAATTGTGTTGTTGATCCAAGTAATCAATCCACCATGCATGCAAGAATAAAAATATCCCACTTATGAGGTTAGTAAGAAAGCAATAGACTATGAAATGAAAAGAATGAAATAACTCAACAAAGAAGGGTGAGTGCCACTTAGGCGTGCCATAATGTTGATCAAATTTTATCGCTCTTGTTTCAGATTAGTGAAATGGTAACAAATAAAATAAAAAATCTAATAATGAGAGATTTTAAGGCTACCTATAGATGAGATGATGATGGATACGGGCTCAAATGATCCTCCTCATAGTGAGCTTCATTAACTGCAATAAATATAAACTCAACATGAAAATGGATTAGTAGATAGGATGGTGGGTTTCCCGACAATGCCGGTCCCGAGAAGTGAAAAATTCCTAGGATGGATGTCAACCCACTTTGATAAAATATAAATAAAAATAATAATGAATAAACAATACGATGCAACAAAAGCTAAACTGAAATAAAAGATCTGAAATGAACTAGATAAGATAAAATGCATATTTGATAACAATAAACGAGGAAAATTTAACCAAACCTGATTGGGTCGACTTGAGATTGCTAGGCACGCAATCGAGGTGATCGAGACAGAATAAGCCCAAAAATAAATGTAGAAAGGGCATATCTAAAGGAGTGGTCTAAAGTTGATTTGAGAGAGATGATGATGCTTTGAGATGATGTAGAGGACCTGGACTGATGAGAACAGAAAGGATGTAAGAAAATTTATAGATTTAATGACAAAAGTGATAACTATATATCGGTTGACAACGACTAGGTATGATGAAGATGATATCTAAAGCAACAGTGTGTAGAATATCATCTTTTCCACCACCGACATAACAATTAGCACTTTTCTACTAATTAGCTAACATTCCTCTTCATATTTGTTAGTTAACAACCTTTCGTTAATTAATTAGCCTTCCTATCATTAAGGATGTTGATTAACGACCTTTCGTTAATTAATATTTGCTTCTACTTGGGTTAATTAGTTATTATTAATTAATTACGCTCGCAACTCTAAATCAATAAATTACCATTTATTAGATTAAATTCCTCTCTTACATCCTGCAAATCATACTAATTTCCCTTTAATTAGCTTCTATAAGCTTACTTCTACCTATTAATTAATCACCTTTGATTAATTAAAACATCCCCCAACTCCCATGACTTACTAATGACAAATTAAACTCTTCTAAATCAATATTACCTTTTATAAAGCAACCTTATCCATTCCTAATCTTGTTTTACCTTTATCCCACATTCATCAATTTGCTAGCCTTGCCTCTTCAGTAAGCTATATAAAGAATCAATAAATTACCATTTATTGTATTAAATTCCTCTCTTACATCCCGCAAATCATACTAATTTTCCTCTAATTAGCTTCTATAAGCTTACCTCTACCTATTAATTAATCACCTTTGATTAATTAAAACATCCCCCAACTCCCATGACTTACTAATGACAAATTAAACTCTTCTAAATCAATATTACCTTTTATAAAACAACCTTATCCATTCCTAATCTTGTTTTACCTTTATCCCACATTCATCAATTTTCTAGCCTTGCCTCTTCATGCAAGCTATATAAAGAACCCTCCTTCTTACCTTTATTCTTGCACCATGCTTTGAATAGTGAAAACTATAAGCATTTTGATCTTGAGCCATTCTCCATTGTTGGAAATAAATTCTTCATCTTGCATCCTTTCACTCAAAATTAAGTAATATAGGAAGATCTAAAATGGCCTTGTAGCCATTCTTGGTGAGATTCCATTCTCAATCCTTGAGATCAAGTAACAATCCACTTTGATTGCTTATGTTCTTCATAGGTTCATAGTTTAAGTTAGCAATCATAGAGAGTAGGAAATAACTTAGCATGTAGTTTCATTTATGCATTGAAGAAGCATTTCCTTTAAGCTCTTATCTTGATGGTTCATTGTTTAATTAACATTTACTTTTGAAGCTATGTAGATATTAGTTTTAATTTATAGCTTAGTTAATTATACATGAGCACACCGAAACCTAGAGGTATAGCAAAAGCCACTAAAATATTACCTTGGTGATCTCTCGAGCACCCCCATAACCCGCAGGATGGGATTCTCTCTTAAGGCACCGTCCACATTCAATTTTCACCACCGTCAGTCGAGTTTTCTAGTGTGTCATGGCTTTGACAACATCGATTGGCATTCAACAGGATCAAAGAGAGATATTTTCACCCATTTACGCTAGCAAGGAGATCAATCTTGGAGCTTCCAAGTTTCCGAGAGGAGTTAAGGTTTTCTTGAAAGGAGATGATGATAGAGTTGATACAAAGATCTCTTTATGAGAAGGGTCCTGGAAGACGAACTTGTTTTTTTACTTCCATAGGCCCCACTCACATGGGGGTGAATAGCTTTCCAAGCCAAAGATAGGCCTGAGTTATGGACGGGAGATGACCATTGTTCAAAAGTGTCCTTTATAGAACCCGAAAAAGTTCATGAAATTTCAAAATAATTGATAATATAGTACCATATACTTTGGAAGAGAATGGGCACTAAACAAAAAGATGATAGGAATCTTCAACATTTTAAAGCATAAGTTGCAGACTGATTATGGAGAGAGAAACCTCTTCATTACAGACATTATCTCTAGTAAGTGCAACATACTTTGAAATGAGCCAAGTGAACATACCAATCTTGGGTATGACATGAGCAAGTCAAAATTTCTTGAGAGGAAATTTGTTCGAGATAGAGGAAATTTGTTCGAGATAGAGAAAAGGAGTTGTAAGATGAACTAACAGAGAAGGAGCAGAGAGGTCCATGGCCAAATAACCTTATCAAAGATAAGGTAATAGACCAATATGTATGGTAGAGAGAATTTTCTCCAGGGCATCAACTAACCACTTAGACAACCGCCGCTTGCTCCAGGGCATCAACTAACCACTTAGACCAATATGCTTGATTTTGGTCACATCCTTACCACTTATAAAACTGTCATTTGGGAGGGGGAGGAAGACTTGTCGATGTATTTTATGACCGAAGTGCCCACCAGAAAATTAGATGAGGCATGATAGGGAGCAAGGCAAGGTTTTTTTGAGAGAGGTTGGTTCGAGATCCATCATTCATCCCGAATTCAATTTTAAAATCCTCTCCAAGACACCATTTGACTCCTTTACAAGTGAGATCTCTACAATGATAGAATTCCAAATGGCTGATCCATAAGGGAGCTAGATATTAGATAGTCAATTAGAGCCGAGTCTCAAGTACATATCCCTTAAGATCATGGCTCATGGATCACTATAACATGTTGCATCAATCATCTTCACTGTGCTACCAAGTGATGACTAGATCATTGACATATACAACAACTATCACAATCTCTCCTCCTTGCCTCTTAAGGTAGAGATTGGGATCATATGGATTTCTGACGAATCCATACTAAATGAGATGCTCATCAATTTTGATGTACCAAGCCCAGGGTGCCTGTTTAAGGACATACAAATATTTCTTGAGTCTACATACCTTTGTTTCTTCACCAGGTATGAAAAAACCCTCAAGTTGAGTCATGTAGACTTCCTCTTGTAGATCTTTATTTAGAAAGGAACTTTTCACATCCATCTGATGGAATTTCCAACCAAACTGAGTAGCTAAAGCAAAGATCATCCTGATCATTTTTATCTTAGCTATGGGAGAAAATGTATCCTCATAGTTTATGCCTTCCTTTTTCATACCCCTTTGCTAGCATTCTCACTTTATACTTGTTTATGGTCACTTCTATTTTGTACTTTGTTTTGAATATCCATATGTAACTAATGGGTTTCTTCCTTGTGGAAGATTGAAAAGCTATCATGTGTTGTTTTTCATCACTAACTGATACTCAACATCCATGGCATATTTCCAAGATTTTAACTATAGGGATTCCTGAACAGTAGAGGGCTCAATAGATTCAACAACTATACTCATCAAAGAAAATTTTACCTCTTCTTGTGTTTTACTGTGATTCGTGGTCTAGTGGTGGATGTATCTAGTGGAGCATCCAATTTTGCATCTTGAATCATATTTGTATACCACTTAGGCATATGTTGTATTATTCCCGTGGGTTGTGGTCATGTCTGATCATCACCATCATCCCCATCATCACTATTATTATCAGTGGGAACATCAACTTCTATTTTCACAACAGGTGAAATATCTACATCAGGTGAGTTTGGAGGAGTCTCAACTTCCTTCTTCTCAAAGAACTCAACATCTCTGTTGGTGTAAAATTTTCTGGTCTTCGGATCCATCAATATGTACCTAAGAGCCTCAACAATGTAGCCAATGAAGATTAGTTTTTGAGATTTCATATCCGACTTATTTATGTTTTTCTTGGGTACGTGCATGTTGGATTTACACCTGAATACTTTGAGGTGTGCAACGGATGGTTTTTGATTCGACCATGCTTCATGTGGATTTACTCCATCAAGGGCAAATGTGGGCACTTTGTTAAGAAAATATATTGTTTTCTTCATCGCTTCTACCCAAAATGTCTTCACTAGTCTAGAATCATCAATCATGTAACACACCATCTCTATGATAGTATATTTTCTTCTCTCAACAACACCATGATGTTGCGGTGTGTGTGGAGGAGGCATTTGTCGATGAATCCAATGATATTTCAAGTAGGCTTTGAACTCATTACTCGGTGAGTTCCCCCTTCGATTTGAGCAAAGAGATCTGATACAAAGATCAATCTTATTCTCTAAAGCCACTTTGAACTTTATGAAGTTCTCAAAAGCTTCACTTTTCTTACGAAGACAAAAAATCCTCATTTTCCTTGAATAATCATCAACATATAGCATGAAGTATTAAAGTCCTTCTAGTCAATCATCTAAGTCTAAGTCGACTCCTACGTCGCAACATACAAAATTTTGGATACAAAATCCTCTTGTTCTTCCTCCATGACATCACCTTATAGGAAACCTATACCAACCAATTCTAAATCCACATCTTCTTTTACTCACAAGACATCTAACCTTAATTCTACTTTGTCTCTTGAGTCATCTTCTTCTATCAATCATCATTAAACATCTTCTAAGTCTTCCACACTAGTTGGAACTTTTTCTTCCAATCAAACCCATGTGGTCTATCAACAACCCGTACCAATTGATTTCTTTTAGAATAAAGGAGCGATCATGGCCTTTATAGGGGTACACGAATATATCCCTCTAAAAAATTACGAGTAAGGATTCTCTTTAGACTTTGTTGCGTCCGTGTATTGTGAGGAAAAGGTTGATTCCTTTTATCAAGAAATGGAGGAAGAGCACCCGATTATGCAACTTGATCCTCCTCTTATTCTTCCATATTCACATTCTTCATTACATGATGAAACTCTTGGGTCTTACATTGATCCATGGCCTATCTTCTCATCACCCAATCAATATTTGTCTATCACAATTCCTCAATCACAATCTCTTATGGGGTCAATGCCAAGTAGCCCTTCATCTTTGTCTAGGTGTGGGTCACCTTCTAGTAGCCCTCCCTCTGCTATTTGCGGAATTTTTTTATTACTCCACTATCTTCTTGTCTTGGGGCACATCCAACTAGCCCCTTGTCTTCTATGTATGGGTCACCCTCGGGTAGTCCATCATCTTCTATTATTGGGCCACATCCTAGTAGCCCATCATCTTACATCTATGGGTCACGTCCTAACAGCCCTTCTTCTTCTATTCTTGGGACACATCCTACTAGCCCTTCATCTTCTATTTGTGGCTCACCTTTTGGTATCCCCTCTTCTTCAATTCTCAGACCATGTCCTTTTCATCCATCACATTATTCTTCTATCAATGATTGTGGCAAGCCCACCATCATTCCTCACATTCCTCCCATCAATTCTAAACATCCACATTATTCTCCCACTTCTCGATTAGACAAGTCATGCATTAGCTTATAAAAACCCAGACAGTTCTTTATCAAGCCAAGATCAAAACACCGAAGAGCTCCAAAGCTCCCAACAAGTTATATGATCATAAAATCTAAAATCAAGCATAAGTCTAAAATTCACACCAACACACCCATCAAGTATGACACAAAGTTAATAAACCTATGGATAGGTAACTCAAGCTCCCACATACGAAACCCATGTTTCAAAAAAAATCACAATCATTTGTTGAGTGTGAGCTCACCACGATCATCAAGATCAAGGATACTATTACACTTGATAAGCAAACACAATTAGTCACTCTTATCAAGGAAATCGTGAACATCGTTGTTAGATCCTATCATACAGAGTGACATGTTTCATTTTGATAACCATCAAAAAATCAAAAAAATCATAAAACAACTCAAAAATATAAAAAAAGAGAAAACATTTAAACATTACAAAAAAAATCAAAGGTAGAAAGATCAAACATTGTAATCAGGTATTGCGTACAGATGGATGCTCTTTCTCCCCTTTCTTTCATATTCCTCTACAAGTCATCCACCATTTTCATCCCTTCGATGTTATTGTGGTTAGCCTATTCACACACATTTTGTGACATTTATCTCTATGGTATCTGTTTGACCTTGGTCTTTTATCACCTTGGTAAATTAAAAATGACTGACCTCTTAGAGGTCCTATCACAATTCACATTTAGTAAAATTCTTGTGAAGAAATTTTGGATATATTTGTTGACATTAGCCAATGTTGTCATCACAATCACTTCCATATCCTTCCATCAAGACATTTGTGGTTCTTAACCCCTTGTCAAACAAGAGAGCTGAAATACATTTTCAAGAAGCAAAAGAATCAATCAATCAAAAAGCAAAAGCTACAAAGTAAAAACAAATGATATATAACTCTCTCTTTGGGTATTTACAATAATCTCTACCGGGCTATGGAATCCTGACCGACAAGAGAGCAATGTTGCGATTCAAATCAAATGCATCTCTGCTGGGCTATGGACATCCCAGTGGCGCAGGCAATGAGCAATGTACGACTCTCCTTCCACAATCCATTCACAAATCACCTTTCAAACTAAATCATTCTTACACATTGGCTAGTGTTTTCACTTTCACTATCAACTCTTTCCTTCAATAGGTAATCCATTTCCACGTGCACACACGGGATATCGATGAGTAAACAGGATTAGTATGTTACCGAGTGTTATTTTTTGGACGTTGTTTAAACTCTTACTTTAGCGCATGTCTTGTCTCATGATTTGTTCCTTGGGCTAATCACTTTTCATTGACCACCTTATAAATATTTTCATAGCATCTTTGTTCTTCGAAAATCGCTTAGAACATCCATATGTATAGGATGTCCTCTTTTCCATGTTTGCAAACACTTTTGTTCCCTTTTAATAAGACAATTTTCTACTTCATTTCTCTCGTGTGTTTATTGGCCAGCTTACGTTGGGGGAATCCTCGCTCCCTCATGATTGAACCTATTTTATATTGGCCTTGATCCCCCTTTAGCACGTGAAGAGTTTGCCTTTGAATACTCCCACCGAATTTCTGGGGCATTTTCACATCTTCACTTTCTTGTGCATACACGTGGCATTCTTCCTCTTGTACATCCCATCTATCGCTGGCGAATCCACGCTTCTTTGTCTTCCTGTGCATAGTTTCTAGAAAAATTTCAAAATAAAAAACATTCAAATATGTTTCTAAAAATTAAAAACAATAAAAATCATCCTACAAAATGGCGCTCTTTGGTTCTCGCTTGTTAATGTGCACGACTCGCAGATCATATTGATCTACCTATATTAACAAAGTTGGTTTAATTACCATGTATTTACTATGGGGCACAATGATTTGTTTGGTATTATTTCATAGTGCATTGCTTTTCATAAGACCCAAGTGTCCTCTATTATTCCCCTTGTATGTATCCTTGCTTGGGGCATCATCTTTTAACCCTTTTCGTTAATTCACACATGTCGGAATCAAATCTTGATAACAAAAACATTGAATTATGTTTCTCTGTTAGGTTAGTTTGTTTACTTTCTTGTATTGCATTACATTATGTATGTTGCAAGGAGTTAGGCATCTTTTACTTTCTCGTATTGCATTGAATTTTGTATGTTGCATGGAGTTGGTGTTTTTAGCTATGGACATTTGTTTGTATATGGCTTTTCATGTCATACTACACTTTTGTTCATTCTTTTTAATAAGGACTGATGACGTCGATCATAAGCAAAATGATGAAATAAAGTTATTTTTTACATCAGCAAGATGATAACTATATCCATCTCTTTTCATCTTCATTTTTCTTCCATATCACTCTCCTTCTTTCAACACTTTTCTTCAAAAGCAACTTGGGGCAATATGGATCAATTCTTCTACTTCTTCTATTATGTTCTTTCATCTTTTCGATCATCGATCACCCTCTTTTATCACCCCATCAACACTCGATGGGGCATTCTTCATTCTATTAATTTTTCTTCTATCTCTTCAAAAATTATTTGTTTGTACTTGTCTACTATCTTTGAAGTGGCGTCACTTACACCACCCCAAAGAGGGGAAAATGTAGACACTTAACATCCACTTACGTAGGTTTTAATGTTAAGACTGCACTAACTATCATCTTTTCCATCACTGACATAATAATTAGCGCTTTTCTGCTAATTAGCTAACATTCGTCTTCATATTTTTTAGTTAACAACCTTTCGTTAATTAATATTTGATTCTACTTGGGTTAATTAATTACACTCGCAACTCTAAATCAATAAATTACCATTTATTGTATTAAATTCCTCTCTTACATCCCGCAAATCATACTAATTTCCCTTTAATTAGCTTCTATAAGCTTACATCTACCTATTAATTAATCACCTTTGATTAATTAAAAATCCCCAACTCCCATGACTAACTAATGACAAATTAAACTCTTCTAAATCAAGATTACCTTTTATAAAGCAACCTTATCCATTCCTAATCTTGTTTTACCTTTATCCCACATTCATCAATTTACTAGCCTTGCCTCTTCATGCAAGCTATATAAAGAACTCTCCTTCTTACCTTTATTCTTGCACCATGCTTTGAATAGTGAAAACTATAAGCATTTTGATCTTGAGCCATTCTCCAATGTTGGAAATAACTTCTTCATCTTGCATCCTTTCTCTCAAAATTGAGTAACATGGGAAGATCTAAAATGGCCTCAGTAGCCATTCTTGGTGAGATTCCATTCTCAATCCTTGAGATCAAGTAACAATTCACTTTGATTGCTTATGTTTTTCATAGGTTCATAGTTTAAGTTAACAATCATAGAGAGTAGGAAATAACTTAGCATGTAGTTTCATTTATGCATTGAAGAAGCATTTTATTTAAGCTCTTATCTTGATGGTTCATTATTTATTATCATTTACTTTTGAAGCTATGTAGATATTAGTTTTAATTTACAGCTTAGTTAGTTATACGTGAGCACACCGAAACCTAGAGGTACAACAAAAGCCACTAAAATATTACCTTGGTGATCCCTCAGAGCACCCCCATAACCCGAAGGGATGGGATTCTCTCTTGAGGCAATATCCACATTCAATTTTCACCACCTATTAGGTGGAGTTTTCTAGTGTGTCATGGCTCGACAACATCATATTGACATTCAACAGGATCAAAGAGAGATATTTTCACCCATTTACGCTAGCAAGGAGATCAATCTTGAGCTTCCAAGTTTCCGCTGAGAGGAGTTAAGGTTTTCTGAAAGGATATGATGATAGAGTTGGATATAGAGATCTCTTTATGAGAAGAGTCCTGAAAGATGCACTTGTTTTTTTCTTCCATAGGCCCTGCACCACATGGGGGAGAATAGCTTTCCAAGCCAAAGATAGGCCCGAGTTATGGAAGGGAGATGACCATTGTTCAAAAGCGTCCTTTATAGAACCCGAAAAGTCCATGAAATTTCAAAACAATTGATAATATAGTACCATATACCTTTGAAGAGAATGGGCACTAAACAAAAAGATGATAGGAATCTTAAACATTTTTAAGCACATGTTACACGATAATGGAGAGAGAAACATCTTCATTACAAATTATCTCCAGTAAGTGCAACATTGTTTAAATGAGCCAAGTGAACATACCAATCTTGGGTATGGCATGAGAAAGTCAAAATTCTTGAGAGGAAATTTGTTTGAGATGGAGAAAAGGGAGTTCTAAGATGAACTAACGAGAGAAGGAGCTTGAGGAGGCCCATGGCCAAATAACCTAATCAACGTAAGGGAATAGACCAATATGTATGGTAGAGAGAATTTTCTCCAGGGCATTAACTAACCACTTAGACAACCGCCAGGTTGCTCTAGGGCATAAACTAACCACTTAGACCAATATGTTTGATTTTTGTCACATCCTTACCACTTAGAAAATTGTCATTTGGGAGGGAGGAAGACCTGTCGATGTAGTTTGCGACCAAGTGCCCACCAGAAAATTATATGAGGCATGATAGGGAGCGAGGCAAGGTCTTTTGAGAGCGGTTGGTTCGAGATCCATCAATCATTCCAGAATTCAATTTTAAAACCCTATCCAAAACACCATTTGACTCCTTTACAAGTGAGATCTCTACACTGATGATAGAATTCCAAATGGTCGATCCATAAGGGAGCTAGCTATCAAATAGTAAATTAGAGCCGAGTCTCAAGTACATATCCCTTAAGAGCATGGCTCATGGATCACTAGATCATGTGGCCAAGGCCCATTCTAATTTAGCAAGAAGATATTTTTTCATATCACCAATTCTTCTCAGACCAAGTCTTCCCAGTCTTTTTGGCTTCAAAACCGAATCCTAAGAAACGAGATGGGTTCTTTTCTTCTCTTCCACTCCCAACCATAGGAATTTTTTTATATTTGTTCGATTTTGGAAGATGCCGCTAAGGGGATTTTCAAGAGAGAGAGAGAATATATAGGCATAATTTGAAGGGTGGGCTTGACAAGTTGGATTTTTCCACTTGGTTGAGGACTACACCCTTCCAACCAATGAGTTTCCTTTGAAATATGTCCAACACATAGTTCTAGAGCCCTTTAACCTATTTACCTTTGAAGATATGAATTCCCAGATAGGAGGACGATAGATAACAAATTCTACATTCAAATATGTCTGCAATCTTTCTCTTACTCCTAGGAAGGGTGTTGAGGAAGGAAATGCAACACTTAGCTAAATTAACCTTTTGACCAGAGCCTTCTTGATATGAGTTAAGTATGTGCACCGTATTTCGCTTCAACAAATTGAAGTAGCTCCAAGGAGGATCATTCCATCCACAAATTGATTGTGATTAAAGGTCGGGAAGTCCGGCGGTGATGGAGAGTCTTGAAATAGATGAGGAAGACATAGCCACACAAAAGGATCTACCGAGGGAGTTTTTCATAAGAATGAATAAGAAAGGCGAGAAGGGGTCACCCGGTGAAGGTAACACTTGCTCGTAAAGTAACATTCTAGAAGACCATTGACAATAATGCGTAAGTGAGGGGTGCAGATGCAACAGTGAACCCACCTTATCCAATTCTCTTTCAAGCCAAATTTTCTGAGAAATTTTATGAGAAACACCCAACTGGCCTTATCAAAAGATTTCTACATATCAAGTTTGAACACAAAGTCAATTGAGTTTGTGATGTGGGCCTAGTGGATAGCTTCATGTAAAGTAATGATGCCACCTTGAATCAACTCGACCTTCGATGAAGCCATACTATTGTCCGAGATCAACCTATAGATGAAATTTTGAAGCCTAGTGAACATCATTTTATTGATGATTTTGTAGGAGGTGTTACAAATACTTATCGGTCTGAATTCATGCATGATTTTACCTTACGTAGACTTTGGGGTGAGAGTGATGAAGGTGGAGTTACATTCTTTAAGAAGGGCATCCTTGTTTTGGAATTCTCTGATAGACGAAAGAGGTCCCGCTTAATGATATCTCATAATTGTTGGAAAAAATGTAGCAGGAAAACCATTAGGACCAAGATATTTTTCTCCATTCATATCGAAAATAACTTTGGTCATCTCATCCATCTCAAAAGGATGGATGAGGGAGCTATTAATATTAACAAAGGATCGCCTTCAAATAAAAGTCAACATTTCTTCCATTTTTTCCAGGGAGCCATCTTCCATGAAGTCTAGCAATGAGCGGTAGAAGGATGTAACTTTCTCGATGATATATTTTTCTTTTGTGATGACCACCCCATTTTTGGACTAGCTCGGTGATCCTATTTCAAGGTTTATGTTTTTGAGCAGCTAAGTGGAAGAATCTTATGTTCCTATCTCCATCTTTGAGCCAAAGGGCTCTAGATATTTGTCTCCAAGTGATTTCTTCCTCCTTGAGAGTGTTATGGAGATCAGCCAAGGAAGTTTGTTCCATGGAGTGTAAATCCACAAGCCTAACCTTGAATTCAATCTCCTTGGCCATGTCAAAGAAGACCCCGAATGAGGTTGTTTTTCTTTCCTTGATGTTGCCAAAAGATGCAACCTTCCATCTCTTAAGTTGCCTTTTAACCTCAAAAAGTTTCTTGGCAAAGCGGAACATGGTTGAACCTTCAACCTCCAAATTCCACCACTTGGGTATTAAATCATGAAGATCATGATTTTGCAACCAATCCAAATTTCAAAGTGGAAGGGTGGAGAGAAGAGTCTTCCAATTTTTGGCCACATTGAGAAGAAGTGGCAAGTGATTCGAGGAGACTTTTAGGAGGGCTAGAAGTGACACCTCTTTAAAATGAGAAATCCAATCCAAATAACCCATCATTCTCGTTGAGTTTTATTTCAATATGATTTTTTCCCAAACTTTTGTTTGACCAAGTAAATGTATTTCCATGCAAATCCAAATCAATGAGAAGGCCAGAATGACAAAGTTTTGGAGAGCCTCCATGTTTCTCATGCTCACAGAATACCACCCTACTTTTCATCATTGAACATGGGGGTATTAAAATCTCCCGCAATAAACCGGGTATAACACCCTGTGTTTGAACCATAGCCGATGTCTTTCCAAACTTGTTCTCTTAACGGTTCAGAGTTAGGAGCATAGAGATTTATGGCTATCCATCTAATGTTTGTCTTTGAGGAATGGAAATAGGGAGGCGGTTTGTGGATATTTTATTAATATCAAAATGATTAGATTACATCTAGATTGAGAGGGCTGCAATATTAATTGATATTGGACATCCATAATACAAACAAATATAGTTTAAGAAAACTACGTATTAACCTAAGTGATTCTACAATAGACTCGCATAAATATTAAATAATAAAAATAATAAGGTTATAACAATATAACCAAATAAAAATGCTAATAAACAACCTTTTTACCCATAATAACTAATCTACCATAGTAAATAGTAAAATGGTAATTGCAATGCATAATTACTACGGTAAAATATGTTTTACCTAACATTCCCACCATTAATTTTGCATTGCCTCAAGGGATGTGGAGAGGAACTCTCTAAAAACTCAAACTTGTCACATGCAAGTGACTTTGCGAAGATATCTTCTCATTGTTCAACCGTTGGGAAAAGCAAGTTGTATATTGTGTTTCAACACATGATCGCGTATGAAGTGAACTTGTATCTCAATATGTTTGGTTCTCTCATGAAACAATGGATTGTGAACAAGTTTGAGAACACCCTCATTGTCAACATACAAGGTGGTGGATTTCTCCTATGATACTCCAAGTCCCTCAAGTATGCAACGTAGCCATATCGCTTCGCAGACAACTCCACCGCAAAGATGATATACGACCTTTGTAAAAGAGAGAGAACCAAAGCTTTGTTTCTTGATTCCCACAATATCGGTCTAGATCCCAAAAATAATACAAATTCATAAGTGAATTTCCTATCATCAATATTACCGCATGATCTAAATCAATATCCAGGATAAGAAAAATTGATCATTCTTCTTTTATTCTAGACCAAGATCCATAGTACCCTTGAGATACCTCAAGATCCACCTTGTTTCTTTCCAATGAAAAACATTGGGTTCTTGCATGAACCTAGAAAGATAGCTCACTGCAAAGCTGATATCTGGTCTAGTATAAGTTAGGTAAATGAGACTCCTAATAAACTGTCAATAGAGATTTGCATTTACTAGAGCAGATGGATCTAAACGAGATAACTGTAGCCTCATCTCCATGGGTATAATAATTAGGTGTGTAATCCATCATCATGAAATTCTTGAGCGTTGTCTTAGTATACCTCAATTAAGAAACAAATATGTGATTCTCTTTCTACCATACTTCCAATCCAAGACAATAGTGCATGAGCTTGAGATTTGTCATGTTGAACGATCGATTAAGATCTTTATTCGTTGCATCGATCATCTTCACTGTGCTACCAGTGATGACTAGATCGTTGACATATAAAACAACTATCACAATCTCTCCTCCTTGCCTCTTGAGGTAGAGATTGGGATCATATGGATTTCTGACGAATCCATGTTGAACGAGATGCTCATTAATTTTGATGTACCAAGCCCAGGTGCCTGTTTAAGGACATACAAAGATTTCTTGAGTCTACATACCTTTGTTTCTTCACCAGGTATGAAAAAACCCTCAAGTTGAGTCGTGTAGACTTCCTTTTGTATATCTTTATTGAGAAAGGGACTTTTCATGTCCATCTGATATAATTTCCAACCAAATTGAGTAGCTAAAGCAAAGATCATCCTGATCATTTTGATCTTAGCTATGGGAGAAAATGTATCCTCATAGTATATGCCTTCTTTTTTCATACCCCTTTGCTACCATTCTCACTTTATACTTGTCTATGGTCCCATATATTTTGTACTTTGGTTTGAATATCCATATGCAACTAATGGGTTTCTTCCTCGATGGAAGATCGACAAGCTGTCAGGTGTTTTTTTTTCATCACTAACTGATACTCAACATCCATGGCATATTTACAAGCTTTTGACTATAGGGCTTCCTAAACATTAGAGGGCTCAATAGATTCAACAACTATACTCAGAAAAGAAAATTTTACCTCTTCTCATGTTTTACTATGATTTTGTGGTCCAGTGGTAGATGTATACAATGGAGCATCTAATTTTACATATTGAAGCATATTTGTATACCACTTAGGCATATGTTGTATTATTCTCCGGTGGGTAGTGGTTATATCTCGATCATCACCATCATCCCCATCATCACTATTATTATCAGTGGGAACATCGATTCTATTTTTATAACAATTGAAACATCTACATCATGTGAGTTTGGAGGAGTCCCAACTTCCTTCTTCTCAAAGAACTCAACATCTCTGTTGGTGTAAACTTTTTCTGGTCTTCGAATCCATCAATTTGTACCCAAGAGCCTCTTCAATGTAGCAAATGAAGATTAGTTTTTGAGATTTCATATCCCACTTATTTATGTTTTTCTTGGGTACGTGCATGTTGGATTTCACCTGAATACTTTGAGGTGTACAATGATGGTTTTCGATTCGACTATGCTTCATGTGGATTTACTCCATCGAGGGTAAATGTGGGCACTTTGTTCAGCAAATATATTGTTTTCTTCGTTGCTTCTTCCCAAAATTTCC
Organism: Taxus wallichiana var. yunnanensis; assembly: GCA_018340775.1. Classification (NCBI taxonomy): domain Eukaryota; kingdom Viridiplantae; phylum Streptophyta; class Pinopsida; order Cupressales; family Taxaceae; genus Taxus; species Taxus wallichiana. The sequence continues at coordinate 183,819,643 of CM031238.1, read as the reverse complement.
TCGCTAGTCCAAAATCATCAATCATGCAACACACCATCTCTATGATAGTATAATTTCTTCTCTCAACAACAACATTAAGTTGCGGTGTGTGTGGAGGAGGCAATTGTCGATGAATCTAATGATCTTGCGGTAGACTTTGAACTCATTCTTTGGTGAATTCCCCCCTTCGATTTGAGTAGAGATCGATATAAAGACCAATCTTGTTCTCTAAAGCCACTTTGAACTTTTGAAGTTCTCAAAAGCTTCACTTTTCTTACGAAGACAAAATATCCACATTTTCCTTGAATAATCATCAACACATAACATGAAATATTGAAATCTAGAATGAATAGGTTGCATCGAACCAAAACATCGATATGAACCAAATCAAGCTTACCTGGAGCTTGATAAGTAATTTTCTGGAATGAAGCTCTATGTTTTTTTACTTGTTAGGCAGTTAGGACACTTATCTGTATCCTTCTTGAGATATGGCAAGCCTCTCACCATGTTGTACCGGTGAAGTGTTTCGAGATATTTGAAATTGATGTGACCAAGTCTCTCGATGCCATAATCAGCAGAGAGGAATAATTCTTAGCCACTAGTTCCTAATCATCCTTGTGGACAAAGTCAAGCTGGAACATACATCCCACATTAGAGGATTTTGCAACAATTTTTGATCCTCTTGATTTTTCTTGAATCAAACACACATTATTACCATAATGAATAACAAATTTAATATTCAGATTATGAACTAGAAGTGACGTGCATCGATATTATATTCTTTGTTAAGCCATGTACATATAATACATCTGTTAATCTACAATTTCATGAACCAAGAGGTAGAGAAATGTTCCCAATACCTTGTATCGTGTAAGAAGAGTCATCACCTAACGAAACATGGTTATCCAAAGGTGTGTCCTCATGGTATTAAACCACTCTGTGCTCTAGTCATGTGTTGGGTGGCTCTCGAATGAATGTACCAAATAGCACTAGATGACATGGATGGTTCACTAGAATGAGAAGTGTACAAGAATTCTTCATCATCTTAATGTTCTTCTTGGTCAACTACATTTCCTTGTTGATGGGGTTTCTTTTGCCATTTACACTTCCTCTTCCCTTGCTTATATTATGATTTTCCCGATGAGAGTGTTGATTTTGAGGTCCATAATTGCTCGATGAACCTTTCTTTTATGTATTTAACCAAAAATCTTTCAAATCATGCCCTCTTTTGCAGATAGGACATTTATTTTTTTCTTATCCCCTTGTTGATGTTGTTTTTGGGACTTTTGAGAAAATTGTACTATGTCTTTTCCTTTCTAATGAGAAGATATTGCATGTTCCTCTTCTTCATATTTGTTGTACATTGCTTCTTCTTATTGTAGTAGATTCACCACTTCTCAAAACTGATTTTTGATCTAACAAATTGAGTCTCATCACAAAAATGCGATAAGAGGAAGGAAGTGATCTCAAAATAATGGGCACAAGAGTTGTATTAGTAACCTCCTCTTTCAAGGATACAAGTGAATGCCTTCATTCTACAACTCTCTAAGAAAGCTTCCACCTTCTTGTTTTGTTTGAATTTCAGTGTATGCAATTGACTCTGCAAATTCAACATTGTGTTCTTATTTCCGGCCCCGTACATGGTGCTTAACTTATCCCATACTTCTTTGGTTGTTTTTGCATCTTGAATGTGGGGTTACACATCGACAGACACTATGAATAAGATTATGACTTTGGCTTTCTCGATTGGCCTTGTCAAACCTGCCTCTTTATTGGGCTTTATCATCTAGTCATTTGGTTGCAGAACCATTCACAATAGGCCAAATCTCTTCAAACTCGAGTTGAGTTCAAATTTTAGTCTTCCATGTGGCATAATTGTTGCCACGAGCAGTGCGAGTCGAAATAAAAATTTGGAGCTTTGTTTGCCATAGTGGGTGGTTAGACAATTCCTAACTATATGGCTTGTTAGCACAAAACAATGCAAAAATACTAAAAATATGAATTTACAATATTTCAGCCGATTGTGCGGAAAATTTTGACTGGAAGGAATTTTTTTGTTTTTTGAGGCCTTGGTGGCCTCTAGAGCTCAAAATGACTTTTTAAGCAAAGAAAAACATTTACCTCAAAAGTAGGTTTTTTCTCACTATCTCTAAGTGGGGGTTTAGTTACGCTTATCTCCTTTAGCAGGGTTTTCATCTCACTATATTTAGCGAGTACCTCTAAAATTTTCACCAAATTTCAATATATTATACGAAAGGATTTTCCTTGGGGATCAAACACAAGCCTAGTTACTCTTAAAACCTTTTAACTAACCAATTGAGCGCTATAATCATATGACATGTAAGAGGAATATGTATTTAACCAAAAGTTGAAATTGACTAACCTTTTGAAAGGTTGACGTGGCATACGTTGGAGAGACCACGTGGCCACGCAGAGAGAAAGGTAGATTTAGGTTTCCCGTGAAATAAGGATTTGCTATCCTCGAGACTTCGTTTGTTTCCTTATTCCCTTATTTAGTTCTTTTTATATTATTTGTCTTTTTCTCTTTTTGTTTGCAAGAACTCACCGCTAGGGCTCGGAGATGTGTTATTTTATATGTGTGCGTGGTCGTCGTTGAGTGCTCGAGATGCAGGTGGCTCACAGCAGCTAATCGGATTTTGACGCTCAATGTTACATGTCACAATAATCTTATTTGATGGTCTAAAAATTATATGGATGTCATTTGACGTTGAAAATATAATATGCACGCAAATTTATTTTTATAATAACTATTACGTAAAATAAAAATTTGAGTAAAATTTTACATCTACAAGATTGAAAAAATAACTTTAAATAAATTTCTAAAATGAAATTAAAATAAATAATATAAAATTAAATACATAATATTTCTAGATATTTAGTAGAATATAAACATCATGTGAAATAAAACATCACTACAAATTTTATTTAGATAAAATGAGTTTATCAAAGAGCTAAAACTTACATTGATCAACCATGCTTTCACAAAATATTTTGTGACCTTTTTTGTTTTTCCCCTCTCCAAATGTCATACACTTTCTCTCAGTCAATTATAGAAGGATCGGGTCCATTTAGTGATACTCGCATGAGTGCATCCAATGTTATGATTTATAGCTTTGATCTTCTTATATCTTTAATTAGGTTTTGCTTTGAAAACCCTCATTCACATGTTGTTGTACTTGCAGGAATCACAAGTGTACTCTACCATAGTTTTAACATGTTTGGAAAGTTGGTTTGCCAACTTTTAGAAATACAAAAAACCCTTCATGCTTCTCTAATAGAAAATCCCTCACACCCTGAGTGGAGTGTATCAATAAATTGATGCAACTCTTTTTTACAAGCCTCGATGTCAAATGATGGAATGTCCATCCCTTCCATATAGCCAAGAGATAAGTGGCTCATTCAAAAATATATCCAATCCATATAATAAACAAAGGAAAGAGTCGCATACAATTAACATATATTGTATTTAAGGTAGCAAAATTTGCTGAGCCTGGCATTATTCACTCGATTCCCTCGTGGCTGTCATATTTGACCTGGCATAGAACAAAAGAATGAAAGAATTGCAGTGCCAAGAGTGAGCAGCACGATGAAAGAATCTATCCTTGTAAAGCAACAAGAGATGTTCATAAGATGATGCAGCAGTTCTTTCTGATTTCACCCTGAGATCTAGTGGACACCTGTATGCTATTGCTCCCAGTCCCCATCATGACCATAGCTTCTCCAAACTTGTTGCGCCACATTGATAATTTGATGGGCTCTTAATATTAGTATTTACTATTCACCATAGTGCGACTGCAGTCTACGAGTGGAGGGATTTGTGAATTGTGACTCTGAGTAAGGTGTGTAAGTTAGTAATTAATAATCTGCACTGTGTAGTTTCTAATTCTATTTCATACTCATGAAAAAGATAGCAACTGCAAATCTGCAAGATTCTTTCTTTTTTTTCTAAATATTTCTAAATTTTGATTTTTATTTATATTAGATTTTTGATGAATTTCAAAATATATATAATATAATAAGTAATTTACTAACTAACTAACTAACTAACTAACTAACTAACTAACTATATATATATATATATATATATATATATATATATATATATATATTATTGACGGTTAAATTTGTAATGTACATGTCATTTTGACGTTTAAATTATAATTTTACCTGTCAAGCATGACGGTCATATTTTAAAAGTGCCTGTATTTTGACATCTAAAATGACTAAAAACATCTAAACGCCTTGCAAAATCCAAGCCTCGCTCAATGATGTTAAACCCGCCGATCCTTTTATTTGCCTCTACAATTATTCTACGGGAGCGCGATCTAGACCTCTCGCCAACAAACCTCTACTTGGTTGCTTGAATGCACCGCCTCACCGATCTAGGTCGACGGGGTATCAAAGTAGGGCTAGTGGTCATGTTGGAGCCAATTTACTAGGGATCACTTGAGAGTTTGGTTGGTGATGAGGTCGAGTGGCTTGGCCTTCACAGAGACTTTATGAAATGTGAACAGGGGACTCAAGTCGATTAGCTCAACTCTTGCGTGTTACACTCCAAATCAACTCAGCTAATGCAATCAAGAGCTTCAATAATCCCTACTCGCCATTCAATATTATAAAGCTTGAGATGGCTTGGCTTGGTCCTTTGAAAGATCAATTGGGATTTGTGAGATAGAGCTCGATGAAGAACTCTTCAAATAGCTTGATGTAGAGTATTTACCGAGCACGGTTGATGCAAGCCAACTCACCTTAGGAGCTTGGTGAGTTTGGCGAGGACCAAATGCACAAACAAGAATCCTCTGAATTTGTGACTACACACACATCAAAATTTAGAGGGAAAACCCCTAGTGGGGAAAAATATATATTTTATTTTATTTTTCTAAATCTGATCTGATTTTTTAATCAAAATTAGAATTATATTCTAACAAGAAAATTTTCATGTTGCTTCCGCACTGGTCAAAAAAAAATTACTTTCTAAACACATGAAACTAGAAATGGGGTCAGGGGATGTAGGGTGGGTTTGGGAAGTTGCTGGAGGTAGCACATGCTCTCCAAGAGAAATTTTCTTCTCCAAAGACTTCTTAACTCGCTTGCAAACCTCTCCAACATTATCTCGATGCTTGCATAGGATCCTAAGTCCTTGCTCAAAACCAAATGTTAAGGACCAGAAATAGGGAGGTAGCCTATGGATATTTTATTAATATCAAAATGAGAAAATTACATTCATATTGAGAGGGTTGCAATATTTATAGATATTGGACAACCATAATACAAACAAATATAGTTTAAATAAACTACAGAACAACCTATGTGTTGTTACAACATACTCACGTAAATATCAAATAATACAAATAATAAGGTTATAACAATATAACCAAATAGCAATGCTAATAAACAACCTCTTTACCCATAGTAACTAATCTACCATAGTAAATAGTAAAATGGTAACTACAATGCATAATTACTACAAGAAACTATGTTTTACCTAACAATTTGTCCCTAACTATTGGAAGAAGACCACCATAGAAGAACTAGATTTAAAAATGCACTCTCCATAAAATGTCGAAGGGTCCTAAAGAATATAAATACCACTCAAGTTGCCCAAGGAGGCTTAATCACAAAATTGTCTCTCGGGCCAAAGTCTCATAATAGTTTTATCTTCTTTCAATTTTGTTTCTGCAACATGGTACTATCTCTGTCTTGTGCATCGACAAACTTCTTTAAAGATTATAAATTTTTGTGATGCATTGATGCCTCTAATATTCCAAGAGAGAAATTTCATTTTGAAACTCTTTGCTTGGGATACCCAAAATTTTTATCACAATCCATGTCTTATCACTCACTCCTTGGTTATCTTCTTGGTGCATCTTATAAGAGTTTGGAGGTCTACCTTTAAGTTTGGTGAACCCAAGATCGACGTTCTTGATGGTGCTTCTTGTCGATCTCGTGACTAAGGTCGTCATGAGGGAGGGGCCCAAATTTTTTTCTTGATTGGTCAAAGGAAGGAGGAGTCGTGAGAGACAAGAAGGAGGATTCAAGTAGAGGGAGGGGGAACAGAGAGAAGAAGTAGCGGTATTAGGAAAGGAACGAGGCCGAGATGGAAGCACACCGTTTTCCAAGGGGGAAGAGGGAGGAGGGGAGGAGGGATGAAGAAGAGGAGGGAGAGGGAAGTTGAGGGGAGGGGAGAATCATGGTCAAGATCAGCTCTAAAGAAGACGGGTTAGGGGATTTATCCACAAATAAATCCGCAAAAGAATTAGAGGAGAAAACCTTTGGGTTGAGAATGATAACACCCTTGCCCTTTCCACTAGGGGAGGAAATAGAGGGTTCTTCTTAGAATCTGGTTTGGGTTTATACTGAGGAAAAGAGGGGCATGCGTAAGCATGATGACCCATGCCTTTACATGCAAAACACGTTTGAGGAATATGTTTATATTCGAAGGGCTAAACCCATAAGCCAAAACTTGAAATAGTATCAATAGATGAAGGGAGAGGTTTACTTACATCCGTAATGACACAAATTATGGTGTGGATCGTGTGAGATTTGTATTTTGTATCAAGATCCATAGTTATTATTTTCCCAAGGAATCATCAATGACCTCAACAATATATTTCTCCCGTAACTCGAGAGGGAGACCGTAGAGCCAACCCCAAATTGGAGCTTCATTCGTCACTTCAAGAAAGACATTAAATCTTGGAGACCATTTGCAAAGATATAAACCTCGACAGATCAAAAACCATGGACCATTGAGAAGGGACTAAGAAAAATCACCTTTCAAACCAAAGGAGAACAAGATGGAGCCATTGGGAGTGCAGCCACGCAGAACACCCCACCGAGGGCCCATTTGGCATGAGCCCATTTTTGACGTCTTCTAACTGTAGGCATGGACCAATAAGTTTTCTAATCGAGGAGAGATCCATGTTATCTATAACAACATTCGTGACCACAAGGTGGTGGACAAGGACATCTTCCCATCCTTTAGCTTAGACTTTAGAGAAAGAGACAGGACTAACAACAGAGACTAGGGAGGGTCAAAGGTGGCCACGAAACCCATTGGCCCGATAAGGGGTGAACAAAGAACATCGAACCCAAATCCCCATGAACTAAGCCAAGGGATCCACCATAGTGGGGGCAATCCCGTGCATGAGAGGACACATGATAGAAAAGGAATAGGTGCGCACATGAGCTTTGTTCAAAAGAAACTCATTTTGGACTCCCTTTAAAATATACTACAAACATTATATGAAAAATCGAGGGATTTGTTTTTCAACTTTATGTAATTATGAAAAACCTCTCTCATTTTTTACATAGAAATAACAAATAAAAATTTATGTTCCATGGAATTCAACTCTTCAATGTTATATAGCAACTTTGGACTATTTGGCTCCTAAAATTTCTATGAGAAACCGGCTTCGTAGACTAGCTCTAATGGGTTTTATAGGCCTTCCAATAAAAATGAAGAGAAATTTTTTTCCTCTTGGTGTCATGAAAAACTCTCTCTCATTTTTTACACAACAATATTAGATCAAAAGTTATGGGTGTTTGAGTCTCTCACATGTAGATTCAAACTATCTCAACTTATAACTCGTATTATCTCAAACTAATGGTAAAGCCATTAAAATTAAAAACTAAGATAGGTTTATCTTCCTATTATTTTCGTGAAAAAAACCTCTCTCATTTTTTACACAATAATATCATATCAAATTTATGAGTGTTTGAGTCTCCGACAAGCAACTTTAGGTTGTTTCAACTTGGAATGTGTACTAGCTCTAACAGGGGCTACAAACCTTCAAATAAAATTTTGAGATAGGTTTGTGTTTCACTCCACCCTATGATGAAAACATCTCTCTATTTTTACATAACAAAAATGTTTAAAAGATATGTGAATTTAAATTTCTCATTTGTGTGTGAAAGAGAAGAGAGCAACATGCCCTACAAGGACTTAAGTGTGGGGAAGATTTTGAGGCCATAAAATAATTCATATATGTATAAAAATAACATCTTATTTCTCTTCCATAATTAAGTTTAGAAGTGGATTTAGATGTAGTTTTAGAGCTTATAGCTTGTTTAAAGGTAGAATGTAGGATAATGCTTGGATTAGTCTTTGGAATTCATTTTTCTCCAACATGTTGTTATGTTCTAACCTTTATTTAGAAGTATGTGTTGAAATGTGTCAATACATATTAACGAAGAAGTTTTAAGACATGGATCAAATAAATGAATTCAAATTTGGCTCATTAAATAACATTATGGGTTGGCTCTAGATTGTTTTGACTTCATAATTCTTCATGTAAGGAAATTCTGAAGCATCTTCTGGCTATTTCATGCTTTTAATTTCTATGGGAAATAAGCTCTAAACTATTCCATTTAAATCCCCAACATGACACAATGGCTCGGGAATGAGTGAGAGTATAAGAAGCAACTCCAGGATAAAACAAAACACCATGAAGAGGGTGGAACACCACTCAAGAACTCCAAAATACGCAAAATGTCATAATGTGGTTCCAAAATAAGAAAGACACCTTGAGATTACTATGGTCTTATTTTGAGGAATTATGATTTCACAAAGTCTTTGAGATACAAGAAAATTTTCCCAACTATTAGTTTGTCCTATTTTGAAGTTCTCAATTAGTTAGATGCAATAAGTGGTAGAAGAGATAATCATGGTCATGAAGTTAAAACTTTTCTAATACTTCATGCAACCAAAATCTTCTTTCTTACAACCTTCATGACTTGACAAGATGAGTTGTTATTCTATTGTGAACACAAAGAGTGAAAATATACATGTTGGCTGAAATTGAAGGTAATTAATGAGATTTAGTTGTGCATTCTAATAGGACTGCATGGAATAGTACATATGCAAGAGTAGTAGATAATCACAACACCTTATATTTGTGGCTAATTAGGTGGTAGGAAAGATTCAAAAGGAATATGCTAGTTGCAATAATTCAACAGGAATAGCAGAACCTTGAATCATTCCAAGAACAAACAAAATGCTCTCACACTTTAACAAATTAATAGATATTTACTCAAGGGACAACGTGTGAATATTTCCTAGAAAGAGGGGGAAGGGAAGAAAATAAACCAAAAATGCGAGTTTCAAAAATAGCAAGATCTCCCTCCATTTCTCATCAAAAATTAGAATTTTAAAATGTTTTGGAAATCTTAGAACAAGAGTAACCAAACCCATAAGTCATTTGAATATATTCTAAAAATGAATTCATAATTACAAACAAAAATTAATGACATGAATGTGGTGAGGTGGAAGGTGGAAAAGTTATAATGAGTTCATGCAATGTAACATTCTTTGGTTGAGTTGTTGTAAACATGTGCAATAAGAATATGAATGTTGACTTAGCCTAAAAGGAATAAGTTAGAAGTATTTAAGTAGGATTATTTTAATGAGATGTATTTCCACACTTGTCTTTTGACATGTGGGAGATGTAGTTGAGTTTTGTTTTGATTTTCAATTAGAGAATAAATGTCTCCCCATAATAGCTCCACATTCTTGGTGGATTGACTAAGTAGAATAGGGGAAGAATTATATAAATACTATTGTAAGCACTCATGTTTTGCATCTAGAACTCATGTTTTGTATCTAGAAAAAGAAGTTTCTTTGTCAATATTTGGATAGAATACGACAATATATTTATGAGTATCTTGGCGGTATTTGTGTAATTATTTTCCTTATTCCAAAAGGAGAGTAAAGGCCCTCTCACATGGAGGAATAAGGTTAATGTTTTGTAGCTATTTTATTGATTTTATTTCTAGCATTAATTTATTTTGATTCGTTATTTTTATAATTCCACCTCCAAAATATTCTTAAGTTCAATTTGATTGTAGTTGAGTTAAGCTTAATTTTGTTTCATACATTTGTTGTCAAATCCTTTAGCAAATAATTGTCATGCAAATTCTTCCTCCTCCCTATTACATATAGTCATTGGACATTGCCTAGATTTGACATTCATTAGGATTAAATTATGAGGACTACAACAACCCTCATCTCAAGTTAGAGTGAGGAAATGTTTCTTATCTTACTAAACATGTATAAAATTATAAACTTTACTACTTTAAAATATCACAAAGGATGAGATATAATATAGAAGGAGAGATTACAAGGTATGTTTTGCAAATCCCAAAAGAAATTATTTAGGAGAGGAGCAACCAATCCAATATATAGATCCAAGGAAAAACAATGGGCACATTCAAATATTTGAAATATGCTCATAGGGTAAAGGTTGGATTTTCCATTTACTTTTTGTATGAGAGTTAGAATATATTTGGAATTTAATGCTCTTGCAATCATTAGTCATGTTGAATGTTTTGTAGGTAAAATTTGAATTATTAGCCACAAAATATGAAGGAATGAAATCAAGTATTTTCAAATGGCTTCCAATTTTTTTGGTATTTAGTGCATTATCCTCAAATCGTAACACATATGAATAAGAAATGTGGCATGATCTTATTTTGATGGTTTCAACAACTTTTTCCTCCACCAAAGATCCCAACAAGCCTTATATTCATGGTTGCCATTCTCCACCGCTATTCTTGATGTCAACCTCACCTCAAGAACCACATCAACCCACCTCCATCATACACATCGACCTGACCTTTAATACTAATGTCAAATATATCTACAATAGCCACATCAATTCAATCTTCATCATCTAATTTTAATCCTATGGAGCATGCATCATAACAATTGTGGAGCTCATTGACCACAATACATGCAAGAGCATTTGTAATACCTCCTTTGGTTTTAATTTGATGTTTTTATAATGTTATTATAATATACCAAGTTAATACATTTTTTTATTATTGGTAATTGAAGCCTTAAAATACTTGATGTATTATTTTATGCTTTTATGCAATCATTATTGTGATTTTGTAAATTATTGTTAATAGAGATAAATTATGTTCTTAGTTAAAAAAATTAACATAAAGAATTTGGGTTTATTTATTGAATTATTCATATAAAATAATTCCAAATTTCACATCATAACAGGGCTTGAGGTTTATGTTTAGAATTTAACAATGATGTACTTTTGGTTTTAGCCCTTTAGAGTAATAAGCATTGAATTCAAGTTATAAGGGTCAATTTAGAGATAGGGTTTATAGTTTGTGCTTTAGATATGAAGGTTCACAATTTGAAGTGTGGATTATTATTGAAGATACAATTTTTAGAGCTTAGGGTCCTATTTATTCAATTATTTGGTCATTTATACAATTAGTTTTGGAAAAAATGAATTGGGTGCTTGAATGGGAGAAAAATATAAACTAAAAACTCACTTTTTCGGTCGTGAAGAACTTTCTAACACGTATTGTGTCATAACATGCACACAAATGGATATTTATGGTCTGTCTAACATAGAGTGTCAAAAACATTTCTTTTGACACAAATCACATCATATAGATTTATGATTTTATGTGTGTTTGACCATTGGGCTTACAAAAAAGTGACGAGAAATGGCCAAAGTCTATTAGTGATATGTCATTGTTGGCTTCAATTTATGACTTCACAATAAATATACATGTTTGAATTCAAGCCATATATAAATAGATAAGTGATAAGATTTATTTTTCAATTAATCAATAAGAAAGCACTTATTATTCTCTAGTTAGCTTTCTATTGTGGAGCATTTTTATGGAAAATACGAGTTATTTTTACTATGTGATTTCTATTTATCTACCAATACAAGGTTGGTATGACTATTAGAAGGTTAATTAGTTCACATGTCAAAGCATATATCTGTGTCCCACTTTTTTGCATTTTTGTACCTTCATCAAAATATGTCCGACAACCAAAACATGACCAAACACATATAAAATGACCAAACATGTATTTTTAAGAGTTTAAATATACCAAGGCGCAGGGCATGCATAATTTACTTGATTTTAAAATGTTTTTTACTAGTCATATTTTAAAATATTTTTAGCCACCGAGTGGGACACGCTTATATGATTTTCCCTACTAGCCATGTAAATCCTAATGTAGGGCATAAAAAAATCACTAACACTAACAGTTTAGGTCGAAAATAATTAGCTCATTACATAAAGAAAGGAAACACAATGTGAAATTAGGGAAAGGAGTAAAGTAGGAGTTGACAAACGAATATAAAAATCAATTCTCAACTAATAATTATTGATCATAAGGATTTCTATGATCACAACACATTTTGTTCTAAGGAAATATATATCATAGATTTGGGTGAACATTTTCAAGTCCAAATTTATGATATTACATTGTTAAACAAGAGGTAGATCAGATTTATTAAGCATTATTATTATATTGTACATGTGTTGGGATGTTTACTTAGAGGTAGGTCATTTCTTATAATATATTTACTTATAAATTGATTAAGTACACATATTTTTAAACATATATTTGTGATACGAAAAAGTATTTGTAAATTGTTAAAGTACATATTTTCAATTATGTTTTTACAATATTCCAAATTAACATAAGGGAAGGGGTTTTTAAATCCATCCCATTCTATTTTTATCATCCTCAAAGAGCATGACCACAAATTTGGTAAATTTTAAGACAAATCCAAGGGCTTGAAGCAATGGAAGATTGGAATTTAATGTTATTCTATAGTTAATCTAAGTAATAACATGCCCCAAATAATCATATTAAAAAAATTCCAAGTAGACTTTTTGAAGATCATGGTGTGATTAACTAAAAATGTGTAATTTTAATGTTATTCTATAATTAATCTAAGTAGATACGTAAATGCAATAACCATCGTAATCTAGAATATCAATGCTAAATATTTTATTTTGATGTTTAAGTGAAATGAAATAATGAAAATGAGAGGGATAAGATACTAACCTGAATATGACTTACCTCATTGTGTGTTGAACTTGAATAGGTGGATGTGTGGAAAGGATGGGATGTGAAGGTGTTATTCTGGGAATTACATCAATTGAAGATCTCGTTTAACCGGGGCACCCGGGAGAGTACTTGGGTTTCTACAAGTGCCCTGGTCTGTAATTTGGGTGCTCTGGTCGACAAAAAAAACTCAGGATCTAAATCTGACAGTGTCGCTAGGTTTTCGTAGTGTCTTTATCCTTGTTGCATGGGTATTGCCATGAATCGATGTGAATATCTACTCCAAAACCCCATACAAATCATCAAAATCCTAAAAAGAAAGATGCATATGAATGGGTTGGGTGACCTTGGCTGCCACAATGTGAGCTTACAAATAAGCATTGCACTACATTCTAGACCCAACGTAGTTTCATTTTCTTGTGTGTGTAATTATGTGCTTAGGGTGCCCTAGACCAATGATGCAGTAAGTAGGGCGATAACTAGATGTAAAAATGCAAATGGTGGATGGAATAGAATGAATACAACCCTTTCCCCTATGTTTGTGTGATGTAGATATAAATGATGCCCAAATGCAGTTGTTTTCCTTAGTAGATAGCTAAATTTGATAGTACATAGTTTTGCGCCTAATATGGTGAGTATGATATGTTTATATAGGGATCGCTTGCTCAATTTTGATACTAATGACCCGGCATGCCGACTAGTACCTAGGGAATGAACATGAAAATGACAAAGACCGACCTTGAGCAGATAAATTAGATCCAAGTGTTATGGGGACCGAGGAACCTTAAATCATGAACCGGGTGCCCATGGGTGCCTCACCAAAGACTAGAGACAAAAATCACTAAATAACGACACTGGTACTCCCCGAGGGATGACCGAACCATGTAAACAACTTACGACTATGTAAGAAAAATGACGATGACGACTAACTAACTGATGACATGACTAGGGGATAGGTCATTAGTGAATACTTTTATCACGCGAGGTCCATATATAAAATAAAATATTCGGTGGTGTAAATGTAATAGTAAGTGTGTGATTTTGTGACTACAAGGTGAACCATGGAAAACAAAATTTTGTATAATTTGGGAGAGAAGTCATCTAGGCATGTATATTTTTCATTAGTCGTATGGAGAATTGCTTACTCTTTAATGAAAAAATTGGTCACTTGCAACATACTAACTAGGTTTGTGATACTTTCAATGCACCACCTTTAGGAAGGCTTGAACAAACAACTCTCATGTTGATGTATACTCAAATGATGCAAACTAATATAGTGAGTGTAAAAGGCTCAAATAATATCAAGTAAATTTCTCAAATTTCATCTTATAATTTAAATTTCCTTGATTTGGTCACATAGTATCTGTCCAAAATGTGTTGAGAAAATTCTACATAGATCATGTTACCAGTCCCAATCGAGTGAATATAAGTATGGATTTAACCACATTTGACCTCATCTTATTTTACCAACTTGATATTTTGATGAATAAAATTCACTTCTACTTACAAATAAGTGTCAAACGAATTTAATTCAATCTCATATGTGAGATACTAGAGCTCTTTATAAGAAGTCGTAGAATGTTAGCAAGACCAATAATGAATGGACACAATTCATCTTCCAAAATACTACAAAAATGTGGTTCAAAATTTAATGACATTCTCCCATTACTTAATCTAAACATCTCCATATAAATTCCAAGGAACAAGATTCAAAACTCTACAAATGTGACCACAAGTCTTCTTGTGGGCTAAGTGAGAGGAATTAAAAACAAATTGATGCTTGAAAACTTAAGTTGGTCTTCCTCCTCATAAGATGGAGAAATTTATGGGATAGTGGTCATTGTATAACACATTAAGAACAACATTAATGTTGACCTAGTCCACCAACATCACTTTATTTATGAATTTAGGGACACTTTCAAGGCCTTGTAGGACACTAGAACACTTGAACATGAGAGTGTTTGCTTAATTGTGTTGATTAAGGTTTAGGTCCAAAAATCCAAGATTATTTCTCATCAACACATTGATAGGAGGCCTTATTTGTCATGAGTGAACTCCACCATGTTTAAGTCCCCACCAAATATTTAACTAAACTCGGGAACTTGTCCCCAACCAATGGGAAAACATAATCCACTCAATGGTGTCTGAGGAATACAAGTTGACAACCCAAACAAAAACTATCTTTTGGTAGGGTCTAAAAGTCAATCAATGAAGCATGAAATTCAATGTGATAAAATAAATGTGATGGCACCTCATTTTACCACCTCATGGTTGATATGGATACAAAAAAATTAAGGGAATATGAGTTTAGGAACATTTTAAAATGAAAATCCCATATTTTTTTATACTTGCAAATAAATAATTTTTAAACCAAAAAAATGAGTATCTTGAATGATATAAAAGTATGTAGTGGGTCAATTAGGTCTCTAAAAATTCACGGAAGTATTATCAAGGTTTATTTCCTTGGTCCCAACATTTATACCCATTGATCCTAGTGTTTTTCAACACATCTTGTTTTCAGCCATTGTAAGGTCATCTTTCCTACCAATTTTTCCAAAATGTAAATCCAATCCACATATGCATACAAGTAAGATAACTCATTTTGAGGAGGAAAAACAAACAAGTCATAGTTAAGACTTATTAATATATGTGTGGCATATATTTTTGGTTACGTATTTTACATTTTTCAACATGATGGACTATTTATTTACATACATATAATACACCATTTAAAAAAATATTCATAAACAAGAACAAATCTATAAAAATTATAACATGAAGTATATCCACAAACAAATAATAACTCATGCTCTAAAAAGAAAGCATTTTTAGATTAAAGCAAGTCAAAATAAAATATAAAATACAAAGTAATGCATACATGATGAATCATACAAAGAAACTAGTAGTATAAATTATTCAATCATAAAAAAACATTCAAGTAAAAATCATACACTAAGATGTATACAAAGTACCTAAGCAATTAATTCTTTATTCAAAGAGATACAATGCACCATTTAAACAAATATTCATACACGAGAACAAGTCTATAAATAAAACAAACATTCTTATGTCAAAGTAAGTAAACATAGAATAAATAATACAAGAAAAAAATTTGTGTGTGTGCGTGTATATGTAAGAGAGAGTGTGTGTGACTTGAAAAATTATGGAAAATTACATATGCACCACATCTTTAATATATAAGCTAAAACACTTTTTTATTTGAAACAAATCAAACAACAAATAGCTTAAGTTTTTGGGAGAGTGAATGTAGTGCCTATGACCTAAAAATAAAAATAAAAATGGATAGTAATGTTCTCTCACCCTAATACAAACAACTTATCATGCATAAAATACTTGTATCACGAATAACATAAAGTGGTAATTATATAATAAATTATACAAATAAAAATATCCACTACGTTATTCAAATGTAATAAATTAAACAAACAAGTATCTCAGTATATTCAAAGTAATAATAATAAAAAACACATATAATAAATACAACAAAATATGCAATACATCATTTAAACAAACACACATACAATGAATTGTACATTTTGATACAAATAGTGTGTGTATACATATATAAGGTTTTACGATACAAGTAACAATACAATGAATAATACAAACTACATAATAAAACAATAACAAAACTACAAGCAAACATGGACAAAACACTACATAAAACTATTAATATGAAGTGCTTATATCAATATATTATACAAATAAACACTCAATAAAAACAAACTACAACTAATACAAATTAAAAATAAAATAGTCCAAATATAAACATAATTTTTTTATATAATATATTGCTCACAATTAAACAATTAAAAACCAACACATCATTTAATTATAACAAACAATACTTATAAACTTATAAATATAGACCAAATCAAATAAGGTACTCATATGATTAATATACGTAAAAGATACGCTTTATCATATACAATGTTGATCAAACAAAGATGCATTATATACAAACAAACAAAGATACACTTTATTATATATAATTTTATCAATATACAAACCATGATGGTGATCAAATCATATCAAAATTAATAAAATAGATGCTTTGAAATATATATTTATTTGAAAAACTACACACAAGAACAATCAAATTCTATAAGCCTTCACTCAATCAAGCATTTAGTCAAATAAAAATTAATACATAGATAGATACATTCAAATGCATTCTTTATAGAAAAAATGCTTATATGCACATAAGTTTACAATGAATAATACAAATCCCATACTCAAACATAGAAAAATGCATGCATAAAAGTACTCATATGAAGTGCTTATAACAATAAAACATACAAACGAACAAATATGTATATAATATACAAAATAATTATTTTATTTTATTTATATATTGATGTCCACTAAAGGATTATGTTATGAATCAAAGAAATAAAAAAACATCCAACACAAACAAAGAAATAATCTAAATTTATGTAACACAAAGATCTACTTATATATTATGGCATACACTAATCAAATAAAATTCTAATGCATCATTCATTCATAATAAACAATACATATTAACATTTAAACATAAACCAACCCAAACAAAGCACCCATATAATAAATATACAAACAACGATAAATCATTTAATCAAATATTCAAATAATGATGTGTACAAGTAAGTACTTGAATGAAAACATATATAATTACTCTATCAAAACTATTAAAATATACAATATTATATATTCAATAGATTTATATGCAAACACAATAAAAGTCTTCGAATCTTCACTCAATCGACATTATGTGATATAAAAATTAATATGTACATATAGATAAGCTCAAATGCATACTCATAAAAGTAGTGCTTATATACACAAGCATTATGTTTACAAAAAAATCTAAAGAATAGCACAAATCCTACAACCAAACAAAGAAAATCATGCATACATATGAAGTTCTTATAACTACATCATACAAAGAAACATAATAAATCATACAATAAAACAAATAATTATAAAGAAGTGCTTATATAAAATTTACAAACAAAAAAAAACACCCATACAAATGTGATGCACATTTCTAGTTTTATATATTTTCCTTTGAGTGTGCTCTCATGTTTGAGACATTAGTAGTTCATTTAGGGCATCAGTGCCAATTTTGTACATATTTATGTTTCACTTTGATTTCAGTTATTACTTTTATACATAGATAGACATTGAAGTGTTATATTTGGGGCATGGGGAGTAAATTTTGTATATGATTTTAGACCTTTGACCATTATCAATTATTGTTCTTTGTTGCTTTATGTGTAGTTATATTATTGTAGCATTGATATTTTGAAGATCATGCATATGGATAATCATGTGTTAGATTATGCTATATATGACTAACTTGTTTGATCTTATAATTATTGATTTAGCTAATTATATGATGTAACATGCATATCAATTTGTATTGGTTTTATTTTTTCTTGGACATATTTGATGGGTGCATTGAGTACACAGTGATAAATGAGGCTAAAGCTAATTTACATGGGAATCGACATTTCCTTGCTATTTTCAAAACTAAACCTACCCAAACTCTCTTACTAACCCCGTGAGAACCCTAGTTTCGTCTAACTAATTACTAGTGTTGGTTACTAACTAGTTAGAGAATTATTATATTTTTCTTCATTTTGGACCTATTTTTCTACTTTTGATTATTATTATTATTTACCCCTACCTTCTACAACTTTCCATAAACCCTATTAATTATGTTTAATTGAAACTTACCCCAAACTACCCATGTTTTGACTCTAATATCAAATTTGGTCTTCCACTGACTAAAAAGAGGGGTGTTTTGCAAACAAACCCACTATTTTCACTCTAATAAGGCCCTAAGACCTATAACTACAGGTTGGTTGGAATTTCTTAGAGGTTTTATTGATTGATACCAAATGACTTATTGATTGACCTTGATTACAAGTACCTTAAGGAAACTCTTCCTTTGGGACAGATTACGTAATTCAGGTCCTTACATGAGAAATCAAGCCCATGTGAAGTGTAAGAAATATTAAGTGTTTTTGTAAGAAAATTAATGGTATATGTAAGAATTTGATTAGGTTTATAAGAGGATTTGTTGTACTCATTGGAATAAATATGTGCACATGTCCATTTCATATTTATTGTTGAATTTGATTCCCTTTATTTTTTATATGCTAGCCTTTAGCATTTGGAGGGGTTACTCATTTTAAAAATTGGAAGTTTTCTAGAGTTTTTAGGGAAATATACTTGGTTTAAAGAGCTTCGGATTTGGGAGCTTAGATTTTGGAACTAGATTGGAATTGGTTTCCAAATGAAGAATTACTCATTTTGGGTAGGATTCCTCATATTTCTTCCTCATTTTCACTTATTGGAAAATAGTTGTGATGTTTATTTGTTTGGTTGTGATAAGTATGTGTCTTTTTGTTTGTGAGAATAAGTCTTTGGGTGTGTTTAGTGTGTGAGGAATTGTCTCTTTCTCCATTCTCTTTACTTGGTTTTTTTTACTTTCCTTTTCCCTTTCATGTGGGTATTTTTGTATGTACATGTGGGGCTTTTATCTTCTCAATCCACCCATTAGGATTGGGGATGGAGTGTGTGTTGAGAAGAGGATATAATCTATGCACCGACTCTTGTCTTGTTGGAAATCCCAAATGAGGTGGTGAATGGGGTTATCATCTATCTTGCACCCATATTTTTATTGCTTGATTTTGATCCCCTTGGTTTTGGTGCATTTATCCCTCAAGTTTGTAAGTGGAACATATTATGTAAGTTGAAAACCTACTTTCTCTCTTGGTAAATTTGTAGTAATACGGGTAGAAAGTTGTAGGTGTTTTGTTTTGGTTGAAATTACTTTTCTACAAGGCTTGTATAATCTTCCTTAACTTATTTTAAAATAGTATGTGTGCTCAATTTTTGTTGGTTGGGAGATCTTGTGGGTTGAAGGCTTTGTGAGATTATCACTCTCTTGTAACTCTATGTTTACCTTATGCTTCATCTCTTATGTAAAATTTTCATATCTCATACTTTAATGGTTGTAGGTTTGAGTTTAGTTTGAGCTTAGTAGTGCTTGTTGGATTAGTAGTGTGGGATATTGATATATTATAAATATTTGTGAAGGGTTGTAAAGTATGTGTTGAAAATTGAAGAAATTGAAAATATTTTGTTTTACAAGTGAGATTGAAATGAGTTTATAAGTGGTCTCGAGAAGTTCATTTAAGTGTATAGCTTGTGATTTGGAATATGTAAGTGTGTGTTTGCAATGATAACGGATAAATTTTATTTAAATGATATTTATTTAGAAAAGAAACTTTATCAACATTCCTTTCTCTATCCCCCTTTATTGAAATCCTATTGAAAGGAAGGATTACTTAATTTTAAAAAAGGGAAGTGGATTCAACATAGTGTGATCTCTCTCTCCCCATTGTTTGCACAAAATGTGAAATTTATATCTAGGATGAAGTTTTTACGTGTGGAATTGTTATGTCTATCTCAAGTTGATTACTTGCAATGAATAAACATTGTAAAAAGTGTTGAATTGTAGATTGAATTCTAAGTATTTGGGTTAGAATGGTTATTATATAATTATCAATATTTTTGTGTCACATTGTTTCAAATAAAATATATAATAACTACATGCCCCTAACTATAAGCCTAGTATATTTAAATATTATACACCTCCATATCACATTTTAAAATTGTTTCTATGTGATGCAAAGGAGCTAGAGCAAAGAAAATTTCTCCAAGCAACTAAAGATTTGTAGTCGACAGAGGTCTCCTTACTAGTTCTAAGGTCCCTTGAATATGAATAAGGATAAATAATTCTTGACCCTACACTAAGAGTATTTTTGGTACTTAAGTACACTTAATTCAATGTTCTTGATTCTATCTATCACCCCTTCCTACCACTGTAAACATCCAATAAGTTGAGACAGACTAGTAAACAAGGTTTTGAGACAACCTTAACATTGATTTTTATTTGCAACTTGGATAAACATGAAAAAATCTCCTAAAACCATTTTCAATAGTTGGAGCACATCCTACAGAAGATCCCTAGGTAATTATGTAATTTTTGGGTGGTGGAACTATGAGAAATTATCAATATTAGCTCACGAAAACCCTAAGTCTCTATCTTGGGAAGACCAACCTGCGAGCTAATTGTGTCTCCTTTTATCTTGCCTCATAATCTCTTCATGTACCCATGGTGAATATTTATTAGTTATAACCTCCCATGTTTTCTTTCAGTGATTTTGGGCTATGAAACAAATTACTAAGCATGAGAACTCCTGCCGATACGGTCACCATGCATACTTGTAAACGGGTTTTCTTAGGTTTCAACACTCAAACACAAGTTCCTTTACTACTATGTGAGTATCATAGGAAAACAAAAGTAAATCAATATTACACAAACATCACACAAAGACTCTAAACATAACCATTAATGATATTTGTTGTTTATTCAAATAATGGAGATACAAAACTAGACTTATTAGTTTTCTTCTCTTGCCATCCCTCATGTCTCTTTGTTTTTATCATCTAATCTAGTATATCTCTCTCTCTCTCTCTCTCTCTCTCTCTCTCTCTCTCTCTCTCTCTCCATCTCTCTCTTAGAGGGAAACTAGCTAGTCTTGTTAGGACCCCTTAGCCATGAGAGACATTAATGAGATCTTGGAGAAGTGTTTTTCATCTCCTATACATGACTAAAACATTCAAAAATTAAAACTTTTGATTTTGAGGGAAAATACTAACACATACCTAATGAACAATGCATACAAGAATGGAGCCTTGAATATCCGCTTATTGACCCAACATGAACTCTCTACATTGGCGTAATATGAACAAAATGGAATCTTAATATTATGCATGTGCATCAGGCTCCCTAAGAGTGAAAATGAGTCATGAGCTCCTGCTCATGAGGTCTTCAATGTTGGTACCATATGTGTTAAACTCTAATGGATGCAACTAGGTAGCATCTTCAAGAGGATGTTCCTTCCATTTGACAAGATACTTAAAATTAGTCTTGACCCATGGTTATCTTAACCACCTTTTTGTCCAAATGGATTTTATCTCATATGTGGGTGCCTTGAGAATTTTTTATTCTTAATTAATGATGCTTTACCTCATCATCATAATATGCCTTTAATGTATCTTATCCTTCTCTCGAATGGATGAGGTCTACCACATTAAAAATGGGTGGCATTCCAATGTGTGGTGGAAGATATATCTCATAAGCATTAATAGAGAACCTCCTTAAGACCTTACTAGGACCTATATTCTTCAGCTTGAGCTTGTTATACTCTCCTTTGGGAAATATTCCCTTCTTCAAGTGAGCTAACACTAAGTCTCCCACCTAAAAAATCACTCCTATTCTCTTTTCATCAGACACTCTTCTTGTTGTTCTCATCTCCAACAGTTGTTTGACTTGTTCAAGGATTTCTTACATGGTTGTTACAAAGTCCTCTCCTTAACACTTCACTTCTCTTATCTCCCTAAATCCCTCAATTTATACACACCTCTTGGGCTCATACCATATAAAGCTTGAAAATGGCTAAAGCCAATACTTATATTAGGAGAATCATTGTATGCAAATTTTGCCTATGCTAACACCTGATCCCATTGCTTTGGTTTGTCACTAGTCAAACATCTTAACATGTTTCCCAAGATATTATTAAAAACTTCAATTTTACCATCAATTTTGGATGGTAAACTGATTTTAAATTCAATGCGGTACCTAGCTTCTTCCAAAGTGTCCTCCAAAATGGCCAAAAACTTTGTATCTCTATTTGAAACAATGATTTTTGGAATCCCATGCAACCTTACAACTTCCTTAAAGAACAAAATTACAACATGAGTGGCATCACTCACCTTATTACATGTTATGAATTGTGTCATTTTTAAAAATCTATCAACAAAAACAAAGATATAATCATTACCTTTTTATGTACTGCAAACCCGATAAAAATTCCAGGTTTATGTCATCTTATGGCCTATTTCAAATGGGAAGAGGTTGATATAGACCTACATTTTGGCTCCTTCCTTGGCATGTTGAAAAAATCTACACCTATCCACAAATATCCTAACATATGATTGCATCTTAGGTCAATAATAGAAAGTACTTAGCTGAGCTAGTGTGTTATCTATCCCAAAATGACCTCCAAGACTTCCATTATGCTTCTCCTTCAATAAATTATCTCTCATGGAACCTCTAAGAATATATAATCGAGCTCCTTGAACAATAACCCATATTGAAGCATGTAATCCATCCATGGGCCTCTGTTTTTCTTCTTGTGGGTTGTTTACAAACTTCATATGCTTCTTTGAAGTCAATATCCTCTTCATACAACTCCTTAAGTGACTGAAATCCTCCACTTTCCAACTAAATTTCTTGTAAAATCATAACTCTCCTACTTAGTCCATTAGCTACCTTGTTTTCTTTCCCTTCTTGTGTTGATAAAAATGATAAGTTTTGTAGATACTCAATCCACTTGAAATTCCTTTGATTCAACTTAGGTTGGTTATTTATTAACTACAAAGCATGATTATCCATAGTAGATAAAGAGGCGGAGGTTTCAAAGGAAGAGGAGGACAACAAGGAGGTAGAGAACAGATGTAAAATTCCAACTTAGAGTTTAATAATGCTCAAGATCAAAAAAATCATTCAAGGGGTGGTTTTAGAGGAAGATACCCTTCACAAGAGGAGATTCATCAAATAAAGGAGGTAGATTTATAGGAAGGTGTTATAAGTGCAATCAATATGCAGGCCATAGGTTCTGGGAGTGCCACGAGGATGCTCAACATCAAAATAAACATGATGGCATAAATTAGGTTGTTCAAGGAGAAAGAAGGCATGAGGAGATAACTTCACAACTGGAGGAACCCAAGGTTGGAGAAACCTTGTTGATAAAGAGAATAAAGGTGAACATTGGGTCAACACCATTTCAAGTTTTCATTAGTAAAGAGTGTGCAGGATCCATACTTAGCCAAAATTTTTACTGCCACATGTCATCACCTTTCTCCATGGTGCTCTTTTTGTGTCCCTCTTGTCCCTTTGTCCCAAGGGGACAGAGGGGAAAAAAATGAGCACCCATGAGAAAGATATTTCTTTGGTCCCCCATGTGACCCTTTCCAGCTCTGCATGGTGTTTATCTGGCTAACCCCATTTCCTCAGGCCTGCTCAGATTCCACCACTTGTCATCATCTCTCTCTTATAGAAATTTTGTTTCCCTCTTGACCCTTTTTCCCAAGGGGATAGAGGGGACAAAATGAGTGCCCATGAGCAAGCCCCCTCTGTGGTTTTTCATGTGACCTTTTTCACTTTGTGGGTGCTTACCTGACTTTTTCATCCTCGTGCACACCGACTGATGTTTCCACTTGTCATGATCTCTCTCCAAGTGACCTTTTTTGTACCTCTTATCCTTTTTTCCAAGGGGATAGAGGGGACAAAAATGAGCACTTATGAGAAAGCCCCCTCATCTGGTCCCCATGTGATCTCTCTCAAGCTCTACAGGTGCTTGATCAACTTTTTCATCTTCCTCACACTTCACCAAATGCAGCCACTTGTCATGATCTTTTTCTAAGTGAAAATTTCTATCTCTTTTGTCCCCTTACACCATTAAACCTAGTTTTTTAACTCCACTTAATCTTTCATTCAACCCAGGGTCAAACCATAGTTAGCGGGAAGCACAAAAGTAAAAGATAACTTGTTTTTAAGTTACTTTCTTTGCACATGTCAACCTATTCACCATTTTTTCTACTGTAATACCTACAAGAAAATAAAAATATACCATACATGTAAATCATTCCAGAATATCCACAACCTTATAAATTGATATTTCTTCATATCTTTTCAACCAAAACCGGATTCAACTAAGATTTTCATAAAATACTCTACTTCCAGTGCCTTTGAGAAGATCTTTGTTGCATATCATATGATGCCCTAGTTTATTTACAGAAAAAATTTTGAGACCCTACCTCCAGAAGTTTCTTTTTCAATTTGAAAGAGTTTCAACAAAGAATCACTACGATAATTAGAGCACAAGATCCCAATACAAAGTCGAATCCGATGAAAGTGTTTTCATTGCAATCCAACATTGGTAAGTGCACCTAAAAAAATAACAAATGCTCTTTAAAGTCACATACTAAAATAGTAAGCCTCCTAAATCAGTAAGGTCACATTACTCATAACATCCATAAACAAAGTGAAAAACAACAAACAAGGCAAAACAAACAACTTTCCCAAAATAGTAGGTTCCAAAAAAGTAACTTGTTAAAAATAGAAACTTTCTAAAAATAGTAAATCATCATCAATGGAGGTATTTTAAGTGTGCTAGGATCTTTAGAAGACAAAATTTAAGAAAAAAATCAAAATTTCCCAAAATAACAACTCTTAACCCCACCAAAAAATAGAAAGTTTTGGATTCTAGTGCAGAAAGTTGTTGTTGGCTTCATTTTCACTTATCTTGCTGATTTTGGAATCATGAAGTTAAAATTCTCTGGCATGGAACCTGTTTCAACACTGGCCATGGAGTATTTAGGTGTGGGTGACAATGATGTCACTCACATGGACCTAAAGGACCTAAAAGTAGGATGCTCGAGAACCGAGGGAACTGTTGAGGAAAAGATTCATTGGGACCAAGTTTTTCCATTAGTAACAGAGATGGGTAACCTTGCTTATTTTGTGTTGGTAGGAAAAAAATTGTTCAACTCCATAACTGATAATTTGTCTCCAATTTTGTCTCGAACATTGGTTTCCCAATATGATATGATGAACAATGTTCTTGAGGAGTTATATTCTTATGATGAGCTCACTTTACGATGTAGGAAAACATAAACAAAGAAGTGCAAAAGCTTGGAGCACCTTTGGTGAATGAGAATTCCTTATTGAATGATCTTTTGAAGCCATTTGAGGAATTGGTCAGGAAAGAGGTAGGAGATCCCTTCTCCTTCAATGAGGACACCTTGGAATCCCTTGTAGAGATCAGGTGTGTTATTTCCAACACTATTAAGGAGCACCAAATTTGGTTCAAGTAATGTAAAAACATCAACAACACTTCAAAGAATTGGCTTAAGTCTTTAAGCTTCATATGTGTTCCTCAAGCAGAGAGTAGTAGTACCCACGGTGGCTCGATTTAGTAAAGAGTTCAAAGGAATAGATATTTCTCTAGGAGCATTATCCCAAATTCCTTTAAGCAGTGGATCTTCATCGATAAATGCAACATCTCCTTCAGAATAGCTATATCCCTTATTCTTTCTCCCCCCTCTTCTTCTCTTCTCTCATATTCTAATTCTTCATTAAGGGGGGTTATTATTCACTATTTTGTCTTATTCATTTAAATGTGGCATATAGTCAAGCATTGTAATGAGTCTCCTTTAATTAATAAAAGGGACTCACTTTCTTTCCTAGGGATATGAAAGGTCACAAGTTGTAAAAATTAGTGAAAATTCATTTGGGGGTAGGTGAAGAGTCTTTTGTAAAGCTATATATTATATGAATCCCTCATTCCAAAGTGTTTTCAATTGTGAGTCTCTAAGTAGATAGTTATTGCAAAAATAAGAAGCAAGCAAAAGATGGCATTCTTCTATTCCTTTTCTATGTTTCATCTATCTCCTACTTTTCAGCTTTGTGCACATGATAATCTTGTGCAACCAAGGAAGGTTTTAGTGCCTTGAATGTATTAATGGAATTCTATGCCCATGATTTATTGTGTCTTATTATTGTTATGAATCTATTTTCTTCTAATTGAGTTTGGATTGATTCTGGTTAATGCTTGTGAAACTCTGTTGATGCTTATTTACAAGATTAATCCCTTCTTTTCTAAGTTCTAACACCCCTTCACCTTGTCTCCCAAGAAAATTCCTCCCTTGGACTAGGTGTAATCAATTTTCTGCAAGTCTAATGGAGTAGTCCTGTGTGATCTCTAGCTTGGTATCCACCTACAATATATATTTTTATCCGCATTCAATAAAGGGAACTTCCCCTTTCACAAGCAGGAGGGACATAGTCTCAGAGTGTTGTGAAAACCAACTAATTTGCTTTCACCAACAAGGAGGAAAAAACAATCTTCTTTAATAGATATAGGGAGGGAAACAATAATACACATGAGAATTAAATGAGTTTTAGGGTATCATTAATTGTTTGCAAAGAAATTTTGAAAATTACTTTTGTGACCTACTGCAACATCTCCTTCTGAATAGCTATATCCCTTATTCTTTCTCCCCCTCTTCTTCTCTTCTCTCATATTCTAATTCTTCATTAAGGGGGTTTACTTTTCACTATTTTGTCTTATTCATTTAAATGTGACCTATAGTCAAGCATTGTAATGAGTCTCCTTTAATTAATAAAAAGGGACTCACTTTCTTTCCTAGGGATATGAAAGGTCACAAGTTGTAAAAGTTAGTGAAAATTCATGTGGGGGTAGGTGAAGAGTCTTTTGTAAGCTATATATTATATGACTCCCTCATTCCAAAGGGTTTTCAATTGTGAGTCTCTAAGTAGATAGTTATTGCAAAAATAAGAAGCAAGCAAAGATGGCATTCTTCTATTCCTTTTTCTATGTTTCATCTATCTCCTACTTTTCAGCTTTGTGCACATGATAATCTTGTGCAACTGAAGGAAGGTTTTAGTGCCTTGAATGTATTAATGGAATTCTA
Source organism: Taxus wallichiana var. yunnanensis (assembly GCA_018340775.1). NCBI lineage: Eukaryota > Viridiplantae > Streptophyta > Pinopsida > Cupressales > Taxaceae > Taxus > Taxus wallichiana. The sequence continues at coordinate 183,792,171 of CM031238.1, read as the reverse complement.
TGCCCATGATTTATTGTGTCTTATTATTGTTATGAATCTATTTTCTTCTAATTGAGTTTGGATTGATTCTGTTAATGCTTGTGAAACTCTGTTGATGCTTATTTACAAGATTAATCCCTTCTTTTCTAAGTTCTAACACCCCTTCACCTTGTCTCCCAAGAAAATTCCTCCCTTGGACTAGGTGTAATCAATTTTCTGCAAGTCTAATGGAGTAGTCCTGTGTGATCTCTAGCTTGGTATCCACCTACAATATATATTTTTATCCGCATTCAATAAAGGGAACTTCCCTTTCACAAAGGAGGGACATAGTCCCAGTGTTAGTGAAAACCAACTAATTTGCTTTCACCAACAAGGAGGAAAAAACAATCTTCTTTAATAGATATAGGGAGGGAAACAATAATACACATGAGAATTAAATGAGTTTTAGGGTATCATTAATTGTTTGCAAAGAAATTTTGAAAATTACTTTGTGACCTATGACTCCAATGGATAATTTTGCCCTTAATTTTTCAAAGGTCTAGGTCTATCAATAGGTTTCTGCAATCGCAAAAGTACTTAAAACCATGAAACTAAATTTTCACCTCTAATATTTGCTAATAGGTTTTGCAACTACAAAAGCGATTAGAAACCCCACTTCTTTTCTATATCAAAATATGCTTCACTTTTTGGGGCACAAAATACACATTCTCTCTTTGATCCTTTAGACAAAAATTTATTTTTTTACACAAGGAACATATTGGGCCAATTTTTGGGATTCTTACGAAAGTGAAGATTTTTGGTACAACAAGACTATAGGATCAAGTTATTATTGGTCCTACCCTATTGCATGACATGGTTTAATAAGTGGTTCTCATTTGACAATGACTTGAGAAATCATGTGAACATCATAAGAAGTATGCTAATGCAAAGAGGGTTGATCATCACTTTGCAGCTTGTTGATAAGGTCTTTCTAAGAGTAAGATCTTATAAGATCCCAATACATTATGGAAAGGGATCTAATATTACACATTTCTTTGTTTACCACTTCAAGATTCTAAAGCAAGTAGGTCCAAAGAACATATCATTTAACCTTGTTACCACACCTATCTCACGCCCACAATGTCTTTCATTTTTCACTTTTAAGGATATATGCTCTTAAAAGGAGGTTCAATAAATTGATATTTTAATTAATATTTCTTTTTATAAAACCACGGTTTCTTTCTCCCTGTTGATGGTAACAAAATTTGGGTCTCCTTTAAGTTGAAACAAATTCACCCAAAGTTTCTTCAAACTCTGCAATGATAATAAAGACTCACACACTACAAAAATAATTTATTTTGAGAACGTCTTATCATAGAGGTACAATCAATAACATCCTTTGATTATTTCATTTTTACAAGCCTAAATAATTAATACTCACCGGGAAGTCAATTAGCTACAAATTTCTTAAACAACCCACTATTAGTTTAACAAGTAGATTTCAAATAATAGAATTTATGGAGTTAATAATATTATATCATGATTGATAGAAGCATTATATATAAAGCATTTACGGTCTACAAAAATTACGTGGATCACTCATAACACTTTCATGGGGAAAAAGATCCATATTTATAAGAAAGTGTGGCTCTTACCTAGTATACCACAATTTCAATTCTCCTTGTAAGGGCTATTGTTATTTACCATTATTTATAATAAATGAGTTAATTTTATGTGTAAATCAAAAACAATAAAGTTTAAGGATTTATCCATAAATATGATAGATTCTATAGCATATGTGCAACACCTACAAATGATAAACAAGCATTAACAATTATGATAATTGATTTGATAATAAGATATATAAGTACTATAAATATAAAAGAATGTGTTACCTAGAACATTGAAATACAATATATCGATAAGGGATAGTATTGGAAATGGGTGATTTAAAAACCTATGAGAATGATATGTATTCATACAAATGCAGGTATAGTCCAAAATCTAAACTCATGAACACATAGTATTGATAAAAATAATAACATTATTAACCAATACAATTCATAAAAAATAAAAAAAATTGTATATATCTTCCTTAAAATCATGAATACCTTAAGCAAATCTTATAAGCATGAATAGACCAAAAATATGACTTTGTAAACACAAATAACAACACAAGAACTCCTTTTATCACATGTATTGCAAGAAAATGTTAGCTTGTGAATGCAAGAAAAACAAACAATTTGTTCTCTTAATCTAATCTTCTCAAACAATACTTCAAAGAGGGAAATGGATTGAAAGGAGAGAGAACTAATACATGCACTTAACAAGAAGATGCAAATCTTCTCCTTTTTGTTATTTTGGATTTGATCTTGATTGATTGTCGATTGCTTCATATGTTGGTGGAGACACACGAGCAACACCTCCCCTTGATTGCCTTTGAATTTCTTAATTGATGAAGATGAATTGATTGTAGATGAATGATGGATGATGGATTGATTGGATAAAAGGATAAAATGGATGATTGATGAAACAAAATGGTATAGCTTTGTTATGGATTCTATGACTTAGCTCTCATGGAGGAGGAGAGCTCAATTTATAATTGAGGGTAAAGGATTTAATGGCTAAGATGAAGCCAAGTTGGATTTGGATCAAGGGTTGAGAATTCATGTGAAGATTAGAGGATTCTAGAGTGGAAGACTCTAGAATTTAAATTAAAAATTCATGGAGGGAAGAAGCTTCCATTGAATTAAAAAATCAATGGAAGGATAGATTTAGAGAGGCTTAAGTACAAATAGAAGCCTCCAGATTTAGAGTTAGGAGGATGTAATCAGGATTAGATTTAGATTAGATTAATAAAGATGATTAGGGGTGAGGTTGCACGGAAATGCTAGGTGTAGGGATGTGTAGGGTAGGTGGGTGGGTAGATGTAGGAATATCAAATTCCTAGAAAATGTGAATAAGGATTATGATAGGAGAATATGATATAATAATGAAATAAAATTGATTAAGGATGAGATGGGATAAAATAATGAATTAAGAGGATTAATGATGGAATGATGGGATAAATGATAAATGATGATAAAATGGATTAAATAATAATAATTAATCTTGCGATTAATTATTATATGGATGATGTTGGGATATTTGCGGGACAAATTAATCATAATTAATCATGTTGACATTTTAGATGTCTACATTTTGCCCCTCTTTGAAGGGTTATTGCATAGCAATGACCATTCAAATAAAAAGAAAAAAATATGTTAGGATGGTGATATGATGCCCCCTCGAGGGGTTAGGTAGGAGGAAAGAGGTGGGTAACCACTCGAAAAGAGGAGAGGCTCAAGTTAGTAGATGAGATAGGATTAGAGGATGAGAAGATTTGAGAATTTGAAGGATAAGAAGATTGAGGATTTTAGAGGATTATAAGGATGCAGACGATTAGAATATTTGAGGATGTAAAGGATTGGGATTAGAGGATTAGAATATTTGAGGATGTTGAGGACTAGGATTAGAGGATTAGAGGATTTGATTAGAAGATGTGAGGATTATGATTAGAAGATTGAGGATTCGAGGATTAGGATTAGAGGACTAGGAGATATTATATTTTAGAATATAGGATGCCCACCAACGATGTATGACGAGGATGAAGATTTAGGATTGTTGGATTAGAATATGCCCCAATCAAGGGGTTAGACTTTGGGTATTTTGGATTATAGGATGCCCCAATCAAGGGGTTAGGATTAAAGATTTGGGATTTAGATTTGAGGATGTTGTATTTGAAGATGTTATATTTGAGGATGTTTGAGTTGATGATGTTGTAGGATGTTGGATTTAGAGGATTAGAAGATGGAGGATGGTTGGATGAGAGAATAAGGATTGGTTTTGGATCGATTTGGATGAGAGGAGAGGATTAGGAGGATGATCTATTTTGATTGATGAGAGGATGTTATAGGATTCCACAGGTCATTAGATGTTGGATGCGAGAGGATAAGATTTGGATGTGGATATTGAACAAGTGATAAAATAATTGATTGGATAGAAGATTAGGAGGTTAGATAGTTAGTTAGATGATGATGAGGATTAGGTGTGGATGATGATAAGGCTAAAATATGATGATAGAAGGGGGTGTGCTACCATAAATTTCCCATTGTTATCATCATTAGCAATGTGATTAATGATATGGCATAAAACAAGATGCACCAAGGTATAAAGACCATGATGATTGAATTTTCAAATTCCTTGTCCTCATATCATTGGATAGATTAATGCAAAAATATGGTCATCATATCATTGGAGCATATAAAAGAAAAATAAACAAAAAGGGCCTCATATCATCGGCTGAAATGTAAATGCAGACAAACAAGTAAACACACACAAGGAAAAAAAAAACACATTGTATTTTTGTAAATTTGTGATCTTTTTGAGTATTTTTAATGTTTTGATTTTTAGATTTTGGATTTTGGATGTTTATATTATGTGATGTTGGATGTTTTGATTTTTACATTTTAGATTTTGGATGTTTTGATTTTTATATTTTGGATTTTGGATGTTTAGATTATGTGATTTTGGATTTTAGATGTTTAGATGTTGGATTTTGGATGTTTGAATTGTTTGATGTTGGATGTTGAGATTTTGGATTTGGGATGAGTTGATTGGTTAGGATTAGATGGGATGTGGAATGGAAGGATGAGGTATTTTGGTGGTTCAAATTGGCTTGCAACAATTAATATGTTGTACATTGAGTTACATTCATTTAATTATCAAACCAGGAGCGTAGACTTGAAATATTGTCGGTGTTGTATGCATAGTTATAGTTGATCTAGGAGGTTGGAAAGGAAATAATGTCACATAACAATATTGAAAGTAAAATAAAGCTCAGACTTGAAAAATGGACTATTGCTAAATGTTATTACTTGAAACAAAGTTGCAGATTCAGAAAGTAGATTGTTCCTAAGTAAATATGCATGAAATAAAACAATGGAGGGGATTTAGTAGACCTCAAGTGGGCCTTGACTTGGGTGTTAATCCCTTCCTAACTTTGTAACTAAAAACTAAATGACAGAAACTCAAATATTTATTGATTTACATAAAACATTACATCTAGGAATCAAAAGATCGAGTAATCTCTTTTCTCTAATTCCAAATATGACTCTTGACTCTCCTCTAAGTAACTCACTAACTAACTAACTCAATTACTAGGCACCGCCCCTTTCCTTTATACCTTATCATTTATAGAAAGTGAGAAGAAAAAGTATACAACAAAGATTCTTCAACAGAATAAGTGAGAGATTCAACACATGTTTGAAATACACAAGTGTTCGACTAACAATTAGTTCTTCACGAAACACACAACAAGTGTTAATCTAACAATCAGTTCTTCACTAGTTCTTTATCAATGACCAAATCAAAGATTGATTTGTTTTCCACGTTTATTTTGTAACTACTTATCCCATGGCACAAGGAATTGAGTTCCATCACTTCATGTTTCAAAATATCTTCATAAATGTGGGCTCTTTATTGTGAATAATTTCCTTATGTTGTGGACAAGTTATTTATTTATTGCGGATAGGTTACTTTGCTACATATGGAAAATTACTTACAACCAAGAGTGGAATCAACACATATAATCATCCAAAAAAATTATTGGAACAACAAGAGTAAATGCACACATAATAGCAAAAATAAAGGCAATTAGATATAACTATATCAATTAGTCATTATGCCAAAAGTTCATGGTTGTAATAATGATGTTTAGTAGTGTACTTAGGAAATACATGGACATGGCTATAATGGTCTTATCAAAATACAAAATATGAGTTGTTATGAAAGCAATTAATACAACTCATCACACCCCTAGGATTAACACTTGAATGTCCTCATTCAAGAGCTTCATATATTTGCTACTGGAAACTGCATTCTCACCTAAAATCTATGGGTGTGTTTGTTCCTTCTTCTTCTGATAAGAAATACCCACCATTCCTCATGAATATGTCCTATACTCTTTCTTGCACCCTCTAATTGATTGGTAAATTTCATGTCCAAGGTGCAATTGGGAAATGAAATATTGGAGGATGATAAGATATAGAAACCACTCATCCTCACATTCATTTGTTATTTCAATATATTTGTTCACCCTTCGTAACGTTGGAAGTATATTTGGATAGGAGTGCATTTCTTTCCTTTGGAGTGCAGGGGATAACTGTCCATTTGAATTTGCATGTCATCACAACCTGAACTCCATGTTCCCTGATCATGTTCCTGACTTCTGTGTGGGCTTCCATCCTCATTTGCAACACTTTGTCTTTGATTTCATCCACTTCCATATAGTTGTCATATTGTTCTCAATTTCATTTGTTGTTGTTGCCTCAACTCTGATATATACAAGTGGTGTAACCTTCTCCAAATGTATATATTCCTCCATTTTCTTATCTCTTTCCAATTCATTTGAAAAATAAGAACATAATGCCTTAACTTGTACATCCCCAATATACATAATTGGGATCCAATCTCTGTCATATGGAAGGGCATAATTATGCAAATATAACTCACATAACAAATTCTAGAGTTCATGTGTACTATGTTGATACAGAGTAAAGAATTTCTGATGATCTAATGTCATATATCATATCAGAATTTATGCAAATAAACTTGTGGTACAACATCTTTTCTTTTAGGTATATAACATAAACACTTGAAGGGGGTCTCGTAACTCAACATTTCAAATGTTACCTACATTGTTTCCTCTTGTTTTTGTTTCAGCCTCTTAATCTCTTTATCTTTGTCTTTCATGTCCTTCTTATGTTTAGAGATGATGTCATTCTTCTCCTTGTCCCATTTCTTTGTAAGCCTATTAATGTAGGCATCCTTGTCAATATTGGGCCCCATATTCTGTGTTCCCATCTCACTGCAAGATGGTTTTTCAGGTTCCCTTATGATTTCATGAATAATAATTGGGGTTGCATTGGTTCTACATATGCGTCTTGTATAGTATCATGTTGTAATTGTTCAACAACTTTCTCAATGACTTGTTCATTGACATCATCTCATGATCATTTCTCTTGTTCACTTCCTCCTTCCATTGTCTCTTCTACTTGTCTCACTTCATTAACTATTCTCTCATTCTGATTTGGCTCTTCTTGTCCTTCCATTGGTTCTTCATGGTATTCTGGCTCTTGAGTTACTGTGGGAACAATATCTCTATACTCTTTCTCCAATGGTTCAAGCTCATAATTTTCTTCTATGGATTCCAAATCACTATCCAATGAGATGTGTTGAGATTGTCTGAATTGGAGGGTTTTTCCCTCTTTTCCTAAGCCTATAGGAATGCCTAGTTTGTTTTGGAGTAGAATGAGTGGATTTTATTTTGGTTTTGGAAGTGGAGGGCTTGGTTTATTGTGGAGAAGAATGAGTAGACTTCCTTGTGGTTTTGGAAGTGGAGGTTTCAGGGAGGAAAATTCTAACAAAGTTTCAGCTAAAAATATTCTCTCTCCGGTGAAATAGGTACAATGGTTTCTTTTGTCAAAGGAAGATTTTCAAGATTTATTGGTTATTGAGGTGGAGAAGAGGATGGTGTAGCTTCTAGCATATGTGCAAAAGAAATTTCAGTTTTGTTTCTCCTTTTTCTCCTCTTTCCCAACAAGGTTTCAATATTGTTTACTTTCATGAAGTCGTTCCATGATATTTGAGGGTGATGCCTCTGTAAATTGTGCTTGACCACTAGATTTATTATACAATGATGTGACCATGTTCCCTTACCCCTTTGAACCTCTTTGCTCATTTTATTAAGCATCTCATGCAAGAAATTTGGAACATTTACTTGATGATTGTTCTTCAAATGATTTAACAATTTGAAATGCACTGTGTTTAACCTTGAATATCTCCCTTCACAAGTAAAATATTGAATGAAAAAATTGGAAGCTTGTGCCCATAAGGGTTTGAGAGATGTTCTAAAAGTACCTTGGTGGTCTGAGATGAACTCGTCATCATTGTCTATAAATTCTCTTCTTGTTGCTTTTGGGTTGGCATTGAAGGAAATGGCTCTCCCTAAGCTGGTAAACCAATGACCTCTACTAAAATCTCATCACTTACCCTGATTATTAACCCTTTTACCTTTGCCTCTCCATTGTTCATGGTATTTACAAATTCTACCACAATTACCTCATCAAAACCTTGAAACTTGTTGATGTATTGCATCCAGCCATGATCCTCAAAGTACTGTACAATTTCAGGATGATTTAGAAGTTACAAATGCACAAAGGTTCATGTCTGATCAGGTCACCTCATAAGGTGGATACACAACTTCTCCTAGGTACAATATGTAACAATACAATTTTCCCTTGAAAGAAATTTGCATAAATGAATTGTGTTGATGTATTTTCATCGTTTTGAACTTTATTACCAAGGGGACAAGTATTACATGCATGGGTTATTAATCATTAGGTGGATGTGACAATATGAAGTAAAATGATGTGACATGTTGGCTTATGTGGAGGGATTAAGTGGACACATCATAACTGAAAGGTGGTGGTCTTTTAATGTGACACACGCTTCATGACTTGGCATAACTCATAATTAAATATAATTAATCTAATCATGTTTTATTAAATTAATAAATGTATGCACTTATCTCGTTGTGGCTTGTAATGATTGATGTGCATGTTTTATTGAACTGGAGTCTTGGTTGCATACAAGTGCCCTATGATGTTGTGGATGTGGACTTAACTTGTGTTGATCGCTTCTTTACTATAAACGATGTTTCCCAGAGAGGGAACTCTAATTGGTTGGGGTGTCAATCATTCTTTATATATCATCTACTCGTACATGCTTCCTTGATGTTTGTTATGTAATCATGAGTTCTACCAGACACTACAAACAAACAGGATCTTATTTCTTGTGTTTGAAAGTGGAAATCATGGTCATTACACTTTCTCCTTGTGATGGATATCATGCTCTCCTGTAATCACTTGTCAATAAAACCTACAAAACAAAAACTTATAAAAAGATGGGTTAGCAGAGTGTTGATGATCACCCAAAAAGGTAGATCTCAACACTTTTATTTAGCCTTGAAGTATTCAACAAGCTAAATGCTCCAAGGCTATTGAAATCTCATCAATTCTCTGCAATCCTAGAAGGTGAGCTAATAGGCTCAACCTCTGAGGTTAATTCTTGATGTTTCTTTCTCCATTCTTCTATGATCTCCTCTAAACAATTCCATAAATGAGCCTTTATCAACTGGATTTTTATACAATCTTAACCTGTGGTCATTCACCAACAACTTGAATCTCACAGATCAATAGTAGTAAGCTTCACAACTCCATTAGGGAATATATTCTCAATTTCATAGGGGCCTAGCCACCTTGTTATGAGCTTTCCTATATGATCCTTGTATTTTGAGTCAAACAAAAGTGCCCGATTACCTTCCCAGGCTGTCTTTTTTATAATACCATACCGGTCATGTCATTTTTTTTTTTTTGGCACTACCTCGTGTTATGAATTGTTTGTTTTCTCAATTGATCTAACTCATTGAGTTGGAGAATTCTTTGTCTCGAGATTCCGATAAGTCTATTCCCAATGCAAGTGTAGTTCTCAACATTTTATGCTCAAATTATATTGGCAAAACAATAGTCTTGCCATATAATAGTTCAAATGGTGTGAAGCCAGTTGTGGTCTTCCATGTTGAATTGAATGCCCAAATTACTTATGGAAGCATGTCTGCCCAATCTCTTCTATGGAGTGCTATAGTATTTTTCAATATGGCCTCTATATTTCTATTTGTAACCTTTGTTTGGCCATTAGGCTCGGGGATGGTATGGTGTAGACTTTGTATGCACGATTACATATTCATTGAGTAAATCAAAGAATCACATCAACAAAAAATTTGTACCTGATGTCATCACATCTCTCTTCGGACTCCATATTTGGTAAAGATGTTCTCATACAGGAATTGAGCCACCTTCTCACTGGTCTAGTATGGTAATGATTTTACCTCTCAACTTGGTTAGGTAATATGTACAAACCAGGATTTACTCTTTTTTGAGATGGAGGTCTATAGGGCTAACAAAATCTAATTCCCACTTATCAAAAGGTTGCAAAACCAATTGAGGTTGTAATGACATCTCATCAGACTTAGTGGGATTGCCCATTCTCTAGAATTTGTCACATCTCTTAGTGTATAGTGTTGCATCCTTATGTAAAGTTGGCCAATAGTAGCTAGTAGTCAACACTTTTGTGTTGTTCTCTTTGCAGCAAAATTCCCTCCATAAGGTTCATTGTGGCAAGCTCTAAGGACATCAAATATCTCCTCATCATCTATACACCTTATCATTACTTGATCTTGACCTATATAAAAGAGAATTCCAACTATCCAAGAAAATGGTAAACTCTTTTCAACTAAATACCTTTTCTCAGAGGATGAAAAATGTGGAGGTGTTTTACCTGAGACTAAGTAGTTGGCTATGTCTGCATACTAGGGTGTTCTTATAGAAATAAAAATAGGTTCTCATCTAGAAATGAATCATAAACTACTTGTTCTTCACTATTGGTCTCCATCCTTGAGAGGAAATCTGCCACCACATTATCTTTGCCAAGCTTGTCCACTATGGTGACATCAAATTCTTGCAAGAGGAGCAGCCACCTTATGATTCTGCTACTTATTATTGGTTTTTTACCAGATACTTGATTGTAGTATGATCAATGTGAATAACTACTAAATATCCTATGATATAATGTCTGAATTTGTCTTATGGAATATACTACTGCCATGAACTCTTTATACATTCTTTGTATAGTTCAATTTTACATGTTGTAAATTCTTGTTGACATTGTATATTGCATAGTTCAGATACCATCTTTTTGACCTAAGAGAACTCTAATAACATGATCTGATGCATCTGTGTGGATGTGAAAAGGTAGGTTCCAATCAAGTCCTCTCAACACATGTTCGGTAGTTAGCATCTCCTTTAAAGTTTGAAAATCACTTTCATAGTGTTTAGTCCATACAAAATCAACATCCTTTCCTAGCAATGCAAAAAGTGGCACTGTAATTTTGTTGAAGTCTTGTATAAACCTTTTGTAATATCCAACATGGCCTAAAAATATTCTAACATCCTTTTGTTTTCTTGGTGTGGGTAGGTTGACTATGACATACAATTTTGTTGGATCTACTTGAATTTCTGCTAAAGAAAGTTAGTACTGAAAGACTATACCCTTTGACATCATCATGTAGCACTTCTCATTTCTCGGGAAAAATTATGATCCTTGCATCTTCTTAATACCTTATCCATATTTTACATAGCCTTCTTAAAAGTAATGCATGAACAGTTAAGTCATCCATATAGAATTCCATGCAGTCATTTGTTAAATCAGAGAAGATACTCAGGACTGCCCTCTGGAATGTGGCAGGTGCATTACACAGGCCAAATGGGAGAACTGAATAGGAAAATGTCCCCCATGGACATGTGAATTTATTATTATCTTGGTCCTCTAGTAAAATTTAGATTTGATTGTAACCATTGTATCCATCAAGAAAGGAGAAGTAATTTTTACCAACTAGGGTATCAAGCACTTGATCAATGAAGGAAAATGGGAAGTAATCTTTTTGGCACTGAATTCAGTTCTCTGTAATCCATAATTATCCATTTCCCATTCTTCTTTCGTAATCCATATAGATTATCCATTTCCCATTCTTCTTTCGTGGACATTTAATTCAAATAAATTCTTTGGTGATACCCACTAGTTTTTTGATATGGGGTATATGAATCTGTATCCTAAGTAAGATTGATGCATTTCTCTTGTTCTTGTCTCATGTGAACTAATGACCATAGGAATTCCCACTAACTGATTTTGTGAGTAATGTGATGACATGTGCAGGTTGATAAAGCACATTCTTTGCCAATTTTGAGGAAGTAATAGTCAAGAAGACCGAGTCTCTCGCCACCATGTCATTCTAGAGGATTTCCTCATAGCAACCTACAAACAAGGATCCTATTTTTAGCTATATTATAGGATGTCATTGAGCTTTAATGAGGTTTTATGTAGTTAAATCCATTTCCTATCATTGTGGCATGATCTATAACTAATTGTGTCTATAAGACACCTTCTTGAAACTGTTTCATAGTTAGTAGTAGTTGATAGTTTTCAATACATTTTATATATACCAGTTGATAGTTATTTACAGTCTTATGATGAAACATGTTCTGAACTTATTCAATCAATATAATCTACATGTTGTTTTGAGTATCCATTGGTGTTGAAGTACCTCAATCCCGAAGGAGAGAAAGGGCCCACTCACCTGAGGAGATTGGAGGGTTGATATTTCATGCATGATCATTATTCCTGATAAGTTTAAGTTCCAACACTTTGATTTGAATGGTTATTTGAATGTAGTCTTATATTTCCATGCTTTAGTATATTTCCTTACTGTCATTTCAATTCATGTGTGATTTTAATTCATGTGTGCATTTCAATTCATTAAGTATTTCCTTTGAAAGCATTTTTATTACAACAACATTGTTTCAGTAGATTAGATGTATTTCCTGAATTCTATCTTTCATTTCAGTAGCTTAGAAGTTGTATTTACTTTCCATAGTATAGAAGAGAAAAAAAGAGAAATACCAACTAAAACCCCCAAAAGAGAACCACCACAAAAATTTTGTTGCATACAACTTCATTGCATACAGCCTAGGACACAACCTTGGTTTGAGAATGACACCGACAATTGAATCATTGGTTAAATGATTGGAAATTACAATGACCCATCATTTTTGGCACCATTTTAGGGACACCATAAGCATAACACACCATTCTATTCATTTTATCTACTATGGGTGTTAGTGAAGTTAAGTTATGCAACCACTAGTAAGAGTCCTAAGCCTTGTTTACACAAGAAATATTGATGCACATGCCACGATGCTTCAAGGGAGATTTATACCTCATAATATTCAAATAATATCTCCAAACAGAGCACAAGTAGGGAACACTGAGAGTGACATTAAATCTAATATAATGCACCATGAGAGTGATACTTGATCTCATCATCTTATTTAGAACCTGAGAGCAACTTTCAAAATGGGAGACAATGGAAATGATGAGGACCGACCCTTGGGTAGGAACCTTTACTTATCCCATTGTCTTAAATGAGGATGAGGATGCACCTATGAAAAAATTTCTCCATCCATCCTCCCTATCTTTTGAGGAATGTCCATAGAAGATCCAGACCAATTCTTGTTTGAATTCAAAGTCCTTTGCCAAACTTATGACTACAAAACAGAACAACCAGAAACTCAAAATTTTCCTTCCACCCTCAAAGACTCTTCCATGAGGTGGTTTATGGGATTTCCTCTAATTCCATTCATTCATGGGAACAAATGGAGACTTCCTTTTGGAAAAATACCAGACTACTATAGGGAAGAGATAGGAGGGAAGAGTTCTTTCAGATAAAGCAAAAAGAAGATGAAAATATGGAAGATTATCTGACAAATTTCTTTTTGTCCATAGAAGGAGTGGTTATGAGTTGAATGCAAAATCACTAAGACAATTTTCCTTAAAGGACTTGATGATGAAACCAAAGACTCCCTCCATCTCATGGGAGGAGGTGATGTACACAAAAATCACCATGGAACATAGATTGTTGAGTTATGTAGGAGTTACTCTAGAACAAGAGGAGGTATAAGATGAAGGAAAACATCAAAAATGCCCTAGGTACCTCAAAAATTCTAGAGGAAATGGCTAACATGAAAACAAACATCTTGTCACAGTTAACTTCAACCATAGATGGGCTGAAAGCTAAGAACAATGTTGCAAAAAGAACCTTTAGACATATATTGTCCTAGATGCAGGAAAAGGCATCCTTTGAAAGAATGTCCTTTGGATATCACAAGACATGTGCCTGATTTGTGATGTCCCTGACCATGATACCAACCATTGTACTCTCCTACCTCAGCTCAAAGAGATATTAAATTCCATAACTCAAGAAAATGTAGAGGTAAAATTCATGCAAAGATCAAATAACCAAGTCTTCTTATGCCCCTAGACCTACTCAAAACCCTGGATGATGTCATGGCCCAATCAGGCCTCCACCAACTTGGGGACAACCTGATTGACACCACCAAATTGGATGGTTTACCCATAACCACCACCATGGGTGCCTCCATACAATCAATAGGGTTGGGCACCACTAACCAATACACCACCATGGAAAAATCAACAATGGGCACCTCAACAAAATTCTAATCAGCCAAGGAGGTTTACACAACAACAACAAGCTTTAATGCCTCCACCACAACAAAATTATCAGCAAGGGAAAGCAACACAAACTCAACTCCATCCATTATCCTATCTCAAACCCCAAAAATCAACAAACAACTTCAATTAATGAAGTAGATAGGGTGAGACAATGCAGGTGAATGCCATTAATAATGTATAATTGAGATCTGGAAGAATAGTGAACAATCCTCCCATAGTTATCACAGAAATACCTAGGAAAATGAGAGGATACCAAGGAAAGTGAGAGGATACCTAAGGAAAGTGAGGAAACTGGACATGTTCCACAAACACATGAGCCACTAGGAACAATCAGGAGAAAGATAAGAATATGCATGTTGCTCCTTTCCCAGAAAGATTAAGAAATACAAAATGAGGAAGAAACAACACTAGTTCAGGAGTTGAAAAAGATGAACATTGAGGTCCCACTTCTGAGAGAAATAAGGGACATTCCCAAATTAAACCAGACCATTAGAAACCATTGCATAAAAACACCAGGAAGGAAGAGGAAATACCCAAAAATAGTCAAAGTAGAAGGCAATCTAGCTGACCTTGTAGCTGGAAAACTTCTCTCACCAAAATATGGGGATCCTGGGAGTCTAGTCATTACTATTTGTGTGAATGGTCAGTCAATATCTAACATTTTGGTGGATCTTGGTGCTTCCATCAATGTCATAACAACATATATGTTCAATTTGTTGTCTTTGATAGGATTGCAACCAACCAATATTGTCCTCCAATTAGCAGATCAATCTATTTATTGTACCAGATGGAGTAATTGAGGATGTTTTGGTCATGGTTGAATCTTGGGAGTATCTTAGATTTCATGGTCTTACAACCTAAAGCTCAAAAGTTAGGATACCCAGTCATCTTAGGAAGACCCTAGTTAGCTATTTTTTGCATACATTGATTGTAGGTCAGGAAAAATGACTATTTCAAATGGGAAAAAGAAAAGAATATTTCCCTTTATCCTCCTGCCCAGCCATATGTGGATGTTTGTGAACGTGTGTGGGTAGATTTTTCAGATACTAACAACATGAGTTCTTCTTATCTAGCCACCATTGTAGTGAAAAATCATATGGAAGAAATTGTGGAGCCATACTCAATGTCTGATGAAGATGATACTGTGGCTACGGAAACCAAAATTGTGGCTATAAAATCCAAACTATGGCTATGAAATGACTATTTTGAACTCAATGGATAACATCACCTTGGTAAGTGACATTTCTATTGAAAATTGTGAAGAGACCTATGATTACCATGAAGAACATACAACCACTAATTTTCATTTCCTTTAGCCAAGGTTGTATCCCTTGAAAACATGACTATTTTTCACATGCTACAACCTCATGCTTGTCCCTTGAACTCTTGATTGTTGATACAAAACTTGTTATTTCTGAGAGACACTAAACAAATAACTGTTGAGGTAGGAAGAGAACTGACCATTGGGAACAATTTAGAGGACAACCAAGAGGCTAGGGTCATAGATATCTTGAGGAATCATTCAAAATATTTTTCTTGGGATTATAATGACATGAAAGGGATTCATCCAAGCATCTCACACCACCATATTTACACTCGAGGATGTTAAACCAGTCAAAAACCACAATGAAGAATTAATCCAACACTTAGAGACATTGTCAAGAATGAAATAGAAAAATTGTTGAGGGTAGGATTCATCTATCCAATATCTGATAGTCAGTGGGTATCACCACTAGTTATAGTTCCCAAGAAAAATGGTAAGTGGAGAATTTGTATAGATTATAGGGAGCTTAATAAATCCACCAAGAAAGATTACTTTCCCCTGCCCTTTATTGATCAGGTTTTGGACAATCTGGCAGGTAAAGAAATACTTCTCCTTCTTGGATGGGTTTAACGGGTATAACCAAATCAATATAACACTTGCTGATCAAGATAAGACCACCTTCACTTGTCCCTGGGGTACATTTGCATATAGAGTTCTACCATTTGGACTTTGTAATGCACCTGCAACCTTTCAGAGAGTAGTTTTAGCTATTTTTTAGAGACCTCACCAATGACTTGTGTTGAAGTTTATATGGATGATTTTACTATCCACGGGTCTACTTTTGAAGAATCTTTGAGTAATCTTGAAAAAGTGTTAACTAAATGTGAGCAACACCAACTTTCCTTGAGTCATGAAAAATGTTTGATAATGGTTGATCAAGGAATTGTCTTGGGTCATCATATTTCTACTAAGGGCATCCAAGTTGATCCTAAGAAGATAGAAGTCATTACTAAATTGCCTACACCAACAAATCAAACTGATATCAAGAGTTTCCTTGGACATGCAGATATACTACAGAAGATTCATAAAATATTTTAGTAAGATTTTTGCACCCATGTTCTCTTTGCTGGAAAAATATTGTGTTTTTGAATGGTCTCCTCAATGTCAACAAGCTTTTGAAGTTATAAAGGAGAAATTGACCACTTGCCCTAGTTTTGAGAGGACCCAATTGGGGACAACCTTTTCATATTCACACTGATGCTTCTAACACAACAATGGGAGTTGTTCTTGGAAAAAGGATGATGAGGAAGATCAAATGTATGCCATCTATTTCATTAGCAAAAATCTGACCCCACAGAGAAAAACTACACCACTACGGAAAAGAATTTCTAGTTGTTGTTTACTCTCTGAATAAATTCAGACACTACATTACTGGATATAAAATATTTGTGTATATTGACCATTCAACCATAAGATATTTGATGAATAAACCAGTAGTAGGGGGCAAATTATTAGGTGGTTACTTATTTTGCAAAGAATTTAACTTGACTATTATTGATAAGCCTGGAAAGGCCAATGTTGTTGTTGACTTCCTTTCGAGATTGAATGTTTCAGGAGAAGAGGAGGCAGTTCAAGATCACTTTCCGATGAGCACTTGTTTGCATAGTATCAACACAACCTCCATGGTTTGTTGATCTTTCCAACTACCTAACTACAGGGAAGTTTCCAGCTTACTTTACTAATAAAGAACATAAAAAGATTAATAAAAAAATAATGCTACATACAAATGGTGTGATGGAATTCTATTTAAATGTTGTCCTGACATGGTTCTTCACAGTGTGTTTGAAGAAGATGAGGTGTATGATATACTATGGGCTTTGTCATGATGAGCTTGGAGGAGGACATTACTCAGTGAAGAGGAAAATTCACAAGGTCCTTGGAGTGGGTACTACTGGCCCTCTCTCCACAAATATGTCAAGAAGTATGTATGGAAATGTGATGCATGTCAGCAAATGGGGAAGCCTACGTTGTCTACTAAAATGCCCCTCAATCCTCAATCTGGTCTTAGGGCCATTTGAGAAGTGGGGAATTGATTTCATTTGGACCTTTTGATCCCCATCCTATGGAAAAGAGTACTATGGTGTGTGCTTGACTATGTTACAAAATGGGCCAAGGTTCAAGCATTGGCATCTGCCAATGAGGATGTTGTAGCTGAATTTTTGTACAACCGGATTATGCTAAGATTTGAGCTCCCAGAGCCATTGTATCTGATCAAGGGCCTCATTTTGTCCAACATGATTGAATCCTTCCTGAAGATCTACCAAATCAAGCATAGGAAATCATCACCATACCACCCTCAATCCAATGGGTAGGTGGAAGTCACAAACAGAGAGTTAGAGAACATTTTAACTAAAGTTGTCAATGCAGACAGAAGAATTGGGTGCCAAGGCTTCCTAAGGTAGTTTGGGCATACAACACCACCTGAAAACCACCACTGGTTTTCCCCATATGAATTAGTATATGGGAAAAGAAGCCATTGCTTCATGTGGAATTTGAACTACAAACATGGAGGACAACATTGAAGATTGGAATTGAGTTGGATGAAGCTCAACATGAGAGAGTGATGCAATTGAATGAACTTGATGAAATGTGGATGGAGGCACAACAACAAAACTGAAATTCTCAACATCATAGAAAATCTGACATGATGCTCATATCAAAAATAGGAAGTTCAATGAAGGAGAATGGGTCTTACTTGTTTGACTCAAAGTATCAACAATTCAAAGGAAAGTTGAGAACAAGATGGTTGGGACCCTATCAAATTGAAAAAGTTTTTATGATAATGGATCTGTGAGACTATTACCAATTGATGGTGATAGAAGAACCTTGTTGGTGAATGGCCATCGACTAAGAATGTATCAACAACCTCAGGATAAGGAGACTTTCACTAAAGACATACTGTTGTGTGAAGAAATTGATTCAGTGGAAGACTACGCAACTCTTCCCACCATGAATAGTTTGTTTTTTTGAATTCAAATAAAGGAAGAAGATCATAGTTTTGATCCTCTTCCCCTAGATCATAGTTTTTTTTTTTTTTATTTCATGCTTTCAATAAAGGTTAGAGATGTTAATTATTAAAATGTGCATTAATCACAATTATTCTTCGAATGCAGGACATGGAACACCAATGGTCAATGGAGAGCTGAGCTGGAAAGGTGAAGTGCATTCATCCCTTGCTATGGATATTAACTTTTAGAACTCCCCATTGCATTTATTTAATATGAAAAATCAATGTTCCATTCCCAATGCATTTATTATGGATGTAAAATCAAATCTCATGATGTGAAGTGGGAGATAATGAGTAATAGTGGGAAAATAAATGACATGTGTCACATTATTCTGAGAAGGACAAGTGGCATAAGCATTCATGATGATAGGATGGGAACCATGTGAAGAATTGAACCTTTCCATCCCAATTAAGTACTATCACACTTTTTCACCACCATTTTTTGCATGCCAACTCAATGCTATTAGAGCTCAAAATATATTTCAAACTTCCACTACCATGTTTCATGCAATTTCTTTGTTTCCTTCACATAAACCTTCTCCATTTTGTTGTAATTCCATCCAGACTTGTCTAAGCTATGGGGTAAGAAGAAGAAATTGAACCAAAGTCTGCAGAGCCTCTCCTGCAAAATGTTGTCATCTCCCAAGTATTCCATGACTCAGGTTGGTTAGACTTTATTCAAAAATTTGAGGGTTTTGATGAATATTTAGTTGATGAATTCTGATAAATTTTGAGGCAACATGCTCTCGGATAGGAGGTAAGAGAATTGAGATAAACAACCACATTGTTGCTACCATATCCGACCTCCCAGATTTTGGGCTCAAAGTTGTAACTAATGCCCCACTTAAGGATTTAATACCATTGTTTCATGATGAAGGGGAAGCTCTTCCAGAAATAATCCTCACTTCCTATGGTACTCAAAAAAGGTATTAAGCGGGAGAGTTTTTGGGTCACTAGAAGGAAGTTTCCACATGGGTTAACATATATTTTATCTGTGATGGCCAACCATCGGTGCTTGGGGTGACACATTGAAAATTATTACTCATTTGAAGAAGGGTCATAAAAACCTGAGAGTTAAAGGTCAATCTTCCATAATATCTTGCAGAGGTTGTCATAAAGTAGGTCAAAAATACAAAATGGAGGTGGTAAAGCTTCCCTAAAGCACCTAGGCTCATTCAGTTAATATGTGCACATCAGATTTTTGTAGGCCTAAGAGGAAGATAGAAAATATAAGTGCAGGGGAGAGCTTATAAACAAAAGAAAATAAAAAAGGAACCACCTCCCAGTGTTTGGCCTAAGCTTGAGTCGACTCCTCGGCCTTCAAATGAATCCATGGAAGAATCTGCAAGTAAGGACAACCAACCTTTTATGTGCCACAAGCTTCCAAGAGAATAATACCCTACCATCCCATGTTGTTATGTCATTAAGACCAAGAAGGTCTTGTACCTCAAGGAGACTTGAAGTTTCTCTGGCTCTGCATTGTTTAATGAGGGTTCAACCCCATTTTGGAAGAGATTGATGAGGTTGGTACTTCATCTACTCCTAGTAAACCATTGAAGGATGATGAATTTATGAAAACCATTCCTAAAGAATAGTGCCCTAAAATAATATGCCAGACATTGTTAAGGCTCTAAAAACTATGTCTACATAGCTCCGAAAAATACCTGTAGCGCTAGAAATCCAGACTGGAGCTCTAGAAACTACTACAATTGAGGTCGTATATACTACAATAGAGGTTGGTCACCTAAAATCACATGAAGATGCAGTCCTAAAGTAGTATCAGATGAAATTGCTGCTCTAAAGAAGAAATTAAAAGGTATGGAAGATACTCAATTGTCTATGCAAAATGAATTTGTTCAAAAATATGGAAAAAGTTAGAGAAATAATTGTCTTGAAAATAGAAGTTGATAGTTTAAAAAGGCAAAATAATATTGGGTTACAAGCATGGAATGATTTGTCTTCTCATTGTGACCAACTATCTCTTCAGAATAAGGAATTGGTCTAAGAAAATAAGAAACTTAAGGAAGAAGTTGAGTCGGATCAAATGCTAAAAAGAAATTGGAATCAGTTGTTGAGTTTGTTTTTCCTCTAGCTTGCAAAATTCTAGCTTGTAGGAAACCCTCTTCTGTTTACAGTCTATTTCTTCAAGAACAATTCTATGCATGGAATTACAAAGGATATGTTGTGGAGAGCCCCATGAGGCTCTAGATGGAAAAACATTTATGAAATTTATCAAGGGAGTACTTCAAAAATACAAAATTTATTATGTGAATTCTATCTTCATAACATGTTGGTTACCAATGTCCCTGACTTCTTCATCAATTTTCTATGGGGGAATTTCAATTAAAATATTTTCAATCATTGATTAGGAACCAAATTGTATGGGGTGAGAAAATAGACCTTTTTAATCAAACTACCCAAAACTATTGGTTTCTATATTAGGCCTACCCACCACAATGATGTCTCAATGAAAAAGGATTTCAGGTCTCGTATTATCAGGATGACATTGGAAATAATACTTCAGATGATATTAGAAAAATGTGTTCAAGATTTTGAGATTTATTGTCAAAAAATTTTGGTGAAGCTCTAAAGGCTTGTGACAAAATATGGGACACTTTGAGCTTACCATTGAAAGAAGGGAAGTGATTTCTCCACAAAACCTCAGTTGGAGTATGAGGAGGGATGCACTTGTTGTAATCATTCGGTAAGTTGGTAGAAAAGGTGCAAAAGAATACAATAATGAATGGGTTGGCATGAAAGTAAGACCTCCCCTTTTCTCAATCCCATGACTACTTGGCATAATAATTTTCCCAATCTCATGAAAGTTTCAAAGCATGGGCAAATGTTATCTTGGAAACTCAGGGGTGTAAAGGAACAAGGAAGTAATATGCAGACCAATTTGAGGAGTATGATATGGCACAACATCTTGGACAAAGAGCAGGATATAAATGAGTTTGCATGAGGACATGCAAAATGTAAAGTGCAGGGGAGATGATGATTGCATAAATTGACTTATTATATCATCCATATGGCTATTGATTTGATCCTAAATGTGTTAATTAATGCATGGGGGATGTTCTAGATAGTTGTATCCTAAGTAATATTGATGCATTTCTCTTGTTCTTGTCTCATGTGAACTAATGACCATAGGAATTCCCACTAACTACTTTTGTGAGTAATGTGATGATGTGTGCATTGTTGGAAATCACAAGCACTAAGAGGGGGAGAATCAGTGCAAATCAATTTTTAACCTTTGAAACTTCTTAATTATAACCAAAATCAAACCATGAACCAAAACAGAGTGCATGGAAAAGGACAAGTACACAAGACACCAAGTTTATGGTGGGAAACCCTTAAAGGGAGAAAACCCACTAAAATCAAAAGCTCTATTTAGGAACACCCATTCCAAATTCTTACAATGATTTCACCTTGTTTGAGCACCTACTCAAACTATGAAACACCCACTTCTATGTTTTTCCTAGCACCCACTAGATTGATTTAGCAAGCTACAACTTGCAAGGAGCTTCTACCCTGTAACAAAAGCACCTACTTGGGAAGCAATCCCAATGTCAATTGTTCAAACTGTTCATTTAGTTTCATGTTGCTTACTCAACTGATTATGATCCTTTTTGGCTCTTCACTCAATAATTTAGAGTTTCCTTGTAACTCACAATGACTCTGATTTCACTCTATTGTTCACCAAAACATTTAGCATTCAATATTAATTTGATTCTTTTGTATCCTGCTATATTTGTTTCTCTATTTTAGTCACTTAAAAAAACTACCCTCTACCTTTTCACTATTTTCATACACCTATTCTGTAATCAACATGCTTCATTTTAGTCATCTGTCACTCAAAATGTCTCGGTTTGTTTCATATCTTTACTTGTGCTTAGATTGTCTTCACCTTCTCTTGATTATATCAATATGTTGTCAAGCCCTTTCATATGAAGCAATAAGATTTCAACTCTACAAATCCCTATACTATTATGAATCCTCATACAAAAATTATATGACTCTCCACATTCTTCTCAATTCAAACTAGAGAACCACACAAAATCTCAATTTTTCACATATTTTATAGTCTTCTACACTTTTGCCCATTTGTCTCCCAATTTGAATAACTTAAGCATGACAAGGACTGAATCTCTATATTCTAACTCTTCAAGTTCCTTTTCACTTCCACTCCCTTGAATTTTAAGAGAAAACTACATTCATAAAGGTCTAGGAAGACTCTTCATCTTCTAGAATGAGTTCAAGATGGCATGATTGTTCAAATTCATAATTTATCATTCCTTGTAACAACATACGAGAATTCCTAACAGATTCCTTTGTTCTCTTAGACATGTGAAGTAGCATTGAATCATGAATCTCATTTAATTGATGTATCCATAGATCTACTCATGATTTTTTTAGAGATAAGATAACTTGTGGAAGATGATACATTGTTCAAACAAAATCTTCAACATCACTTCACACAATAACAAGCAATGAAATATAGACCCTGTTGTAGAAATATTTACACTTGAAGGATATAGACCCATTCAAATTTCAAGAAGGTTTTCCAATACATGTTCACCTTTCTTAGATCCTAGATCAACCAGTAATTTGATTTGCACTTTAATAGTTTTGTGAGAAAATGAAGAAACCCTCAAATTGCCGGTATGTGTAATTTTTGGACTTTCTTCTAGATGCTTTGCTCTTTCCACATTTAATTATTCAAATTCAAACCTTTTCCAAATGTTTTAAGATGGTCATCTAGACTTGTTGTTCAAATTTCATTGAAATTCATTGGATAAAACGTTCACAATCATCAAAACACTTCCATCGAACTCCTAGGAGAGGGTTATGAACAATTGCCTACTCAATGGATCAAATAAGATAATTTCTTCATCAAATTTTTGTAGATATTTGAATGTGAAGACTTATGGAGGTTCTTAGGATAGTTCCTTTCACCTTTTCAAAGCCAAGACATCTACAAACTTGGAAGAACTTCATAATTTGAACACTTTTTGCATGAATCTTGATTAGAAGCTGAAAGTATAGTTTGCTCATAGAAGAAAATATTGATAAAGATCAAACCTGATTTCCAACCTGGTGAATGTATTTATGATATATTAATTATACCATGATGCTTTGAAATTTTGAGTGGTGTTGGACTCAATAAACTTGGCTATGGAATAAAATTAGCACGGTATTCAAATAGACAACGAAGTTAGTGCAGTCTTAACATTAAAACCTACGTAGCGGATGTTAAGTGTCTACATTTTCCCCTCTTTGGGGTGGTGTAAGTGACGCCACTTCAAATATAGTAGAAAAGTACAAACAAATAATTTTTTTGAATAGATAGAAGAAAAATTAATAAAATGAAGGATGCCCTATCGAGTGTCGATGGGGTGATAAAAGAGGGTGATCGACGATCGTAAAGATGAAAGAACATAATAGAAGAAGTAGAAGAATTGATCCATATTTCCCTAAGTAGTTTTCAAGAAAAGTGTTGAAAGAAGGAGAGTGCTATGGAAGAAAAATGAAGATGAAAAGAGATGGATATAGCTATCATCTTGCTGATGTAAAAAATAACTTTATTTCATCATTTTACTTATGATCGACGCCATCGGTCCTTATTAAAAAGAATGAACAAAAGTGTAGTATGACATGAAAATCCATATATGAACAAATGTCCATAGCTAAAAACACCAACTTCATGCAACATACAAAATGCAATGCAATACGAGAAAGTAAAAGATGCCTAACTCCCTACAACATACATAATGTAATGCAATACAAGAAAGTAAACAAACTAACCTAACAAAGAAACATAATTCAATGTTTTGTTATCAAGATTTGATTTCAACATGTGCAAATTAACAAAAAGGGTTAAAAGATGATGCCCCAAGTAAGGATACATATAAGGGGAATAACAAAGGACACTTGGGTCTTATGAAAAGCAATGCACTATGAAATAATACCAAACAAATCATTGTGCCCCAGAGTACAGACATGGTAATCAAACCAACTTTGTTAATAGAGGTAGATCAATATGATGTGCGAGTGGTGCACAAGAACAAGTGAGAACCAAAGAGTGACATTTTGTAAGATGATTTTTATTGTTTTTATTTTTAGAAACATATTTGAATGTTTTTATTTTGAAATTTTTATGAAACTATGTATAGGAAGACAAAGAAGTGTGGATTCCCCCAGCGATAGATGGGATGTATAAGGGAAGAATACCACACATATGCACAAGAAAGTGAAGATGCAAAAATGTCCCAAAATTTTCGGTGGGAGTATTTAAAGGCAAACTCTTCACATGCTAAAGGGGGATCAAGGCCAATATAAAATAGGTTCAATCATGAGGGAGCAAGGATGCCCCAACGCAAGTTGACCAATAAACACATGAGAGAAAGGAAGTAGAAAATTGTCTTATTAAAAGGGGACAAAAGTGTTTGAAAACATGGCAAAGAGGACATCCTATACACATGGATGTTCTAAATTATTTTCAAAGAACAAAAGATGGTATGAAAATATTTAGAAGGTGGTCAATGAAAAAGTGAATAGCCCAAGGAACAAATCATGAGACAAGACATGCGTTAAAGCAAGAGTTTGAACAAGGTCCAAAAAGTAACACATGGTAACATACTAATCTTGTTTACTCATCGATATCCAGTGTGTGCACATGGAAATGAATTACCTATTGAAGGAAAGAGTTGATAGATGGAAATTGAAAACACTAGCCAATGTGTAGGAATGATTTAGTTTGAAAGGTGATTTGTGAATGGATTGTGGAAGGAGAGCCATACATTGCTTCGCTGCTAGCCAAGGACGTCCATAGCCTCGATGGAGATGAATTTGATTTGAATCACAACATTTCTCTACTGTCGATCAGGATTCCATAGCCCCAGTAGAGATTATTGGAAATACCTAAAGAGAGAGTTATATATCAATTTCCTTTTGCTTTGTAGCTTTTGATTTTTGATTGATTGATTCTTTTGCTTCCTGAAAATGTATTTTAGCTCTCTTGTTTGACAAGGGGTTAAGAACCACAAATGTCTTGATAGAAGGATATGGAAGTGATTGTGATGAGGACATAGGCTAATGTCAACAAATATATCCAAAATTTCTTTGCAAGAAGTTTATTAAATGTGAATTGTGATAGGATCTCTAAGAGGTCAGTCATTCTTTAATTTACCAAGGTGATAAAAGACCAGGGTCAAACAAATACCATAGAGATAAATGTCACAAAATTTGTGTGAATAGGCTAACCACAATAACATCGAAGGGATGAAAATGGTGGATGACTTGCAGAGGAATATGAAAGAAAGGGGAGAAAGAGCATCCATCTATATGTAATACCTGATTACAATGTTTGATCTTTGTACCTTTGATTTTTTTGTAATGTTTTAATGTTTTCTCTTTTTTTGTATTTTTAAACTGTTTTATGATTTTTTTATGGTTATCAAAATGAAACATGTCACTCTATATGATAGGATCCAACAACGATGTTCACGATTTCCTTGATAAGAGAGACTAAGTGTGTTTGCTTATCAAGTGTAATATTATCCCCGATCTTGATGATCGTGGTGAGCTCACACTCAACAAATGATTGTGATTTGTTTTGAAACATGGGTTTCGTATGTGGGAGCTTGAGTTCCCTATCCATAGGTTTCGAACTTTGCGCCATACTTGATGGGTGTGTTGGTGTGTATTTTGGAATCATGTTTGATTTTGGATTTTATGATCATTTGAGTTGTTGGGAGCTTTGGAGCTCTTCGGTGTTTTGATCTTGGCTTGATAAAGAACCTATCTAGGTTTTTATAAGCTAATGCGTGACTTGTCTGATCCCAAGAAGTGGGAGAATAATGTGGATGTTTAGAATTGATGGGAGGAATGTGAGGAATGATGGTGGGCTTGCCACAATAATTGATAGAAGAATAATGTGATGGATAAAAAGGACATGGTCCAAGAATTGAAGAAGAGGGGATACCAGAAGGTGAGCCATGAATAGAAGATGAAGGGCTACTAGGATGTGGCCCAAGAATAGAAGAAGAAGGGCTGCTAGGATGTGACCCATAGATGTAAGATGATGGGCTACTAGGATGTGGCCCAAGAATAGAAGATGATGGACTACCCGAGGGTAACCCATAC
Organism: Taxus wallichiana var. yunnanensis; assembly: GCA_018340775.1. NCBI lineage: Eukaryota > Viridiplantae > Streptophyta > Pinopsida > Cupressales > Taxaceae > Taxus > Taxus wallichiana. The sequence continues at coordinate 183,765,493 of CM031238.1, read as the reverse complement.
ATAGAAGACAAAGGGATAATTGGATGTGCCCCAAGAATAGAAGATAGTGGACTAATTGAAAATTTCCCATAAATAGCAGAGGGAGGGCTACTAGAAGGTGACCCACACCTAGACGAAGATGAAGGGATACTTGGCGTTGAACCCATAAGAGATTGTGATAGACAAATGTTGATTGGGTGATGAGAAGATAGGCCATGGATCAATGCAAGATCCAAGAGTTTCATCATGTAATGAAGAATGTGAATATGGCAGAATAAGAGGAGGATCAAGTTACATAATCTGAGGCTCTTCCTCCGTTTCTTGGTAAAAGGAATCAACCTTTTCCTCACAATACATGAACCGCAACGAAGTCTAAAGATAATCCTTGCTCATAATTTGTTAGAGGGATATCTTCATGTGCCCCTATAAAGGTAATGATCACTCATTTGTTCTAAAAGAAATCAATCGGTATGGGTTGTTGATCGACCACAGGGGTTTTATTGGAAGAAAAAGGTCCAACTAGTGTGGAAGACTTAGAAGATGTTTGATGATGATTGATAGAAGAAGATGACTCAAGAGACAAAGTAGAATTAAGGTTAGATGTCTTGTGAGTAGAAGAAGATGTGGATTTAGAATTGGTTGGTATAGGTTTCCCTATAAGATGGTGTCGAGGAAGAATAGGAGGATTTTGTATCCAAAATTCCATAGATTGCGACGTAGGAGTCAACTTAGATGATTGACTAGAAGGACTTTGAGTCACACGAATCTTCAAAGGAGGAAGATTTCATTGAGGTGACTGATAAAATAGGTCTTACGAAGAAGGGGAGGACCGTGATTGAAGAATCACATTAGATGTTTTATAAAGAAGGTCCTGCAAGAAGGGGAGGACCACGACTCAAGAATCACATTAGATGAATGATAAAGAAGGTCCTACAAAGGAGGGGAGGACTATGACTTAGGATTCGAATTGGATGAATGATAAGGAGGTCCCACGAAGAAAGGGGGAAATCAAAATCACAGTAGAAGTATGATGAAGGAGGTCCTGCAAAGAAGGGGAGGATCATGACTTAGGATTCAAATTAGATGAATCTAAATAGTAGTTTGGATCCAAATCATTAGAAGAATCAGAGGAAATATTTGGATTGGAATCCTTAGAAGAAGAGGAAATGTTTAGATTAGAATTAGAAGAAGAGTGGGGGAACCCGAATAATAATTTGGATCAGAAGTGTCCTAACCATACCACCAACTATGTGTAGTGCCCACATTTTTATAGCTCCAGGTTATCTGTTGGTTCCTTTATTCCTAGACATGTTTTGATGGAGACTCGATAGACTTTGGACATTTTACTTGATATTTTATCCTTATGGACATTATGGCATTTTGGGCGCGTAGCGCCAATTGGACTAGATTCGTATACTTGATATATTTCTTATGATGTTGATGACACTAACAGGGTTATATGATAGATTTATTGGTTAGATGTTAGTCCCTTATGGTTGATTTGATTAATGATGTAGTGTTCTGGATTTAGTAATGGTAATTTTCATGCTAACCTATGTGTATGTCATTGCAATTTTATTTGGTGGTGATTCATGGCAAACTATGTGAATAATTGTATGGATTGCACTATCAATTGTTTGATGATGTGATGACCTTATAAGTTATATTGAATTTGTGATGTGTAGATGATGTTTATTATATTGGAAAGATGCGGTTAATGTGTGCAATGAGTGTGCAGGTGACAGGTATAGGAGAGCATGGGTTTCAAGGCAGCTACACAATTGTGCACAAGCAGCCCACGGTTGAGTCCTAACCATGCTAAATGTTTGAGGTCTTAGAATAGATGTATTTAATTGGGCACCATGGGTGAACCCCTTCAATTGTAATGTAATTATGTTTTGTAAAATTAATTAGGTTTAGGGTGTGTTTTATTAAGTAAACTAGCTTAGGGGTTTAATGATCTTGTCTTAAGTTAAGTGTTGGTTTTGGGAAAGTGTGTGTGTGTTGGTAGAAGGGATTGGGGACCACATGCGAACTTCTGTGGACCCCACACCATCTACCCTTGTGCCCAAGCATGCCAAACCCGAAATTGGGTTATTTTAGACATTTTTAGGGACCCCTTTTGAGTTTGGGAGTTCCCTTAGCATGAAAATGTGCCCTTGGACCCTACCTAATAGGTAGGGGGCCTATTTCAAGGTTTGGAGGAGTTTACCTCTCATTTTTCCCTCTTTAGTCACCATCCATGTAAGATGGTTGGGTTGTGTGAAATTGTCAAAAGTTGCTCCACTTTGTTTTATTTTAGTTTTTGGTATTTTGGGTGATAAGGGCTAAAAGGTGAGTTTACTCTTACTTATTTGGTTTTTGGAATCTTTTACTCTTGAGAGGAGAGGGGGTGACACTTGTCACCTTCCCATTGGTGAGGGAACTTTTGGGTTCCTCTTTTTATTCTTCCTCATGTGGAAGGAAGGGGTCTTCTTGGTTCATTTTTTTGGGAGCACTTGGAGAATTTTGGGAGCTTGGAGGGGAGCTTAGACAAAGGGAAAAGCTTAGAGTCTTGGAAAGCATTATAGAGGTAGGGTTCTTAACCCTTTTCTTTCTTAGTTGTGCTTATCTTGTTAACTAGGCTTTGATCAATGGAATGGTGTGTGTGAAATGATGTGTTGTGAGTTGTATGCTCAATGTAGTTGTTTGTTTGTTCTTGTTGTTTTCTTTGTTTTCTCTCTACCATCATTTGGATTGATGGTTTTGGAGAATGTAGGGGAAGAGAGAGGGATTTCCTCTCAAACCTCATGGTTGTTGGTCAAGCCATGAAGGTCCCTTCTCATCCCCTCATATGGTTTGAGGTGGGAGAAAGGTCCATATGGATTGAACATTTCCCCATTCTTGGTGAGGAAACCCTTTTGGGTTTGAAAATCCTCCCAAGAAGGATTACTTTGGCATAAGGAGGAATAAGGAGGGTGAACGCGATTAGGAGGTATAAGGAGTTGTGTAAACATGTTTTGTTCGAGCTCCTATGGTTGGACACCTTTGATTTGGGCATCCTACTTCCTCTCTTCCCCCTTGTGAGGTTGACCTTGTTATCATCATGTTGTGGTTTTATCTTTTGTAGTTTGTCTAAGTGTTAAATGGTCTTATGTTTTTCTTGTGTGCTTTATCCCCTTCATACTTGTGCACATTGTGGAAGTTTGTTCCTCTCTCCCATGGGCTTGGGGGAGGCTAGCATGGCTTCCAACCATGGGAAGGCATGTGATGATGCCTATTGGTTGGGTGGTAAACAAGTATTCTCTCTTATTTCAACACTCTTAGAAGGACACTCAAGTTGGAGATAGTTGAAGCCTCTTGTCATTTTGGTCATCCTCATCTTTTGTGGGCATTACCTTCATTTTGTAAATAAATGTGGCTTTGTAAAGTTTCTCACTCTTGTAGATAACCATTTTTTTGTACTTATTGTTTCTTGAAAACATTGGTCATCACTAAGAAAGTATCTATTTTATAGTTGCAGAATCTTGTGAGATTGTCATTTGAGTTCATAATGAAACCATGAACTTTTTATTTTCAATGTCTTCATTTGGAAGAATTGTTGTTTAGAAATATGCAAAGAAATATAGTTTTGCATTACATATAAAATCTTGGAATTTAGTGTGCTTGCATTTCAAAAAATATATGGCACTACACTATGAGATGAAGGTGGGGAATGGGTTACCCAAATGGGTTCTCTAGCGCGAAGAACCAAACATGGTTTAGTCATGATGGGCATATTTTGATGTGAACGCCTAAATTTTGATTCTTTATGGTCGTATGCGTATAAGGAACCTTGCGATAATCAGTCATGGTTGGCATTCACTAAGTCCAAATGCCTAGACCTAGATAGTGTGATTGAATTCCTTCAAATAGAAGGAAGTTCCATGTCAATTTGGGTAGCATAACGACAACCAACTAGACATTTTGCAAATAGATAGGGGATGCTTGTGTGATTTTCCAAAGGGAAGCTAAGGAAAACATACATCATGTTGACATAAGATTGATAATCCAACAAGGTTCGATAGATGAAAAAATTGCTTGATAGGAATTGTTTTTGCTAAGGTTTTAAAGATATGTTAAAAAATGACCATGAACTTAGGAAAAAACAAGAAGATCAAGAGGATTAAAGACCCAAAGGATTTTCCTAGAAATGAGTTTATAAGGTGGATAAACACAAGGAAAAATCATGCAAGTTCAAAACACAAATCTAAATTAATGACCAAAGAATAATGAAGAATAAATGGATCAAAGTGATTGTCCTAAATGGATAAGTCAAAATGACAAATAATCACAAGAAACAATCACACAAGGTTTGTTACAACCAATCAATCAATGAACTTACTTCCCAAGTTTTTTTCCAAATGGTAGTTTGACATTTAAGATGATCAACAAAATGTCACCACTTATGTCAAGTTCAAAGAAATGAACAAGACATAAATAATAACAAAAATTTGATATGATCCCTAAAAAAGTATATTAAAAGTGAGCTTGAATCCAATCAAGACCTATATCTCAAAAAGTGGAAGTTACGAGTATGAACAACACAACAATACCACTAAGATATGTTAACCAAACTTTATGGAAAAGTAAGGTATTAATATCAAAATAATATTGATACGATGTGCACAAAGGTAACAACAACACCTTTCAAATCGAGGTAATGTTTGAAAACAAAATAATGCTAGAGTATACTAAGGAATTGTTAAGGTGTGCATAGCGTAACGTTACAATCTAGACACTTAGGCCAAGTTTGCAAGAAACAAGACGTAAGTATCAAAATTGTGACGATATGATACAAACAACGTAACAATTCAAAGGAGAGTCTAGTGAAGAAACAAGCCTAACTATGATGATGATCTTGACATGGGTATCAAGATCAAAATGACTGCCAATGATATGAGAACGTTCCCACACACTTTAGATGTTTAACAACCTAACCAAAAACATGGATGAGTGTAAATGGACATAAAAGTGGTGACACAATCAATTGGCAATACACGTGTGGTCACTCTTCTTTTGATCAACAAAGTGTCAAAAGAAAGTGAAGGAAGTAGTACAAGTGAGGATGAAAATATTAGCCTCACTTTGGCAGAGTTTCACCTCACCTTAGGGTGAGTGAAAAACTAAGCAAAAGTAATGCTTCACACATTTCGTGATGAATAATGGCTCTCAACTCAAATTGGTTTTGAAATGGTCAAATTTGGATCCTGTCAAAGATAGCTTCCTAGGTGGTTCACTCAACTAGGTGTCAAAAGTTATCTAAGAGTGAGCTTGGTTTGCCAAGGTTTCCCAAGGATTATCCTGGCTTTACTTTACCCCCTTCAAGCATAGTGGGAAATAAATGTGTCCATCATGTACTCTCACTGGGGTCACAATACAGATAACTTTGATGTTAAATCTCATGTGTATACTAGTCAAGTAGGTGTGTGGAGCACTTCCCATTTCATCCACAAGGTTCCCTCTTGTGTGGACTAATTTGGGGTTCCTAGGACCACCCCCATTGTTGTAGTTTAATGCTTATACCAAAGGGGTTATGTCCTAGTTTTAAGCGGATGGGGCATACCCTTATTTGAACTTGCAAATCAATTTTTTTGAATGTGGTGTGTTTTTAATCTTTTAGACTTAATGTGGTTTAGTCGTTCACCATTTGGCAACCTGCAACACACATGTAGTTAGAAAAAAATATTTTGAACTCCTTTCTTTGACAAGCGCTTTTAGGTCATGCAATTAAGCATTAGTAGTTGTCCAAGAAAATCACATTATTTGAAAGAGGATTAAGATTTGCTTTTAATTCTCAAGATCATCCAAGGATGAAAAAGAAGAGCATACACAACAAATAATCCAACTAAAAAGTAAAGGAAAGCTTTGTAATTAATGAACCATATAAAAATATTGATAAATGTTCATTCCCTTAAGCAAAAATGAAAGATGAAGTTTCCAATTAACCAAATGTTAGAAAATGAACACTAAAGTTGCTTTTGATTCTCAATATCACCCTAAGGTGCAAGAGAAGAGTATACACAAACTTTAGCCCAACTAGATAGAAATGGAAAACTTCAAATCAAAGGACCATAAAAAATGCTTTGTAAAAGGTTCATTCCCTTAAGCAAAATGAATAATCAAATTTCCAAGTTAATCCAAATGTTAAAAGATAGAGATAAAAGTTGTTTTTGATTCTCAAGATCACAAAAAGTTCAAGATAAGAGCATACACAAGCTTTGTTCTAAATCAAGTAAAACATGGAAATACAACATTCATAAAAAAAGAGGGAACAAGGAAACGAAATCTTTTGTTCATGATAGAGTGACATATGGAATCATGGGAAACATGGGAAAAAATAGGGCTCGAAAGGTTAGAATTTTTAAATTCTTGCCATTTCCACAATTTTTCTCCATTTCGGTGAGAATATACTCATTGGAAAACTATAGTCAATGGAAATGTTTTCATAGGCCAAAATGGCACATCTTATGGGGTTTTACCCTCTACATAATTATTAGGTTTTGTGATTAATTGGGGTATGAAACCATACAAATTTGACATGTTGAGTTTGTTGTTTTACACTAAGATTTTCACCCTAAATTTCACCACCATTATTTTCCACTATTCAACATATATGTAGACAACTTTGTGCATTTGTAAAAGAGGAGGAAAGAGCTTTAGATCTCTATAAGGAGAAAAATTTCACTAAATTAATAAAAGTTTACCTATCTTGTAAAATCTCAAAATGTTAAATTCATGGGCAAAATTATGTGTTTTGGTCATTGTGTTCCCTCTTCTATGCCCTTCTATAAAACAAATAGTCATTTTTTCAAGTTCGGGAAAATTTGGGAAATATCGACTTATTGAGGAAAACGTGGAATTGTTTCTTTATTCCACCTACTCCCGCATTACCACCTAGGCTGCTTTGAAAAGGAAAGTAAGTGGAATCGTTGTATTTGAGAACTCAAGGAATGGTGCCATTGTTTCATTTGTTCACCAAAACTCTGTCATGCCCAACTCCTTGGCACAAGTTGTAATGTTCGGTTATGTCAGCGTTTCTCGAAATGCTCAATGGTTTACAAGTTCTAAAGGTTCTCTCAAACCCTGCAAGTTTCGATAACAAAGAGAAGGTGTAGTGATCACTTATGTCAACTATTTGAGAACCTAGGGAATTGTTCCCCCATTCCCTCTGTTCTCTGAAATTCCTCCCAGACTGCCAAAATAAAATCAATTATTCAATTCAGTGTTTGAAGGCCCATAGAAGGAAAAGTTCTCCAATTCCTCAAATTATCTGCCAACCCACCCGACCGCCTTTTAACTAGTTTTCTCAAAGGATTTCCAAATTTGCACCAAAAAGAAACTATTACGAGGGTTTAAAACTCGAGTATTTGTAATATAATGTCAAAATGAATGTAATTTGAAACTCAAGTTTTGTAAATAAGTGTTAAAGGTGAGTTTAGGAGAAATTTGGTTAAATAGTTACTTTTAGACCCAAAGTTCCTATAAGGCCTCATTTGTAATTAAATGGGGTTGGATTCCAAGATATCGATGTAAGAGAAAGATATTGTTGAATACGAAGATTTATTCTCATTTCCTCTGCTTCCATCCTCTTTCTCTCTCCATTTGTCTCATTTTGTATCATTTACATATCGTGGAATTGTGAAACTTTGCATTTACCCTTCTCCATCAAAGATCATTAAACTTTGTATTGATGAATATCTTATTTAGAAGGAATAAATTCTATGATGTGTGAGTGTCTACATTCTGAAATCTTCATTTAACATGCAACATTAGGATAAACTCTATTTCCTTCTTATATGAAATTGTTGTTTTCCCCCCTCCTTCATTTCACCCCTGCACATTCTTCTTGTTGTTCCGATTCCTTCTCCTTTTTTTCAGTTCCATTATCCTTACACAATGAAGCTAGTGTCCTCACACAAGAATTTTCCCTAGTTATACATTTGTAAATATTGTAGGAACATTTTTACAAGGAATAAGGGAACCTCCCCATTAAAGAGGAGGGACTGTTGTCCCCTGAATTGTTGATATTTTGCTCATTTGAAGATTTTTCAACCAACAACTTTCTTATAAAACTATGTTAATTTATCCTTGGCTTTCTCATTTTCATGGTAATTTTGTGATGTATTTAGTTTGGCGATGGATGTATGAGGTTTATTTGATATTTAATGAGTTAATTAAGATGTGTAATATCTATGTTTCTCGATTTAGATGCTAACCTCTCTTCTCTATTTCTTATAGTTGAATGTGCAATAGCTATTTTGTTATATGAACTTAGATATTTTATAATTGCTACAATAGGATGTGCTTTTGCTATTTTTCCATTTCAATTCATTTTACATAGAGGTATTGCTACTAAATGTACTCATTAATTTTCCTCATACTCTTACACCATCATTTACACAAGTATGTGTAAAAGCTATACTTAGTAGATGCCTTGTTTATTGCATTAAGTCTTGGAAGTTATTATTGAAAAAGGTATATCTCAACATAAGTTTGATTCTTCATTTATACTATGACCTTTCTCTCTCTTTTAGTTTTTTTAACATGATCCAACATTTGTACACCGACACCATTGTAAATATCCATTGTTTTTGGTCTTTTGGAATGAGAATACATTGTAGTAAGATTTAAAGTGCCCTTAGTTATCTTATATATATATATATATATATATATATATATATATATATATATATATATATATTTATATATTTGAATGTCCTTGAAAAGGTTGTAGGCCACATAATTATATTCCACCATTTGTCCATTTATAAGACCACACATCTACAACTCATGCCTTGGAAATTTTTCTAGCAAGTCTTAAATAAGTTGGTGAAAACCCATTGAGTTGTGGTTATTGGTTTGTGATCACATCCATCAACACAAAAATCTCATCAATAGGTAATTTCTAACACTAGAGGAGGTAATAATATATTAAAAGAAAGATAGATCCAAGAAGTTATCCTTGTATCCCTTCCTTCAAGCATCAACATTAAAAATTGGAGCTAAAGGAAGGGATGAAGTAGAAATTTCAAGAAAATAGCACTAGAGGGATTCTTTCCTTTTTGTATGTAATGGTTTCATGGACCCTATCAAAATGTTAAAGATCCATAATATTAAAAATTAGAAAAACGATGTCTTGGCTTAGTGAGACTGCAATCAACATTCCCGGTGTCCAACGTGATCTCCCAAACAATGCATTCAAATAGTTGTTCAGATTTAATAAAAGTGAGCCTGCTGAAAGACATGTTATTGCTTTTGAGAATGCTTTAAGTTTTCTAAATTTACAACATGAAGATTTGGGTTGTAGGCTTTTTGTATTTACTTTGAATGATTATGAGTATGACTAGTTTTTGAGTCTAACAACCAACTCTATTTCGCAGCTAGAAAGAATTAGAAGATACATTTCTTCAATATTTTGGATAGCCCATAAATCCTTTCACACTTATGATTCAATTGATCAAACTTCCAATAAGAAACTTAGATATTTTAATATTAGATTTTAGAAACATTGCACTAACATTCCCATCAACTACATACCTCAAGAGGTTGCCATTTTGGGTATTTATGCCAACTCTTTAGATCTCATCATTGCCACTTTTATGATAACTTCCAATATAAATACATTGGCTTCATCCTATGTAGATGCAACCACATTGGACATGTAGTTGTTCTCCCATAAATAAAACATTGTCCTGTTTTCAAATGTTTTCGTTAATGCTCCTCAAGCCCAACTAGATATGAATCCTCTCATGAGTCCTCATTTAGATCAAAGTTCAAATCACAACCCTCTTGTTGAGAAAATCATTACTCTTGTTGAATGTAAAGGAAAACATGATGTGAATCATAATTTTGATTTTTGTTATGACTCGACTCTAATGTAGACAAAATAAATGGACAATGTGATCATGGGGAAAGGTTGAAGAAAGAGGAAATAACTCCTTGCATTGGTTCTCCTCGAGAAGATTTTTTTCTAGTTGATGAATGTAAACGTGACAATGTGTGTTTACAAGAAGTTTTAGTTAATATGGGGTGCACATATATGCGAGTTTCTAAATTTGAATCTAAGCATTAAGAAGTTTTGGATCTAGAAGATTTTCTTGAGTATGAGATGTCTAAATCAAAGGAGGGAAATGAGGAATATATTTTTGACACACTTGCAAAAGGGTATAATCCTTTTGTTGATGAAAGGAGTTCTGTCAATCACCTAGAACATCATAAAGGAGAGCAATATTGGAAATAGCAAGATGTGCAACGGGGTAACAAATTGAATTTATGACCAATCATCGCAACCAACTACCACCCCATTTATGAGTTCCCAAATCCACTCCATGCAAAAAATTAGTAGGATGAGATTAGATATGTATAAAAGGAGGGAGAAATTGATGGAAAATCAACCAAAGAAGTTTGTGTAACTACAAATCTAGTTTATACAAGGTTGATTCTAGCTAAACCATTAGCCATATACATTGATTTTGAGGTAAAAGAATTCCATACTTTTCATTGGTCTTATTTTGAGGTGACTCTTCCTCGAACCAAAACCCTTCCCGATTTCTTTTTTCAATAGGTCATAATATGCATACAAACTTGTAAGTTTTTGTTTTGTATCATGATGTTGATATTGCTAAACTTTTGGAGTGAATATAAGGATGTGGAGGCATGTTTAAGGACTATCATAAATGGAACCATGTTATTTCTTGGAAATAAGATTTCATTCATGCAAACCTTTCAAGCCCATCCACCTTCTTTATTTTTGTAGTTGTTAGAGTAGGATTAAATTAGTTTGTTTTGTGTTTTGTCTTGTTTTTTTATAGTAGTTAGTTGTTTTCCTTTGTTTTTGTGTCTCTTTTTCCATGTGTTGGAAATTATGAATTATGAGTTTCCTCTTTGACTTTGAAGAGGAACATGTGGTTGTCTTTTGTTGGAGAAATATTGTTTAGTGTTGAAAATTTGGAGATTTTTAGTAAATCTTAGAAGTCACAATGATTTCTTGTTATGAGTCTTTATAATGCCTTTTTATTCTTCCTACCTGTTTTAAAATCATCATGAGAATTAAAGAAAGGTAAAATGTGGGAGAAGTCATGACACATAAAACATAAAATGACCCATAAAATAGTCGTTTCCATTGAATAAACGTCTCTTAATAGTTGTCTTATGAATCATCCCCTTAACTTGGCTATATAGGTTCCTAACCCATTAAGGAGTATAAAAACAAAAGTGTTGAATGATAAAATCAAAATAGAAAAGCCAAACATATAAATGTTGAATCAAATTAAATATTTTCTCTCTTAAATGGGTGATTATGGTAATCTCCATTAGGGCTATGGATGCTTGGTTGGAAATGGAATGAGGCTATGAGTTTTTAGACCTAAATGTATCTCATGTTAGGGATATAGACATATGTTTGACAACAAAGCAATGCACTAGCCATCCCTTCACCTTTCTTGCGAAATCATAGTTGAGCATCATGCATTTTAGAAGGACTATCTAAGTTGCTAGTCTAAAATGGTAGAAGGAAGTTCTTGGTCATGGTAAATGAACTCATTGCACACTTGTGTCTTTCCTCCCGTTTTAGCTTAGTAGGTCTTTTAATGAGGCTAGAAGTTATAGTTAGATGTGAAAAGTAGTATCAATTTTTTTGACATATTTGTTAATGTTTTTTGAGTTAAACTAGATATTCTAGGTTCTAAATACTTTAGGGTAGTATTTCCTTGTAAATTTTCCTTTTGTTGTGACACCCCATTCCTTTCGAAATTGGGATCCAATGTTTCCAAAATGATTAATGTAATTTCTTGTGGTATTTTAAGTTAAAATAACATAGTTTAATGTCTAAAATGTATTTGAGCTTTAACATTATCTATTTAGAGTTATTTTAGACTTTAAAACATTTATTTTCTCGGAGGATCATGTTTAAAAATAGTAATTTAGTGGTCTTGTGCTTTGTAGGCCCTCTTGAAGGTTTTCATCTTTCTAATTGGGCACATATCTTATTCAAGGTTCTACACTAAGTTGCTTTGGGAATTTAGTTTGCCATGAACATGTTTTAAAGAAACTAAGTCTTTTTGCCTTGTAGTTTAGTGGATCATATTCAAAGAAGAAGATAACACATATAATGTTTATATACACAAGTGATTTAATGTTTAAGTGGAGCAAGTGAGGCTTCATATGACTTAACCTATCTTTTGATGTTGGTGCTTGAGTGTAAAAATGATAGAAATAAAGGAGTCTTAATAGGCGATTAACTACGGGTTTCTAGATGGCCGCCACGTGTTAATTATGATCCATGTATAAAAAGGATAATGAAGGTTAGCAAGTAAAATGGAAAAACATTCCAGAGTACAAATCCACAAATTGCCGACATGTGGCAAGAATCCGCAAGCTCAAGCTTTACAAGGAAAAAGACCAAGGTTGTCGTCCCATGCAGGGGCAACATACAATTTTATTGTAGGTGTCGCATAATTTATTATTTTGTAGAAATTATTATCTCTGCGGTTCCATGGTCTCTAATTTTTTCTACAAACATTCGAGAGAATATTTATTGCAACTGTGTTTATTTTGTAGGGTTTTTATTTTTTAAAGCGCTATGTTCACTATGAACTGATACTGCTGCTCCAAGCCATGTTATGTTTCCAGGTGGCCGAAAAGAGTGGAATGTAGAAAGAAAATATTTCAGCCCCCACCCATCCTTGTCACTAGAACTGAGTCTTTTATATAGTTGTTGCTTCACATTTTCAGGGGAAGGTTTTGTTTTATGCGGTGAATAGATTATAAATTTACATGGGGATGCATGCATTTGAATTTTTATTGTGGTTTCCCCCTACATGGGACCGCTGCCTAAGGAAATTGAGCATGGACGTAAGACTTCACGGATGCGTGACACTTGGTGTCAATCCATGCATCCATATCTCATAGTAGAAGAAAAAGGTTAAAAAGAGCTCAAAGCACAACTTCGTGGATGGTTGCCATGTGGCAACATCTAAGAGACCCGAGACTCCATGCTTTGTAAAGGTGAGTTCAAGGATCCCGAGTTATGACTTTATGGATAAGGGACACATGTCACACTCTCGTGTCTCAAATAGTTTTGAGTGAAGGTCCTAAGTATAGACTCCTTGGTTGGCGAACCTCACGGATGGGTGACATCTGTCTTCATCCCCGAGACCCGATCTGTAGAGATTTGGATAAGAAAAGAGGGACCAAGGAACCCAAATATTCTAGGTTCATGGTAGAGAGACACATGGACCAATGGGAAAAAGGGGAATATAAGGATTGTGAATGTTACAAATTTCAATGTGTCGTTATTTCCATGCTTTTCTCTAATTTAGGGAAGAATATACTTATTGAAAATCTCTTGTAGAGCACTATCCAATGGGAATGCTTTCAAAAATGAAAGGACATGTGTCATGGAGTTTTTCCATCCATGTCATTCTCAAGTTTTATGAATCATTGGGGGTGCGGAACCATGCAAATACGAGGAGTTTATCATTTTTCACCGAGAATTTTTCCAATGAATTTCACCACCATTATTTTTCTTGGCCATCAGATATATAAACAACTCTGTGCACGTGTAAAAGAGGAGGGTAGAGGAGGAAATAACTTTGTATCTTTGTAAGGAGATTATTTTTAGTAGAATAATATAAGTTTCTACACATTTTTGTAAAACTATGTTAATTTAGCCTTCTCTTTTCCATTTTCAGTGTGAATTTTGTGATGTACTTTACTTAGTGATGGTGGTAAGAGGTTTATTTGTTGTTTTACAAGTTGATTAAGCTGTGTAATTACTATTTTGGTTAATTTAGATGCTAACCTCTCTTGTTTGTTTCTTATAGTTGAATGTGTAATAAGTATTTTGTTATATGAATTTAGACATTTCATAATTGTTACATAGGATGTGCTTTTACTATTTTTGTTTCAATTCATTTTACATAGATGTATTGCTATTAGATGTAATCATAATTTTTTTCAAGACTCCTACACCATCATTTACACTAGTATGTGCAAAATCTATACTTCAAAGATGTTTGATTTATTGATTTAAGTCTTGGAAGATGTTATTGAGAGAAGGTAGATCTCAACATAAGTGTGATTATTCTTTTACGCCATGTCATTTCTCTTTTCTAGTTTTTTTAGATGATCGACTATCCGTACATTGGCACCATTGTAAATATCCATTCCTTTTGGTCTTTTAGAATGCAAAACACACTATAATAAGATTTAAAGAGCCCTCAATTATCTTCTCGCCTAATTTTGAATGTCCCTTGAAAAGGTTGTAGGTCACATGTTGTTATTCCACCATTTGGTCATTTATAAGATCGCACACCCGTGACTCATGCCTTGGACAATTTTTAGCAAGCCCTAAAATGAGTGGGTGAAAATTTATTGAACAATGGTGTTTGGTTTTTCTTCACACCCATGAGAAAAAAACTTTCATCTACACATAGAAGTAGATTGTAGATAACAAGTACTAGAACATAGACATGACGAAATTGAATACATTTCAAATGATTGCGTAGAAAAGGAAACACACATAATGGAATAAAAAGAATATCTGGTAAAATGGAAGGGTAGAGAAGTCAAGGATTTGTCTTGGCTTAGTGAATCATAGATTGCTATACTCGACCATTCCAAAGTGTAGACTTTAAGAAACCCACTTGATTTGGGGTTCAAATTTCTTCTTACCCATGGTATATGATACAAGAGTATCTCGGGTTCACACACAATCTCGTGTCAATGAAAATACTTAGAGCTAATGTGGCGAAGCTTTTTCCAATGCCACAAAATCACACATATCCTATGGGGCCACCTACTTTTGTTGCCATGATTGGGTATGCACCGAAAAGTTATCTTGTCACATCACTATAGTCGAGTGAAACATATGTGGATCTCGATCCATTTTCTATGCCCAAGGACAAACCAAAAAACCTAGTAAAACTTGATCTAACAAATGTTATCTCAAGGGAAGCTACTTGAAAACTAGTTAAGGAGATTAATGACGATCTTAGGCATTTTGAAGAATATTTAAAAGGTACCTTGACTTGCAAAGGTATATTTTTTCTCCTTCTCGATTTAGAAAATTTCTATAAATAGAATCTAACATGATCATGTAAGGCATTTGTCTATCTTGTAGGGTGTTATCACTTGATCCGAGCATCTATTGTGAGGTTGCTAAATAGAATTGAGTTTGGTTATGTAGAGTCTTAGTAGAATTAACTAACTTATGATAGGATAGGTCATATGATTGGAATTCTTACAAAATTCTTATAGAGTCTTATCATAAGATTGTTATTGGAGTGTAATGACATTGTGCCTATGTTTGTAATCTTTTCTAAATTTAAAGGAAGAAGCTTTGTTGTTTTTGTTTAAGTATTTCCCGAGATCTTACTTTAATGAGATCTACCGTGGATTTGTGGGTAATGTGGTCAAAGACATCCCTTCATGGGTACCCCTAAATGATATTGCATCATAGTGCATGGAAAAACAATGACATAGAACATAAATCATATAAGTGCATTGAGCAATCAAGGCATATAAGCAAACATGTGCTTAAAACATACAAGTGCATAGAGCATAAAAGTACATAGAGCAATTGTGGATTGGACAATCAGTAATTAAGATTGCACGTAGAGCAAGTGATATATGAAGCGTTGTGAAATGACCAAGAATAGCAACTGAGGGCCAATAATAGTCAAACAAGCATAACAAAATGTAGTAATTAGTAAAGTAGTTATCAACAAGTAGGCATGGAGCATGTCAAATCAATACCTATATGTAAACAATGTGATTAACAAATGAAGGCACATGTCATAAGATATAATGCAATGCAAGATAAGAAAGAGGAGCTATGTATCACTAATAGACTAGTGTGTAAAGATATGATCTACATGAGCTTTGTACGTAAGATGCCCCCAATATAGGTATGCCCTCGATATAGTAAGTATCACCTGGGGTATATGGCTATAAAAAGCCACAAAGTGTGAAATATATGACTTAAGTAGCCTCAATATGTAAGATGCCCTAGGTGTAGGTATGCCTCCAATGTGGTGGGTTGCCCCTACAAAAGATAAGGCTTAAGAAGCTATATAGTGTGTGCATAATGTCTATGGATTAAAGTTTTGCAATTGTATTATTTGTACAATGAGGAGCAAGTGCATAAGGATGCAGGATATGCAGAGTGCTAAATCTAAATAAGCATAATGTCTAAGTCTATATAATGAATAAACAAGTCACATGCATGTCCTCGTTTTTATGTCTTTATTTTATTGTATTGTTTTGTGTTTTTTCCATAAAAGATAACATGAATAAATTGTGAACTTGGATTTTTAATAAGGGCCCCGTGCCATAAACTATAAGATTAGAAGAAATGAGATTGGGTCCTAGGTAGTAATTATTTCCTCAAAAATCACATCAAACCCTTGAAATGTGTTTGCACTTTGAGGGATTATTCCCTATCATAGACTATAAAGTGTCAATAGACCTGTAGTCATGCTATGAGAAAATGCCTTTGAAGGTTAGATAGTGGAATCATATGTACATATAGGAAGCTACGTATAAGTGAGTTCACTCAAATTGTGAGTAAGGAAATCATAAGAGGCTATTATATGATCCCGTCAATGGGATGATCCTATGGATGTTTTGTGTCAAGTGATACATATATATATATATGATGCAAAGGAGCAATGCTCGAGAATAACCATCATATGACTCTTAAT
This sequence comes from Taxus wallichiana var. yunnanensis, assembly GCA_018340775.1. Lineage (NCBI taxonomy): Eukaryota > Viridiplantae > Streptophyta > Pinopsida > Cupressales > Taxaceae > Taxus > Taxus wallichiana. The sequence continues at coordinate 183,748,790 of CM031238.1, read as the reverse complement.
TTTATCCATGTGTAATATAGTAACATGAGATATTGACATTGGTAACTAGTGTGTACATAGGCCACAACTAACAAGTAGTCACAGTAACCTAAGGCTCTCATGTATATGTGGAGAGTCCGTTGATGTCTCATGTGGGTCATACTCACAAGGTTGTTGCATATTACCGTGTCACACATGACTAGGTAACACAAGGTGTAACCAAGGAGGAACAAATGTCAAAATGTGTTCATGATGAGGCAATTTCATTGTGTGTTGAATAATCTTTCTAGTCATATGATCAAAATTTTGAATTGGTTTTGAAGGTTGTGTTTTAGTACGAGACACTTTTTGTTGGGCCGAGTAGTAGGAGGCACTATGATATGTCGAATAGGGCATTTGAGAGGAACATTAGGAATGATAACCAACATGTTTTTGTACATACTTTAACCATGCACACAATGTGGAAGGGATATGTGGAGAGTGCATTGATGTCTCATGTGGATCATGCTCATGAGGTTGTTGATATTACCATGTCGCACACAACTAGGTAATACATGGTGTAATCGAGGAGGAACATATGTCAAAATGTGTTCATGATGAGGCAATTTCACGGTGTGCTAAATAATATTTCTAGTCATATGATCAAAACTTTGAATGGGTTGCGAAGGTTGTGTTTTAGTATTATACACTTGTTGTTGGGCTAGAGTAGTAGGAGGAACTATGATAGGCCCAATAGGGCATTTACAAGGACAATTAGGAATGGTAACCAACATGTTTTTGTACATACTTTAAGCATGCATGCAATGTGGAAGGGATAGGGTACATCTCGTGAATCAATGGGAATCCAAGTAATAGTTTGACTGTGTTGTTAGAAGGGACAACAAGGAACCATGTGGCCATCCTCTTAGGTACAACATGTAAAGGTAATACTATTCCCCCAAGTGGGTTTTGTCATTGGCCATCAAAGCTTTGAATTGTATCTGTTGTGCCAATGAAGTCTTGTGTTGTGTAACCTAGGGTATTGAGAATTGCCATAGTGCAAAGGTTTTGGCTAGATCCATTATTTACCATCATGCTTTGGATTGGATGTGAAGTGACATGTGCTCAAATGAAAAAATATCTAGATGCTTCCTTATCAGCAAGATGAATATTTTAATCATCAAATGCAATATATAGTTTGAATTTTGATGTCTCTATAATTAAGCTAATGACACCTGATGTAGTCACATCTAGTATCTTGACACTCACAATAAGAAAAGTTAGATGATTAACTTCAACTATGTTCAAGTCTTGCAATTTTATTTGTTCTCTATGCTTGGAAACATCAAAAATTGTAAATTTTTTCCTTTAGGCTCAAATAAACTCATTCAAAGATACAAACATGTTTCTTATCCTCCATCTAGCCTATCTCAATCATTCAGAACCTTGGAGACACAATATTTGATCACCTTAACCTTTGTTTATGAAATTGCCAACTTGGGCTACTTGAAAACTTTGTTCTTAGATAGGTATAGGATTGAATAATCTACAAGGAACCCACACAAGTTGTATGTTTTGAGCAGCCTTTATTGAGTTTGAGGTGTAAGCAAGTTTGTTTGATTTAACTATTAAACCTTCTACTACTTCCTTCACAACTTACCACCCCAAGCTTATTCCTTCTTACTGGCATATCCCTATACAAATCTTGATACAACTTGTGATTATTATACTCTTTTCTATAAAAAATTAGAAATTCAAATACCCATTATAACCAAGAACCTTTTTGTAAAATTATAAGGCTCATTCCTTTGGAAGAATTTCTTGGAAATATCAAATTAAACCTATTCCCGCTTCTTTGAAAGTACCATCATCACAACTATCATAAAAATGTCTTGGCTTAGGTCATGTTTTGGAAGAACTCCTTTTGATTTTGAATTGGGAGGCTATAAATATTACTCGTACTAAATTTTATCTCTTGAAGAAATGTTTAACCCCTCAACTATACTATTTTCTATAAACCCTAATTGTGCATGCACAATGAGCCCGAAAATGAAATTTCTTCTCCCAAACTGTGTATACTTCTCTTCTAAGTTTCAATTCACTTTGTAAAAATTCATGTAAGTACTCAAAAACAATAAACCTTACCAATAAACACTTATGTTTCCCGATCCACGTGCTTTTCCTTCAAAATACCCCCTTTCGACACATAAATTAGGGTTTTAGCTTGAGTCACTAAGGTTTTTCTCGGTTAAGATAATTGTGATTTGTCCTTGTCTTAGTCCCAATATATCTTCGACACTAAAGCACTTTCTAACTTCTCGATTCACCACTAAGATCAACATCCCCCATAAAATCTTGTCTCATTCATCTCAAAAAATTGAACTAGGCTCACACATAACCTCGCTACTGATTGTCCAAGAATTAATGTGCACTCAAAATAAAGAGATTCAATATTCATGTTTGCACACACCGAGATAGACTCATTTCTTACCTATTCCATCAATGTATCAAACAATAAAAATCATACACAACCTAAAAAATGTACCATACGGTTCGATACATGTGAAAAATAATAGAAGACTAAAACCCTTAAACTTTGGAGCTCCAAGATTGTTTTAATTGATTGATCAATGAGAAAACCAATTACAAAATGTCTTCAAATACTCCTTGGCTCAAATTTTGGGTTGTAACTAATCTATTATCCTTCATGATGACATCATGTATGCAAATTACTTAACAAGAAGAAGTGAACTCAAGGAAAGGAGTTACAAATTCACACTATAGGTCATAATTCGAGCTTCCAAACAATAATTAAGACCTTACAAACCTCTAAGGACTTTGTTATCTCTCGAAAGTGCACCCTGTAGAGAGATGACTGCATGTGTTCTAAGCTTGCTCTAGATCTCTCTCTTTCATAGATACAATGGAAACACCTTAGGTCTGTGGGTATACCTATTTTGAGGTGAGTCTCCGGTATCAAGGCCGGTTCCTTTTTGATGTATCCTAAACTAATTTTCTAGGGTTTGAGGGTTAAAAGATGATTGTAAATGAATTCAAAACTTGGGTGATACACCAAACTTGTTTGAGGTCTTTGACTGAGTACATGCACAATTGATATGAGAATGAATTTTGGATGCACAAACCAATAGTTTTTCAACTAGAATATTAAGGAAAACACTTGATGTATTGAGGGAAATTTTCACAACAATACTGTTAAGATACACATGCACACTAATATCATGTAGAAATTACTAAATTTGTAAAAGGGTAAGATGATTAACTAGGGAATTCGACATTCACAAGGATTAATAAGACATACAAAAGACTACAAATTATTGGAAAGGCAGAATATAATTCTCATTCAAAGGGAAAAACTAGCAAAATCTTCAAAGACTCCTATATCCAAAAAGTCCTCATTTTTTATGCTTAGCCAATGCACACAATATATAGAAAAATTATTCATCCCACCCTTCCTAAAAATAAACTAAAATTGTACTCGCCCATGTATCCTATTTTTATCCTTTATCAAGGAATAAAAATAAGCATGTTAATACAATGAGGCATTAATAGCCTTGTTTACAAAAATACAACTCAGTCAAACTGTAGTTGACTGTTTCTATTTTTAATAAAGTTGGGTGAATAATTTTGCTAATAATAAACTTGGCTTGATGAGAAAGTCTTCTCAATGCATGCAATTTTGTCTTCTAGCTGATGATGTGGCATCTACAACTTGATCCACTTACAATTGCAAAAATAGCACTTTAAACAACCCTTGGATGCACATGCAAAAATTAATCTCCCTACAAGTAAAAATAATTCCTTGTCTCTTACACTTAGCAAGAATTTGATCAATTCCACATCACCCATTGTGGGGACCACTGTGAGCACATGTGCAATAATATTCTACTCTTATTTTGTGGAAAATAAGGTAATATGCCTCCAAAAAGGGCTCCTTGTACTCTAATGTTGACCTCTTGTTTGTCTTCTAGTGGTCACATGAAGAATACACTTGTGCACACCATACTATTGTTTACCTTCTCAAATCTCCCCTTTGTGGGGACCACCTGTGATGTGAACACTTGTCTTCCTCCTTTTCTGACTTGGCATAATACCATGATTTAGAATAAACATGGGGTCTATTGCCATATTATACTCACCACTTTTTGGATATCATTGCATATTATGTTTGGCCACCTTTTTTATCATCATTGCATTGTGATTTTTTGTTGGTATTTGATTATTTTGACATATGTTATAAGACCTTAACCAAGGTCAATGTAAAGATCATTTAAATGACGTGGGCTGGCCCCTTCCCATGGTGACTCACCCCGTGGAATATTTGTCGGTGGAGTTTGTTAACTCAAGTCATCTCTTTTTGTGAAGTACGTCGATCGATGCTCTAATTGATCCTTGGCCTTTGATATTTTGTACCCACGTTAAGGTTTCAACCTCGTGCATTTAATATGGTCATGATTGTGGTTATGTTTTTCATCTTTTGCTTTAAATTTGGTGAAATGGTTTATGGCCATTGATTTCGGTACTTGTCGATCTCGCACTATTCAATCTGAAAAGGGTAGTTGAGGAACTAACCATGGTGAATCGAGTTTTGCTTTGATATTGGAGATTGATATATGGACGTTGATCTTGTGTACATTTATCTTCTCCACTATGGATCTTTTAACTCGATTAGCGAGTGGTTGGTTGTGGTTTTAATGATGATCATTTGATTTCTTACTTCAAAGTTTGCACTGCCGATCTGTAACTCATTGGTTGAGTTAGGTTTTACCAAAGTTTGTTGGGAGAGTTGAAAAAACACTTGATCTCTATCATTCTATCATTATTTTGCTCACTCTAAGCGGTGAAGCCCTAGAAAAATTTTAATAGACTGTCATTATTTGATCTTCGAACTCGATTCTACAAATTTGAATGCATGTATTGTATGGCTTTAGCTTTGTTTCGAGCTTTGTTAAATTATGAGGCTATCATTTGGAGTTTTGGAGCTCATATTCTTTGTTGAGAAAGGATTTGTGAGTTCTCATCATGTTCGTCGAGTTTGAGTATCATCGAGCTCTTTTCTCTATAAGAATATATTTCTATGATGAAGTTTTGGTTCTTGGTCATTTTTCGAAGGCCCTGGTTGGAGTTCGTGGCTTTGAGTTCCATCTTGTCTGCTATTTCTTGAGTTCTTTCTAGTTTGAAACTTTGTCAAATGGTTTCTAGGAGTTTTATTCTATGCATTTCTCTAGCCTGTGAGGCTCTATGACTTTGAATATGGTATATTTCCTGTCATTTTATTTTTTCCGAGCTCTCTATGCAAGAGTCTTGAAGGTGACCACCATTATTTATTCTTTGAGCTCTGGAGAACTCTGTAGAATTTGGCTTTGAGCAAACCCCTGTGGGTGTATATCGATTCTTTCTATCATCTTTTGTCCATTGGCTTCATCGTGGTTACTTGACTCTCGGCCATTAGTGTCACGAAGGTGAATTTTTCGTTTAATGATTGTAGATGTTTTGTTTCTTTTGATTCTTTGATATTTCCTTTCTTTTCACTTTGATAATGTTTGAAACCCTTGTCATTTTTATTTCAAATGCACTTATATTTGTACTTATGTTATGCATTTCTTTGTGTTTCATTGTATTCTCCAAAGATTTCAAGCTCAAAACATTTTTGGCGTTGTTATTTCCTCTCAACTCGGTTTCACTCAAGGTTTCAACAATAACCTTCTAAAATAGGTAAGTTCTTGTCTCACTTTGTTGATTTTTCCGAAAAGTTGTAGAGCCGGAAATAGTTGTAAAAAGTAAAACATATTCTCCTTTTCGTTCTCGTATGCTTTTGATGGAAAACATGAGTAGGAGTAGCTTTGAACCATAAACTTTTCATTTCATTTTGTAATGTTACTATGGAGGGTGAAGCCTGGAAAAATTTATACTGAGACACATAAATGATCTCTTCAAGATCTAAACTCAAAATTTTTGCCTCTATGAGTTCCGAGTTTAGATTATTTCACATTCTTTTTCGTCTTGTTGTCGTTTTCAATTTGATTGTATTTATTTGCTCAAATCATGTTTAACTTCCACTTCTCTTGCATAGAAGATTTGGGTTTGAAACGTTTGTCATTTTTGAAGCTCTTTACTTTTGAAAATGTATGCCAAAACCTTGCTAAAACTGGCACCTCTCTGATATAAATGATTTTGTAACCTTATTGATTTTTGATTGTAGCTTTATCTATTTCTTTTCCAAACAAAAGTTAAGGAAAGTAATGTGCATGTTCTCTCATGTTCTATTTCTCAGTATCTTGAAATTTTCAAAACTATAACTTGATGATTAAAAAGAAAACAATGGGCTGTCTGTAGAGTTTTGATGCACTCTTACACAATTTAATATAATTTCTTTTCATATATCAATTCCATCAATCTACTCTTGTAATTTATGTTACTAATTTTGTTGATACTAAAATGATATACCTTCATTTTACTCAAATGTTACTATACACTCTCCTTTTCAGCTTATTCAAACTTAAGAACAACAACTTGTACAATACTTGTATATGTAGATTAAAGGACTCTTTCCTTTATTCAAGTGAAGATGAACATAACTCTCTCTCTTGGCTGCATCATAGTTTCTTCTTTTTAGTCCTTTCTGAGTGAATGAGTCATGTTGAAACTATGATTTCTTTGAATTTAATATCTTCACTTGTGCTATGAGATTCTTAGCTGAAACACATGCCTACTACTTTGAGTACTTACTCCTTACTTACATCAACTATATCTTGTGTGTCCATACTTCTCTGTTAGTTGGTCTTGTAGTTCTCCATTGAGTTGGTTACATTGTGTACTGTATCTTTCATCATAAATTACATTCTGCATCCTTAGTTGTATTATAACTAAAGTTGTTCATGAATTAACTTGTATTTATCTAAAACTGTAGCTTTAACTATACAATTTATTCTCTCCTTTCTTGCATACTATTTGATTAGTACAGTAGTTTATCTTTTGTCACAACTTTTAAGCATGTATTAGTTGTGAAATAACATGATGGAAAGATGTAAAATGTCCATTTTACATGGCGAAGCCTATCAAATTTTTCTCATATTCCTTTTTCCATTCTTTTAAATTTCAGCAATTTTGTCTCATTTCAATTATTACAATCTGAGCACTAAACATGCATTTCTTTTATGGATTAGTACATGCACATCTTTGTGTATTTCAGCCTTTAGTCTAAACTAAAATAAATGTACTTTTCTAATTCAAGTTACAGAATGTAATACTTATGATATATAAACACAACAATTAGTGTTTATTTCCTTCTTCTTACTTGTACCTACACATTTAGACAAACTAGTTAGAAAACATTAGGATTTTTGGCCTCTCTTATGTTCCATATTTTTTCTTTTTATCTTTTCTCTCTGAAATGATTGTGAGAATCATATGTACAAGTGTAGAAAATTGTTGCTTATTTTCTATGCATTTATATTTTCGTTAATCATACCTCCCGATATCGAAGATTCATTTGCATGAAGATAGATAGATAGTATAAGAACATGATTTAATCCTGAGCTCGTGATCGACTGTCTCTTTTCCTATTATTTTTTAGGTAAAGTGCAGGTATTGAATGGTAAGGATAAAGATGGAGCAAAAGCTAGAGCAGAGATGGGGCAAAGAGACAAAATAAATAAGGCAATGATGGATTCCTTCATCTTCTTTTGCTTTTATTTTCATGCACATGCACCTTCTATTTCAGTAGTTAGGATGTTTACTTGAGTTACAACCCACCACGCTTGTGTGAAACATTTGAAATTCCTTATGAATAAAACATTGAATTTTGAAATTGAGTTATGTACTACTTCCTTCTCGCATTTCAGCTTTATATATGGATTGTATAATGAATTAAACAACTCAATAACTTAATTGAATGTATTTAATCATGAAGAAAAGAACTTTAAAATACCTGTAACCTTAGTAATGAACTTTGATTGCTTTGTGAATCAGTAACTTTGGTTGATATTCAAAACTTAATACTTCATTTATTACTCATATTTTATGTCTTCATCAAGATAACACATCTGTCCTTCAGGGCCCTTGTGTTTTTTTTGTTGAAGACAAACATGAAATTGCAGACTATGTGATCTATTACGTTTCATGTAGTCATTAATTAATCCAATAGAACAAATATTAAACTAAAAGAACCTCCCCTGGCTTAGGTTCACTTCTCCAATGTCATCCATCGTAACGAAGTTTTGAGTTGCCCATTTTTGCACGAGTGCAAAAATTATCAAAATTTCTGGTGATCCTATGGGGAAAGCTACATGCTAGCTTATAGACCTGTGCCTTGCTCTTGTCCATTGGGCATGGAGTCCAAAGTATGTAATAAAAATTTTCCTTCTTGAAGGTCCAACCCTTCCAAAACGAACTAAAATTGGGAAGGATCTGGTAAACCAGATCACATGCACGAATGCACTTTATTGAATTGAAAAACATTGCAATGTGCATGAAGCACTTATTGAAAGGGAAATCCTACTCTAACTAAACACTATGGGATTTTCAATAACAAGTGTTTGAGAAACATACCATTCACAGGAATGGGAGTTCCTCTCCATTCAACCTTGAAAGTTGAAAAGCATTGTGTTCTTTGCAAGCTGAAATCATGTAAGGACCACTCCAGATTGTATCAAACTTCATGTGGTTTCCTAGCTTTACACGATCAGCATCCCATTTCAACATAATGTCTCCTTCATTGAAGATTCTAAACTTAGCTTTCTTATCAAAAATTTTCTTCATCATTTCTTGATTCTTTTCCATGTTCAAATGAACTTGATTTTTCAACTCTTGTAACTCCATTAATTCTACATAACGAACCTACAATGGTTTATTCTCAGTAGCTCCATCTGATGCAGAAATCTAAAGCAAGTAACTCAACTAAAATAGGCATTCTTTCCTCTCTTCCATAAACAAGCTTGTATGGTGAATTTCTAACTAATCTTTTAGGAGTTACTCTGTCATCCCAAAGTGTTGAATTCAACATTAGATGCCAAGCTCTCTAGTTATCTTTGAGTGTTCTTATGATGATCCTTAGAATATTCTTGTTAGTACTTTCAGCTAACCCATTACCTTGTGGGTAATAATTAGATGACGTACTTAAATAAATTTTGTGTTTAATAGCCCAATCTGTTACCTTTGCACTAAGAAATGCTATGGCATTATCTCTAAATGATAGTTCTTTAGAACACTAAATCAGTAAACTATACCTTCGTAAAAGGATAGTATTGAATTTTCATTAGCATCTTTCAAATCTATTGCTTCAGTCCAACGTGTAAAGTAATCTGTAGCTGTCAAAATCCACTTGTGTCCTTGTGATGAAGGTGGATTTATCATGCCAATAAAATCAAGACCTCACTTTGCATAAATGGTTGATCCATTGAAATAGGTTATAGGGGCAAGTGAAGCTAAACATTTTTTCCAACAAAGAAAGCACATTTCTTACACTTTCTGATCCATTCAAAACAATCTTTGAATATGCTAGGCCAATAGTAACCAACTTTCATAATTTTTAAGGTTGTAGTATGTGCTAAAAAATGACCTCCTACAGGTCCTTCATGGAATTCGGATAATAATTGTTGAATTCTATCATAATCAACACATCACAACAAGATTTTGTTTATATCTCTTTTGAATAACACACCATCAATGAAAACATAAGGTACAACTTGTAACCTAAAATATCTTCATTTGTTCTTGTCCATACCTTCTAGATAAGTGCCATGCTATAGATAGTTAACTAAATCAATCATCCATCTTGATTCTTGAACTTCTTGAATAAGCTCATGTTGTTGATTTTCTGGTTGCACCATGCTATCTGATTGCTGATTTTCTTATTACACCATGATAACTCGATTGCTTAATATGTAACTTCACATGATGTCCGGATCTTTTGATTCTACAAACTTTATTTTTCCATATCAGTAATTAGATGTTTGCACAAAACCTTTACCTCGAACTATCTTTGTAACATGGATAACAACATCGTACTCCATGACCTTCATTATCCAGCCTACTGTCTTCTCATTTAATTCTTTATTTAGCAAGAAATCTTTCACACTTGGATGAGAAACCGTAAACATGTATCTTATTATTTGAAAGCATTTACTTAAAATTCTTTAGTCCTCTGACTACTGAAAGTACTTGTTTTTCAAGAAAAGTGTACCTTGTTTCATAATCATGCAAACTTTGTCCAAAGAAAGCAATTGGCTACTCAATATTTTCATCATTAACCTGAGTTAATATGGTTGAGATTGTTTCAACTCTGTAAGTGCATACATTGTAAAATCTTTATCAAAATTAGGATTTGCAAGAGTAGGAGCTTGAGAAATGGTTGTTTTAATTGCTTCAAACCCTTCTCTCCCTTCGTTGGTCCAAGAGAAAGTCTTCTCTTTCTTTAACATAGTTGTCAATGGTTTAACCAATGCTGTAAAATTTGGAACAAATCTTCTAACAAAGTTGATTTTTCCCAAAAAGCTCTGTAATGCCTTCTTGTGATGAGGCAATGATAGTTGTGATATGGCTTCAATTCTGAAAGGGTCAATTGTTAAACCTTGTTTAGAAACAATATGACCAAGCAATTTACCTTGATGTACTAAAAAGATAGACTTTTTGGGATTCAAAGATATTCCAAACTATCTGCATAACTGAAAAGTCTGCCTTAAATGTATTAGATGTTCATCGAATTTTTTGAAAATATGGTAACATCATCCAAATAAACTAGTATGCATCTATTTAATAAGCTACGAAAATCCATGTCCATTGCACGTTGAAACGTTGCACCAACATTTGAAAGGCCAAAAGGCATTCTTTTGTAAGCATAAGTACCCCACTTGGTGGTAAAAGCTATTTTGTACCTATCTTCTTCTCATACTAGAATTTGATTGTATCCACTATAACCGTCTAGAAGAGATAGTCTATTAGAACCAAAAACTATTCTCAAAATCTGATCCATATTGGGCAAGTGGGTAATGATCTTTTAGTGAAGCTTTATTAAGATCTCTAAAATCCACACATAATTTGATTTCTCCATTCTTTTTTCGAATAAGAACAAGATTGGCTACCCAACTTGAATGCTTAAATGGAAAAATAATACCTAATTTGATCAACTTAGATAACTATTTTCTCATTAAAGGCTCTATCTTAGGATTTACAGGCCTTTGTTTTTGCCTAATTGGCTTGGAATTTAGCTTTAATTCAATGGTATGTTGTGCCAAACTTGGATCAAACCCTTTCAGATCTTGGTATTTCCAAGTGAAAACATCCTTAAATTCCTTACAAAGATTGATAAAGGAATGTTTCTCAGCTAAGGAACATACCTTTTCGAGAAATAAATTATTCCCATCATCGACTGAGATCTCTTCATAATTTTCTGCATGTGTTGACATCTTTTTTTGTCTTTCCTTAATTGATCATCAGTGTTGAAGATGTCTTCCAATGTGACCAAACCTTGAGGTAGTTTATTCATCTTTAATTGAACAATCTGGTCACCATATAAGTGCTGCAATTTCTCTTGATTTACCGCAGAAAATTCAGCTTCTTACTATAAAAACCTATAAATTTGTTCATCATTTTCAAAAACCTACCAATTCAAATCATTATCGGGTATGGAAGGCCTGACAATCAACTTTATGTGAGGTTGAATCTCGTTGTTTTTAATCTATTCCAACACTTCAAAACTAGCACCAATTGCTACAAGTCTATCTGCATGCTTGTTTTCTATTCTTGGAATGGATTGGATATTAATAACATCGAAATCTTCCATTAAATTTGAAACTCTTTTACTAAATTTGTCTCTATCATGATTTATTCTTACAAGCCTTTCACGGTTTTACGGGCATGAATGTACATGAACAACCCTTCAAGATCAAACTATTTGGCTTCAAAGGGTTTCTTGAGCTTATATAAATGGATGAGATAACACATTATGTACTTAATAATGCATGTGATCCATAGACATATCATAGAGACCAATATATATATTATACCTTCTTAGAGCACTAACCTTTGCCTCCGAGAGTGCACTTTGACTATAACAGATCACCATTGCACTATCACTTGAAAAATATAGATGTGAGAGAGTACATACCTTATAGATCTTCAAATTTCCTGTGACAAAACCTAATCTTCCTCTCTCAGTGATCGAAATCTTGTAACTTGTCATTTAAACTACTATGACATACTTACATTTACATAAGAACATACTTGTAGGAGCACATTTACACAATTCTTTTCTTTAGATGATCTCTGTCACAAGAACTTATGAAGAACAAAGTCAAGATTCAAGTATATACAATATCAAGGCTTCATCACAACCCTCTATTACTAAGATGAAGTATACCATAGCATTCCTACCTGTAGCATAACATTTTCTACTTTCACCTTTTGAAGAACATTCAACAGTCTTGTCATTTCAAGTTCTTGAATCTTCACTCTAAGATTATTGTTCTCACACTTTATTAGCATTAATCAACATCAAAAAAACTCAACCAAGGACTCATGAAACATCATTTTACCTTAATTATACTTGATCAAGAGTACCTTGATACTTTGGCATACCCTTATAAAACATTGAGACACACTAATTCCGAGATACTTCAACTTTAAGACTCTTAGTCACTAGATAGCTTTCATACAACACCTTTTCACACTTTGGAGGATTCAAAAGATTCTATTTTATCCATTGCATTGATCAATGCACTTGTCATCTCCTTGTGGAAACCTATAGCCACCCATTCTCCTTTAGAACTTCTTCAAACTTGTATAGCTCTGCTTTCTGCCTTTGCATGATCTTAATGTACTTATATCGACTATAACTTAAATTTTGCACTTAAGAGCAATTCAATGACTCGAAAGATCCTTGGTTCACCATTCTTCACAATCTTGAGAGTTCCCGAGCACCTTTAATGTTAACTTCAGGTTTATATACATGAGAAACACCTTGAGCTTTAGAACATCATTGATTCTTTTGGGATCACATAAATATTACCTTTCTAACTATAGAATATTTGTTCAGGAACTTGACTATGACACTACAACTTTATAGAAGACAAAGATGATATCATTAATTCAGATTGTTCATCTTTTGAACTTCATATGCTACACCATAGACTACTCCAATATGGTTACCACTCATATACTCTAACAAGACTCTTTTCAAATTTTGAGATATAATTCAGAGCATAAGATATTATCACATGACTGTGACATACCTATTTAGGTCTCATAACCTTACTGATCCAATCCTCCTAGAATATACTAAAAATATGAAGATGATATGGTGCATTTGCTTGACAAACCAACACATTGCTTCAAAGACATAATATATTGGAGTTGAAGACTATATATTCATAACTTTGAACCCATTGCGTTGCACATAAAACTTCATGACAGTACTAGAATACAAGATAACAACCAAGAACCTTCAAACAACCTTGAGGACTAAGATGAATGCAATAGGAACTTTCACGAGATAAATTCATAGTATCCCCCTATATGAGTAGCATTAATTTACTCTTCCATGACTTTACTTAATATTGTGACCATCAAAACCTTGTGACATTTTCACAACTAGCATAACTAAGACTCAACATTTGAGAGATCATTTACTGAAGACAAACCAAACAGATCATTTACATAACTGATCTTGTAAGACATGGGTCATTTACTCAATACAAACCCACGAGAGACTTGGTTATTCATGAACCAAAGGTGAAGGAATTCCTTTAACTGATCTTGTGACAAGCTTTTAGACTCAAACTCAGACATAACTAATTTCAATATTTTTATACAAGAGAATCCAAACAACAACTCCTTGACCAATCATAGGATACCATACCTTATGCATCATGAAATAAGACTCATTATGTCTCCAATGCTTCATTTAAGTGACTATGCCTCCTAGAAGCTTAGAAGAGGCATACAGTGAGCCTTGAATCATCTCAAAACAACATAAAGTCATCATAACAACATGATGACTTCATTTTCTCTTTCTTTATCCTCACAATCTTGTTTACTTTCTTGGCTGCACTTTTAGGTAAGATAATTTCATTACCTGAGCTCTCATCCTCTATCTGGTAGCTTGATAAACATATATGTTGCACTTCATACACCTTCTCTATCACTTCTTGAGGAATAAATTCCTCATCCTTGGCACTAGAGTTGTTTTCCTGTTTCTTAACTTTGTCATCCTTTGTTGATACATTATTAGCTTGTTGTGACTCTTTCATGTCTACCCATGTCACCTTCTTTTCATCCTTTGATTTTTCAGCCTCACGATTCTGATTTCTTGGTTGATTTTGTATGAATATGTTTGATTTCATCTTTTCTCATGTAGATGAGTTTCCTCTTAAGACAATGTTTGGAAAAGTGTCCAACTTTGTTGCACTTGAAGAAAACTAATTGACTCATATCTCTAGGTGTACTTTTTGTCCATTCTTGCTTCATAGGTTCCTCAAGATAGTATTTTGTTGTGTATCCCTTCTCATGAAAATTAAAACATACTCTATTCTTTTCATACTCAGTCCTATTATCTCTCCATGGATGCTCCTTATCTATCTTTCTCAAACAATCTCTAGCTTTATGTCCAAAAGCATAGCATGAATAGCAATATCCATTAAATTTTCTCTCATACCTGGATGCATTTGGTTGTCTGAACCTTCTTGTGTTGATCTTCTTGGTCTGCTTCTTATTTTTTTGTTTTTGGGACCTTCATTTTATTCTTTCTTGTTTTCTGAATGGCTTGATTCAGGCTTCAAATCTCTTTTCTTTACTTGTTCCACTTCTTCTCTGATAATATTCAGATCTTCCCTTAATTTTTCACACTCTTCAGTCTTTTCTTGGATGGATGTTTGACATGACTTATGTTCTATTTCACCGAATGTCTTTGTAGATCATTAAATTGATTTGTAACTTGTGTCAATTCAGTCTTCAGGGTCTTTACTTCCTCTTCAAGTTTTAGGTAGTCATTTTCTTTTTGTTTTAGGGCTCTTGAAACATTTTCTACAAATGAAGCCACTTCATTTAGTTCTTCACCATGGTGAGCTTCCATGTGCTTAATCTCATTCTTTAGACCTTCTATCAAAGATTGAGCAATCTCATACTTTCTCTTCAAGATTGATTCAACTAAAGAACTCATGCTTGTGTCTTCAAGATCACCTCCAAGTTGTTAGGCTTAACTCGGAGGACCTCACTCGATACCAATTTTTGGAAATGAAAAGCACTCGAGGGGGTGAATCGGTGCACATCATTTTTAACCTTTGAAACTTCTTAATTATAACCAAAATCAAACCATGAGCCAAAACAGAGTGCATGAAAAAGGACAAGTACACATGACAATAAGTTTATGGTGGGAAACCCTTGAAGGAGAAAACCCACTAAAATAAAAATCTATATTTAGGAACACCCATTCCAAATTCTTACAATGATTTCACCTTTTTTGAGCACCCACTCAAACTATGAAGCACCCACTTCTATGTTTTTCCTAGCACCCACTAGACTGATTTAGCAAGCTACAACTTACAAGGAGCTTCACTGTAACCCAAGCACCTACTTGGGAAGCAATCCCAATGTCAATTGGTTAAACTGATCATTTAGTTTCATGTTGCTTACTCAACTGATTATGATCCTTTTCGGCTCTTCACTCAACAATTTAGAGTTTCCTTGTAACTCACAATGACTCGATTTCACTCTATTGTTCACCAAAACATTTAGCATTCGGTATTAATTTGATTCTTGTGTATCTTGTTATCTTTGTTTCTCTATTTTATTCACCTAAAAAACGTCCCTCTACCTTTTCACTATTTTCATACACCCCTTCAGAATCAACATGCTTCATTTTATTCATCTACCACTCAAAATGTTTTAGTTTGTTTCAATATCTTTACTTGTGCTTAGATTTCCTTCACCTTCTCTTGATTATATCAATATGTTGTCAAGACCTTTCATATGAAGAAATAAGATTTTAACTCTAAAAATCCCTATACTGTTATGAATCCTCATACAACAAGTATACGACTCTCCACATTCTTCTCAATTCAAACTAGAGAACCACACAAAATCTCATTTTTTCATATATTTTATAGTCTTCTACACTTTTGCCCATTTGTCTCTCAATTTGAATAACTTAATCATGAAAAGGACTCGACTCTCTGTATCTAACTCTTCAAGTTCCTTTTCACTTCCACTCCCTTGAATTTTAAGAGACAACTACGTTCATAAAGGCCTAGGAAGAATCTTCATCTTCTCGCAACGAGTTCAAGAGGGCATGACTGCTTCAAATTCACAATTTATCATTCCTTGTAACAACACGAGAAATTATAACAGTTCCTTTGTTCTCTTAGATTGTAGAAGTAGCATTGAATCATGAATATCATTGAATTGATGCCTCCAGAGATCTACTCATGATGTTTTCAGATATTAAAGAACTTGGGGAAGATGATACATTGTTCAAACAAAGTCTTCAACATCACTTCATACAAGAATAAGCAATGATATACGAGACCCTTTCAAAGAAAGCTTTGCACTCGAAGGATATAGACCCATTCAAATTTCAAGAAGGTTTTCCAATACATGTTCACCTTTCTTAGATCCTAGATCAACCAAGAATTTGATTTACACTTTAATAGTTTTGTGAGAAAATGAAGAAACCCTCAAATTGCAAGTATGTGTAATTTTTTGGTGTCTTCTAGATGTTGATCTTTCCACATCCAATTATTCAACTTCAAACCTTTTGCAAATGTTTTAAGATGGTCATACAGACTTGTTGTTAAAATTTCATTGAAATTCATTGAATAAAACGTTCACAATCATCAAAACACTTCCATCAAACCCTAGGAGAGGGTTATGCACGATTACCTACTCAATGGATCAAATAAGATAATTTCTTCATCAAATTTTTGTAGATATTTGAATGTAAATAATTCTATAGGTTCTTAGGACAATTCCTTTCACCTTTTCAAAGCCAAGAAGTCTGACAGACTTGGAAGAACTTCATAATTTGAACACTTTTTGCATGAATCCTGATTAGAATCTAAAAGTATAGTTTTCGCATAGCAATAAAATATTGATGAAGATCAAACCTGGTCCTCCAACCTGGTGAATTTATTTATGCTAGATGAATTATACCATGATGCTCTATAATTTTGAGTGGTGTTGGACTCACCAAACTTGGCTATGGACTAAATTTAGCATGGTATTCAAATAGACAGTGAAGTAGGCATTTTACAGCTCTGAACTAAGCAAACTGGCCTCTAAAGTCCATCATATCAAGTGAATAAATTTACACTTGGAAATATATCCATGTTATTCTATTTTCCCTTGTATCCATTTTGTCAATCTGATCAAGGCATTTCAACCGGAGAAAGTCTTTTAGAGCAGTGTGTCAAAATGCATTGAGAAAGCTCTTGAGCACCTAAGTCAAGCATGGATTTAATGTTTTACTATTCAAAAAGACTTGAAAATTATCACACACATTTCCATGTTCCTGTAGAAGAGTTCGAGCACTTATTGAACCAACTCTCCATTTGAAATAGCTAATACATTCATATGCCGAGATGCATTCACATTGAGACATGGGGTCCAAAGCAACTACCTATACCTTTAAGAAGTACATCCTTCAAATGCCTTATAATCCTGAGAAAAATCGTGAATGAGCTAATAATTTACTCTAGAGGTGATGAAACAATACTTGGAGTCCAAATTTACATTTTTTCTTTATCGATTTGGTGCACACCCAAGAGAGAGAAAAATGCTCATAACTTTTCAACCACACCTCCTTTTGAGAAAATTATTTTTGCACATGATTTTTATGCCAATTTAATCCAAAATTCCTTCTATGATTTATTTGAAGGAGATCGTATAATTTTGTTTGAAGGCTAAGAATCCAGCAACTCAAAATGAGTTTTTCAAAAATCTTGTTTTACAAAAACTCACATAACTTGAACAAATGACCTAAATTTGACCTGAAATTTTGCATGAAGCATCAAGACACCTTCCTCTATCATCTCCCAATTTTTGTGAAAATAATATGTCTACATTTTTCTATCCCATCTCATTTTCATGCTAGAACATTGCTTGTTCTCAACACTATTTCTAACCAACATACAAAATTGAATCTTAGAGCTGAACTGAGCCTAATATTTGCTCACACATGTTGTAGATACTCTCTCAAATCCTCTCCAATGATTGGTATGACCTATACCATTCTGTTTCACTTCATTAAGCCTGAAACCACCCTGAAATGGCACTAACCAACAATTTCCAAGACCTTGTCTTCTTGAAACCACATGAAGTCATCTTGAACCTCTAAAAAACACCTGAGAAGCATGATATTACATTATCCCTTTTCCATCAATGTCTTTGACATCAATGACAACAACCAATGACTAGGGTTCAACAAGCGGTTGATAAAGCACATCCTTTGCCAATTTTGAGGAAGTAACAATCAAGAAGACCGAGTCTCTCACCACCATTTCATTCTAGAGGATTTCCTCATAGCAACCTCTGAAACAAGGATCCTATTTTTAGCTATTTTACAGGATGTCATTGATCTTTAATGAGGTTTTTGTAGTTAAATTTGTTTCCTACCATTGTGGCATGATCTCAGAACTAATTGTGTCTATAAGACACATTATTGAAATTGTTTCATAGGTATTAATTGATAGTTTTCAAATACAGTTCTATATACCAGTTATTTACAGTCTTATGATGAAACATGTTCTGAACTTATTCAAATCAATATAATCTACATGTTGTTTTGAGTATCCATTGGTGTTGAAGTACCTCAATCCCAAAGGAGAGAAAGGGCCCACTCACCTGAGGAGATTTGAGGATTGATATTTCGTGCATGATCATTATTCCTAATAAGTTTGAGTTCTAGTACTTTGATTTGAATGGTTATTTGAATGTAGTCTTATATTTCCATGATTTAGCATATTTCCTTATTGTTATTTCAATTCATGTGAGCATTTCAATTCATGTGTGCATTTCAATTCAATTAAGTATTTCCTTTGAAAGCATTTTTATTACAACAACGTTGTTTCAATAGATTAGATGTATTTCTTGAATTTTTCTTTTATTTCGTGAGCTTAAAAGTTGTATTTACTTTCCATAGTATAGAAGAGAAAGAAGAGAGCAATGCCAACCAAAACCCCCAAAAGAGAACCACCCTAACAATTGTGTTGTATACAACTTCATTGCATACAACCTAGGACACAACCCTAGTTTGAGAATGACACCAAAAATTGAATCTGTTGGTTAAATGATTGGAGTTACAATGACCCGTCACTCTATTGTGGTAAGAATTGCTTAAAAGGGCAGCTCAAACACCTCAATCTTTCATCAAATTCTTCCTTTCTTCAATATTTTTCTATATAATATTATAGAGAACAACATCTTCCTCCTGATCTTCAATAGTGCAATACTTTTCCAACATCATCAATTGTTGACGCATTGATCAATTTCTGGTTCTTCAACCCAAACTATTTGATCCTCATCATTCAATGGTTGGGTAGGAGGATAGAGTATAAGTTTATTGGTACCATTTCCATTTGAGATGATCATGTTGCTAGACATGTACCCTATAAACGCATCGATCTTGGCCACCATGTCATTCGTAGTATAAGACAAGAACCTCTTAGACTTTCCTTTGGTTGTAGGACAATGAAATCAGTAGGGTATTCCCAAGATTTTACCACCACAACAATTTCCTCAAGGACTCCTTTAGGCCTTACTATTGATTTATTCGTTAGTTGCAATATTATAGTTGTTGGCCTCAGTCCTTCCAACTTCAGTCATCCATGACTTTCTTGGTCATGACATTGATTGCTACCCCTAAGTCAATCAAATTATTTTTATTGTAGTTCCATTGATAGTGACATTCACCAAAGGACTACCTGGATCTATGTATTTAGTTAACACAGAGTTTCCAAGCATGATGTCAGCCAACTATCTAATGACTTAAATGGATATTTTTCTTTTCTTCCTAGCTTCTTTATACATAGATCCTTGATCAACTTGTTGTAAATAGGCACATCCTTGATGGCTTGAATGAGTGGAATTTTTACATAAATGTCCTTCAACTAATGGAAAAAATCAAAATCAAAATCTAATTGAGGGCTAGTTTTGCTCTCTTACAATCTTTCTGAAATGGGGGTCCATTGAATTGCATCTTACTTTTGTTTGGAATTATGTTCATGTTGTTGTGGATCATCTTGCAATGTCTTCTATATTTGTTGTGTATTATCTTACAAAGAACTATGGTTCATTTGGTATCTCCATGATTGTGGGTTTACTTGGTGGCACAAGTGTTTCTTCCTGAATGGAGATGGATATTATTGACATCAATTGAATAAGAAAAGTATTGGGTTGATTCAATGTTATAGGCTAGTTGAGAAGCTTTATTATTGGGGTTAGTTGTTGGTTGAGCTAGCAATTGAGTAGTTTTTGGTTGAGAGCTAGATTGGGGTTTGACATCAAAGCTTGTTGTTGTGGGTAGGGAGGTTGTTGGTAGGTTTGTTGGTAGTTAGGAGGTTTATTTCTCCATTATTTCCCTCCTCTCTAAGGTTGCTACCATGAATAAGGGGGTTGTTACCACTACTATTTTGAGAACCGAGGTTGTCATGGTTTTCGATATTGGCTAGGGTAAGGAGCCCATCCTTGTTGAGTATTATTCCAAGGTGGGGGTTGCATATTGTTATATGAAATACTAGCCCAATTTTGAAAAGATGGCATGGGATCTTGTGACATACCTCCTTGTCTTGGCAGCCATGGCTTCCTTTAGGCAACGTATAAAAATTTCCCATCCTCTATTTCTATCATTTTGAACTCTGTACAACCTCCTTTCCTTCTGTAATGTTGGTCAGTCCCTGCATGTGCAATCAACTTTATTTCTTCTACAATAATGGAAAAGCTCTGCAATTGTTGCCTTTGCATCCTCTCTCTTCTTCTTTACATGTAGAGCATCAAGCTAGGTGGCCATGTCATTAAATATTTCTTATTTCATGTTCTTAAACATGTTTGTAAATTCCAATTTAGATATTTCCCCAATTCCTTTGGCAGTTGCTCCTCCCTTTGATCTAACACTTCTTATTTTTTCATCGTTGCTCTAGAATAGTTCCTGCAGGCTTCACAAATTTCCTTAAAAGTGGCTTTGGAGATGTTTCCAACTCTTATTAAATATAAAGCATCCATATCTTCCTCACTAAGTCCTTTTAAGAAAAGTAACTTGAGAGACTCGGGAGGCAACCTTATATGTCTTGACTTTTAAACACAAAATAGGAATCTCTCTAGGTAATCTTCTAGTGGCTCATCTTCCTTGTGCCATCTTGAAGAGTTCATCTCCTCCTCTACTACTTGGCCTGTAGTAGTCTTGGTACTTGAGCAGAAACTTGTCTTTCATCCCCTGTTAGGTAGTAACAACATTTCTTCCTAGGCCCATAAACCATCTCAAGGCTACATCCTTAAGTGTATCAAGGAACAACTTCAGCTTATGTGCATCAGTTTTATAGTCATAACTCCTGCATAAGACATCAAACTCAAACAAGAAAGTGTTTGGGTCTTTAGTCATAGATCCATGAAAATTAGGAAGAGTTGATGGAGAGATGTTCTTCATTTGAGAAGCTTAATTGTTATTGGAGATAGGAAACTCAAATGTGCTTGGTTCCCTTGCCTCTTCTTCCATGTTTTGATTCACCTCCTCTACCATGTTAGTTGATTCAGAACAACTTCAGAAATCTCACTTGGGAGGGAGTGTTCTATCAACAAACCCTGTATAGAAGAGGATGTTTCTTCTTCAAAATTAGAAGTAATTTATGCTATTTGAGGATTGGGTAGGAATCTACCATAGGCATCTCTATGACGGTGCATACATCAATTGACTCAACTCAATCAACATTCATTAGTGGGGGTTTTGAAGGTGGAATTTCTACAACCTAATCTGTTCTAAGAAATTCAGAAATGCAAAACCTCACAAACTCCTATAACTTGGAAATATCCCCGAAAATGGTGCCAAAAATGGTGGTGCAAATCAACTTATAGTAATTAATATGTTGTACATTGAGTTACATTCATTTAATTATCAAACCAGGAGCGTAGACTTGAAATACTGCCAATGTTGTATGCATAGTTATAGTTGATCTAGGAGGTTAGAAAGGAAATAATTGTCACATAACAATATTGAAAGTAAAATAAAGCTCGAGACTTGAAAAATGAACTATTGCTAAATTTTATTACTGAAACAAAGTTACATATTCAGAAAGTATATTGTTCCTAAGTAAATATGCATGAAATGAAACAATAACGGGGATTTAGCATACCTCAAGTGGGCCCTAACTTGGTTGTTAATCTTTTCCTAACTCTGTAACTAAAAACTAATGATGTAACTCATATCTTTATTGATTTTCATAAAACACTATATCTAGGAATAAAAAGATCGAGTAATCACTTATATCTAATTCCAAATCGACTCTTGACTCTCCTCTACTCACTAACTAACTAACTAACTTGTTACTAGGCACCAACCCTTTCCTTTATACCTTATCATTTATAAGCACGTGAGAAGAAGAAGAATACAAAAAGGAGTCTTCAACAAAATAAGTGAGAGATTCGACACATGTTTGAAATACACAACAAGTGTTCGACTAATAATCAATTCTTCACAAAACACACAAGTGTTAATCTAACAATCAATTCTTCACTAGTTATTTATCAATGACCAAATCAAAGATTGATTTGTTTCCCATTTTTCCATGTTCTTGTTGTAACTACTTCTCCAATGGTGCATAAGGACTTGAGTGTCATCACTTCATGTTTCAAAATATCTTCATAAATGTGGGCTCTTTGTTGTGAATAATTTCCTTATGTTGCGGACGAGTTGTTGCAGAGACAACTTATTTGACTACGAATGAGTTGATGTGGATAGGTTACTTCACTGCATATGGCAAATTGCTTATAACCAAGAGTGGCATCAACACATATAATCATCCAAACAATTTATTGGAATAACAAGAACAATTTTACACATAAGATAACAAAATATAGATAATTAGATATAACTATATCAATTAGTCATTATGCCAAAATTTCATGGTTGTAATAATGATGTTCAACAATGTACTTAGGAAATACATAGACATGGCTACAATGATCTTATCAAAATACAAAAGATGAGTTGTTATGAAATCAATTAATACACTCATCGATGTGGTTTGGGAAATGGATAGGATGAGGGATATGGAAGATGATAAGATATGCCCCCAAGTATAGGGGTGATGGGAAGAGATGTAAGGTTTGATATGACTTTATCCTATAAGTCTCAAAGCATATTTGGTCATGATAAAAGGGAAGGAGTGAGGAAAATTGGATGGGTTAGATATGATAGGGATGGGTTGATTAGTTAGGATTAGATGGGATGTGGGATGGGAGATAAATAGGATGAGGGATGTGGTATAGGATAAGATGGGGGATATGGAAGATGATAAAATATTCCCCCAATTATAGGGGATGGATTAAGGGATAGATGTGGTGTGCCCCAAGTGTAAAGTAGGGTGTCTGTGTGGATGGATGGATGGGTTCAATTTTCCCCTGTGTAGGGTAGGATGGGAAGTGAGAGGTATCTAAAATGGATGATGCCCCCAGCGGATGGTAGTAAGAATGCCCCACCATGATGATGATGACAGTTTAAAAGGGACATGAGGAGGATTGGATGAAAAGGAAAGGATCATCGATTTCTCACATATGTGTGATCCAAGGGAAAATGGATGTGAATGTGATGGATGGAAGGAAAATAACATCAATGATGAACAAAATATGAGCCTAATGACACATGTTTTAAGGCAAGAGTTGGACTAAAATAGAAGTGTGACCAAGGTCTAAACAATACTTGGAAACATGCAAGCCCTATGTCTCTATGAGATCAAAGTGTGTGTGATTGTGATGGTTAATTACCACTTGAAGTGAAGACTTAATGGGTAGTATGTGAAGACAAACTAGCCAATGTATAGGAGTGATTAAGTCAAATAGGTGGATGGAGGGTGAATGGAAGGCTAAGTTGTGCATTACTCATTGTCACCTAGGCATCCATAGCCCCGATGGAGATGCATTTGATTCTTGTCATAACATTTCTATATTGCTAGTCGTGCATCCATAACCCCAAAGAGAGATGTTGAAAAAAACCCTAGAGGGATTTTTGAGGTGGATTTTATTTGATCTTTTGAAATTTTGATATGTTTTTTTTTGCTTTTTTATATTTGGAATTTTTGCATAAAGAGGTTCCACACTCTTTAGAACTCGTCAAGGGTTAAGAATCACTAGTGGCTTGATGGGGAGATGGAAATGACTGTGGATATGACATTGGCTAGAGTTTCAAAAGATGTGCCCAAGGGTATTCACCACAAGTTGATTAAGTATGTTAAAGTGTGTGGATCTCTAGGAGGACAATTGTGCTTGAATGTTGGAGGTAATAGTAGACCAAGGTCACATAGTTGTAGTAGGTACTATTGCCTTATAACATGTGTGAGCAATATGATCTAGTGTTCAAAGGAATTGATTGGAAGAGGATATAAATGGATGTGATGATAATAATGGATTAGATTGGATGGAAGGAGCATGGGTGCGAAGGAAATAATATTCGTGTGGAGGCGGTGAATTATGTGCTCAATCCATTTTTAGGTGTTTGGTATTTGTAGGGGAATTAAATGATTTATGATTGGTTTGAGTGGTTGGGATGGTAGGATCAACAAGAGGAGAGGTAAAAATGGGTTGTGATGGAGTAGTGTTGCTAGTTTTAGGTTTATACCCTAAGCCTAAACAACCTATATTTTGAGGAATGAAGATGGGTTCATGAATGCCTTGTTCATGGATGCCTAATCCTTTGCCTTGATATTTCATTATAGTGAAAATATTTTTGGCTATATGATATGAAGTGGATGGGGAATATGATGCCATGTGGTCATCATGAGACTAGGGGGTTGTAGTTTTGTCATCCACTAAGAGGTCGAACTTAACAAAGGATGAGAGGTGAGATTTGTTTTGGTTTTTGGTTGGTGAGGGATGTTTGGATGTACGATGAGATTTGGATGGTTGATGATGTTTGGATTTTGATTGGGATTTAGATGGTGGGTGATGGTTAGAGAGAGGATTGGGATGGAAAGGTGGTGGATAAAGAGGTACAAGGATAATAAGCCATCAATTAATAAGGTTTTGGACATAAATCCTAAATTACATGTAACAATTGGTCGAATGTCCATGGGTGCGATGGAAGTTGCAATAATAGTGTTATCAAAACCCAAATGGTTTGGAAAGGTTTTGATTGTGTGATTTTATTTTGGAATGGATGATCATGTTGAAGATTTTTAGACAATGGAAGATGGTGGTCAAGGATTATCCCAATGGAGTGAAGTGGTTTGGGTTAAATGGTTTTGGGGAGTAGGAAGTAAAGGTACATGATTGGGTGGATTATGATATGTTTTGGTTGATTTGGATTTGTGAGTTGGATTATATTATTGTGGCTTAGAAGATGAAGGGGGTGGATTAGGCCTAGGGGCCAAAGTGGATGGTTTGGGCTTAAAGCCAAGTAGATTTGGTTGATTTTGGATTGGTTGGAGTATGTGGTTTTGAGGTAAATGGTTTTGGCTTAGGATTATATTGTTTGGGATTAGTAGATGTAGATGAAGGGGATGGGGTATATTTAGATGAAGGGGATGGGTGTGATATGGGGGTCACATTAGATTTGGGTGATGTTAGGGATGAAGGATATTTGGGAGATGGGTGTGGTGTAGGAACCACATTAGATTTGGTCGATTTAGGGGATGAAGTAAATGAAGGTGGCATATGAGCCTTATTAGATTGGGTAGGAGATGGGGTGGGGAGAGGATTGGTATTGGATTTATTAGGTTTAAGATTTGGTGACTTAGGAGTCATATTAGATGTTTTAGGATTGGGGGATGGTGGAGATGAAATAGGATTAGAGGATAAGATAGTGTTAGGTTTAGGTGATGAAGGGGTTAAGATAATATTATGTGTGGATGAATAGGATGAAGGTGACTTAGGAGTCAGATTAGATGGTTTAGGATTGGGGGTAGAAGGGGATGAGGGTGACTTAGGAGTCATGGTGGATGAGATAGTTTTGACAGATTGGGCTTAGGTGATGGAGGGGATGAAATAGGCTTAGAGGTTGAATTTTATGGTGGATTAGGGGATGTGATACTATCTAGGAGAAAGTTTGAAGGATAGGATTGGGATTATGAAGATGATGATGATGGGGGATAATAATTTTGGGTTAAGTTGTTGGGATTGTTGTGGATATGTGAATGGGACTTGATTATAGGTTTTACGATGATTGGATTTAGGAGTTGATATTTTGGATGGTGGTGGATTATCCGCATGAGTTTTTATGGGAGGAAGGTGTAGGTAATGATGATTGATAGGGATTTGGAGGTTAAAATTTGGGATGGTTGTGTGGGGCTTGGGATTGGTGACTAGATTAGCAAGGACATAA
The DNA here is from genome assembly GCA_018340775.1 of Taxus wallichiana var. yunnanensis. Classification (NCBI taxonomy): domain Eukaryota; kingdom Viridiplantae; phylum Streptophyta; class Pinopsida; order Cupressales; family Taxaceae; genus Taxus; species Taxus wallichiana. Next base: position 183,722,302 of record CM031238.1, on the reverse strand, counting down.
AGGAGGTCCTCTTGGTCTAGGTCAAAGTTAGTGAGGTAGTCAAATTCGATGTAATTGGCTTGTGGGGATAGTGGTTTATGTTGATTAGGTCAAGGTGTGGATTGAGATGATTTGGTTTTTTCAAAGAGGAATTCAATGGGGTGAGGGTAGGGATCTTAGGAAGGGGAAATTATGGATGGGGTTGGTTGGGAGATGATGGTTTATGAGGTGATTATTTGATACATGATTTAAGATCGGATATTTGTTGATTGAGTTGTTGGATGGTTTTTAGGATGTTAGGATCAATATGGGATGGTTGATTTGGATGGCAATGAGGGATTGGTTGAGGTAGGATGTGAGATTTGTTTATTAAGGTATTGGATAGTGTGTGGGATTTCATGATCAAAGCGAGATGGTTGACTTTGATGGGTGGGGATGATGGGATAGCTTGGTTGATGGATTTAGAAAAGAGGTAGGGGTTTGGATGTTGGTTTGGAGAGGATGGGGATTGAGGATCAAAGGCCATGGTTTGATAAGATGTGTAGGTGATTATATTTGGATTAGGTTGGTTAATTAAGGATGGTGATGGGATTTAGATTGGGATTGTTTGATTAAGGATGGTTGATTATGATGATATTTTATTGATTAAAATTTTAAGGTGATAGGATGGTTAAGGGTGTTCACAAGAAAGCAACAAACATGCAACACACACCCTAACTAGTCAAGTGGGATTGTAATCAAGCTATAGCCCGCTTTCAATACCACACACCAATGATGGTGCCACAAACTATCTCTCTACCTATGTGCCGATCCGGGGTCAAGCCAAGAGTGATCTTGGGAGTACATCCTTCTTGTACTATAACGTGATATGCAGCCAAAAGGTTTCCTAGACTAGGATATACGAGCTCACTAGGGAGTCCCCGATATACCTTGTGGTAAATGGGGCCCAAGTCTATGTTGCAATGATGTTATCTAAGTCCTAGGTATTGGGACGTGGAAGCCCCTCACTTCATATTTCTCTTAAAACAAGCAAGCGTTTAGCCAATAATGACAACTCTCTAAGAATTTATATACCCCAATGGAACATGGGGTGTGTTGATGTGCGTGGAGATGAAGCCCACGGTCACAAGAACCCTAGGACTATGGAAAGTGTGTGGATGTCACTTCCATGTCACGTTACCCCTATAAAATAATAAAGGGAATACTAGTTGCTTTTGATCCTCAAGGTCGTCGAGGACACGAAAGGAGAGCATACACCGTTTTGCCTTCGAGATAAAAAAGCAACAAAAGGAAACACACAAGAAAGATAATGCAAGAAAATAAATGTTAGATGATAAAATGAAATGATAAAGATTATGTGATTAGGTCTTTAAGAGGAGGCCCTATAAAACAAATATTAGTAGTTTTATTATAACCCCAATGTCTTTGACCGATTGTGCTACAAAACAAAGGGTTAATAGTTTTAGATTGATTTTTATCTTTGGTAAGCATAGGAAGTTGCACACAAAGTGTTAGTAGTTTGGAACAAGAAAATATAACTCAATGTGTAGTTAAAATGACAAGATTTAGGAAAATGAAAACCATGAATAAATTATCCTATAAAATTCTAAATTAACACTTTCATTACATAGATCTTTTTATGCCTTTCCGGAAAAAAAAACGGAGTTGTTTCGAGTTCAGGATCAAAATTTATGGCTCTCAAAATTTAGGCAACAAAATCGCTACAACACGAACATAAGTGCCAATATTATAGGTTCCAAACTATGTAGCATAGGTGCCAAAGTAGGGAAAAGGTGCCAATACAAGTCACAAAGGCGTTAATGTATGAAAAAATCCTAAAATGGGTCCAAAAATGCAATCACAAAGATTCAAGGCTAAAGCATATAGGTGTTGAAACATGCAACATAGGTGAAAAAATAGGGCATAGGCACCAATTTATGGAAAAGGTTCCATTCCATGTAGCATACGCGCCAAAACACGGTCATAGGTGTTGTTTAGTGCTAGGAACGAAATTTGAGCTCAAAACTCAAAATTTGAAGGTGTAAACAAAAGTGAAAATTATTGAAACTTTGATAACTTGTTCTAGGGATAAAATAGAGTTGAAAACAATAAATAAGTGGGGGTAAGCCCCACAAAGGTGGGCACTAAAAATGTATTGCAAGAAAATAGTAGCTTGTGAATGCAAGAAAAACAAACAAGTTGTTCTCTTAATGTAATCTTCTCAAACAATACTTTAGATAGAGCAATGGATTAAAAATGAGAGAGAAATAATACATGGACTCACTAAGAAGATGCAAATATCATACCTTTTGTTGTTGTGGATTTTCTCTTGATTGATTTTTGGTTTCTTCGATGTTGGTGGAGACACACATGGAGCAACACCTCCCCTTTATTGCCTTTTAATTGCTTAATTGATGTAGATGAATTGATTTTAGATGAATGATGGATTGATTTAAGATGGATGATGGATTGATTGGATAAAAGGATAAAATGGATGATTGATGAAACAAAATGGCAAAGCTTTGTTATGGATTCTATGACTTAACTCTCATGGAGGAGGAGAACTCAATTTATAGTTGAGGGTGGATGATTCAATGGCTAAGATGAAGCCAAGTTGGATTTGGATCAAGGGTGGAGAATGCATGTGAGGATTAGAGGATTCTAGAGTGGAAGACTCTAGAATTTGAATTCAAAATTCATGGAGGGAAGAAGCTTCCATTGAATTAAAAATTCAATAGAAGGAGAGATTTAGAGAGGCTTCTAGAAATAAAAGCCTCTAGATTTAGAGGTATGAGGATGTGATTAGGATTAGAATTAGATTACGTTAATAAATATGATTAGGGATGAGGCTACATGGAAAGGTTATGTGTAGGGATGTGTAGGGTAGGTGGGTAGGTAGATGTAGGAATATTAAATTCCTAGAAAATGTTAATAAGGATTATGATAGGATAATATGATATAATAATGAAATAAAAGTGATTAATGATAAGATGGGATAAAATAATGAATTAAGAGGATTAATAATGGAATGATGGGATAAATGATAAATGATGATAAAATGATAAAGGGTAAATATGATAAAATGGATTAAATAATAATAATTAATCTTGTGATTAATTATTATATGGATGATGTTGGGATATTTGTGGGATAGATTAATCATAATTAATCATGCAAACATTTATATGTCTACATCACCCATACTTGAACATAAGATAGATTGATCTCAATTACAATAACATATTACAAAGTGGTGTTTACGTCCTATAAGAGTAATAACAATTGATAATCAATAGTTCTATAAAATCAAAAGAAAAGCAAAACAAATTACAAATCCATACTCAAAATTCATTTGGACATAACATTCAAAAGAATTATTTCAAAGAATGACTCAATCATTCTAGAATTTACATATCTAGGAAATTAATAGTCAATCATAATAGAGGTCTACTTAAGAAAAACATGAAAGTAAGAACAATCTCCCTATATTCATTAATGTTACAAAACAATAAAGAGTTTCTCACACTTTACAAACATGTAGCTTATAGAGAGGAGACTCCAAAATACTACTGCTCTTAACTTTTCCACATGATGACACCAATATGTCACAAGATTCAAGGATTATTCATTAGGAACAACCATTTTAGGATTGGAGAAAAACTACATGTGAATACTTTGTCAAAATAACCATTGTTTTTCCTTTTATAGAATGACAAAAGCATTAACTATGCACATTTATGATGGGTCAGTAAGTACGTTGTTAAGTGCATACAAGATACCATTTTACAATCCTTGGTAGATTCATAGCTATAGAGGTCCAAATTCTAAGATCTAAACATTGACTACTAGTATACATGTCAAAAAAAAAGTTACGTTACGATTTATATCAATAGTCTTGTCCACAAATATTCAAAACATGTAATTATTTGGTTTGGAGGAAGAGAGCTCTTTTGAGATTTAGTATGATACATTATTAAAGATTCTCCTTATGCAGGCCATACCAAGTGTGGGAGTTGTCCAAATTTAAAGATACAAACATTAATAACTAGTATATTTTATTTTAAAAACTATAATATTTAATAGCTAATTATCCATAAGGTTTTAAATTGATAGTTTTCTTCCACAATTAAAAAACATGCAATCTCTCTCTGTCACGAAGGAGAGATATATTCTAATGTTTAATGTCATACATTCTTAAACGTTGTCCTATAATTCATACAATGTGTGGAGGCATCCAAATTTAAGGATTCAAACATTGATAAACAATATACTTTGGATGGAAAAAGCTATAATTTGTAATAGCCAACTTTGCATAAGATTTTAAATCAATAGTTTTACTCCTCAAATAAATTAAAAACATATATTCTCTCTAGTCATGAAGGAGAGAGTGTTCTTTTATGATTCGGGATGATACATTCTAAAAGTTTTTCCTTCCAATATTTTGCATAATAGCCATATTTATGTATCTCTTTTAAGATGAGAATATGTTATGGTACATCCTTAAAGGATGTATTTTCCCAAACCGTGCATCATATCCATTTTCTTGTGCTTTATTTTCCTATCTCTATTGCCCATCATATGTGGATATTTAGTTAGATGCCTCCCCTATAATGTAGATATTGCAACAAATTTTCAATAACAAAGCACTAATAAGGCTATCCAAAGATACCAAGATACTAGATAGAAAAAGCTATAATTTGTAATATTTAATTTTTCCTAAGGTTTTAAATTGATAGTTTTCTTCCACAAAAAAGGTCAATTCTCTCTTGTTGTGAAGGAAAGAGAATTCTTCTATGGTTTGTGATGATATATTCTAAAAGGTTTTCCTTTCCCAAATCATGCATGATAGCTATATTCTTACATTTTATTTAATAATATGTTGTCATTTTATATCTCAACTTCCCATCAAGTGTGGGAATGTAGTTAGATTCCTCCCCTATAATGTAATTATTGAAACAAGTTTAAAATAACAAAGTAGATGAAAGGCCCAAACTCGTCTCAAAGCGTCTAAACAAGGTTATAAAATTTATTAAACATCAAATTTATCTAAGTTATCGGGAATGTTATCAAAACCGTATTTTTCTAATACAATGATAGAAAGGGACATCTTGGGGCCCCACAACATTTGTGAAGTTAACTAAAAATTATGTGTCATATTTAGTTACAACAAAATCCATTGCATGGAAACATGGTTAGACATGTGTATTAACTCATGCCAAATCGGCCAAATATAAGAAAAAATTATAGACTCAAGAGACCAAAATGAAGATAATATATTTCTCCTTCCCTCATTTGGGTTGTTTTTTATTTGCAACTCTATCTCGATCCAATTGTTCATACATTGTATAAATATACCCCTTGGGTCATGTATTCCTTAGTTTGGAATTTGTAGGATGTGTGTACAAAAACTATATGCATAGAACACGTGTGTGCACATATATACATACACAAACGCAAGATTTGAAAGTTAAGTAAATATTGAAGAGTTTACAAATCATGTTTATTTGTATCTACAAGTACAAAATATTAACTTCAAAGACATTCAAATAAGCTTCGCCTAAATATAGATATTAATTTACATCATGTGTACAATTTTCCCTCATTCATATAATTCATGTAGCACTAGAAGAACCTACTTAGGAATATGCATGGGAAAAAAAAGCTTGAAAGGTTCAAGTAAGAATCTTTAAGTGAAAATATTCGCTCAAATGTGTTTGATATTTAATCTATTCTTATGATCTATAAAAATTCTATAAAATGCACAAGCATATGGATCACAAAAACACAAAGGCAAGAGATTGTGTATATTGAAAAGGCCGCAATATAAGGAAAATTCTCATAAAACATCATATAAATTATTTGAAAAGATGACATCCAAAAATTACTCACTACTAAGAATACTCACAAAGATAAAAAAATAAAATAAGAAAGACGATAAATCCAATATAGAAGAACTAAAAATAGTTATAAAATGGGAGATTAAACATAATTAATTCAAAGGAGGAATAAAAGATCTAAAAAATCTGACCTATTAAATAGTAAATTGTCATTAGAAAAATAAGAAAATTCAAACCACATTTTGAGAAAAACCATTAATGGAATACGAAAAGAAGATCTTCACCAAAGACAAAACCTACAAATCTCCTAGAAAACCTTATGTTCCTATGTAAATCACAAACACAACCATGCACTTGATCATGAAGTGTCAAAACTGAGATAAAGTTATTTACATTCTAATTATGTTCCTTTTAATTCCTTTTGAGGAATCTTTCGTAATTTTACCATATTTTTTATCCCAAAATTTATTTCGAGTATTATTTACATCATTGGAAAGATATTATATAGACCCACAACTTTTCTATTGTATGTTTTTGCAATTTTGTACAAATTTCTAACGCTTTTAAAAGACTTAAAAATAATATTTTGACACAAAAAGGAATCTTTCGTAATTTTTGCATTATTTTCACTTAGACCTCCAATTTGAGAGATTTTTAAACCACTAGAAAAATATCAAGAGACCTATAATTTTTTTCTATACACCTTTGATGATTCCTATGGATTGTTTCAAATTTATAAACTAATTAAATATAAACTTTTATAAGATTTTGTTTTATTCTTTTGAAAATCTAAAACAATCCATAAGGAATCATCAAAGATGTATATTAAAAATTCATAAGCCTCTTTAATATATTTCCAACAATTTAAATATTGCTCCAAACAAAGGTTACTAATTAAGCAAATATTGAATAAATAGATGCCTAATTCTATATTATGTAACAACACTGAATATAAAAAATTAAGCACATATTTGACCCAAGCAAAATAATCTAAAAATATGAAACCCTAGTTGCAAATGAAGGGATAGAAAGACTTAGTTGATTCACAATAATCCCAAAAGTATACCGAACTACAAAACTGCTAGAACAATAACTCGAGTGTCTCAATCAGACCCAAAAATACATGAGTGTCAGAAGTGCCTAGACTAGGGCTCCTATGGAGGGTCAGGGATGCCTGGGGTGTCAAAGACCTATTCTGGGCACCCATGACTGCTCAGAAGCTGTGGAACTCAGTTTCGTAAGGTCACGAGATGTTCGTTAGTTTTCACCTTTGATCACCTGTATGTCGTTACACTTTGTTGTTATTCACCTAAAACCTATAATAAAAAAGAAGCACCTGTAAAACCCTCAAGCCACATCAGATCCTAAAAATGAAAGATGTAAAATGAGGGGTCAGACTGTCCTCAGTTGTTAATAAAGTGAACTTACTAGATCGAGCGTTGCGCTACATCTCGACCCCAATGTAGTTATGTGTGTGTGTGTGTGTCGAAATTGTGCCCTAGGTGGCTCTTGTGTGTGTCACACTTGATAACAAGCAATAGCTAGATGTAAAATATGTAGATAGATGTGTGCATGAAAGAATGAACTTCCCCTCCTATAAAGTGTATGCAGAAATGGCAGTCCCTTGTCCCTTGTGTGGAGCTAGATGGATGCTTGAATTCTCTTAGAATAATCTTGAGATGCAACCTTAGGTGATGATAGTTAATGCTTAGTGTTTGGTCCTTTATTATGATCACATAGCTTTGTATTTATATGATTCCCTTGTTTGAATTTTGTAATTAACCACTACAAGGCCAACTAATAAGAAATAAATATGCCCAAAATAGCTAGAAAGGACCCAAAAGATGTGAACAAAGTACAAATAGGTTGGGGTGCCTAGAGGGGACAGGGGTGTCTAGCGTTGGCGTCTGGTTGGGTCTTTGGTGTCCAATGAAAAATGCATAAGTATGAAAAGACAGACTGGGAAAGAAGGGGTATAAGACCAAAAGAGGAAACAAAAAGCAATTAAAGATGGCCAAAGACAATGATCAATTAGTACTTTTCTCGCTTAGGAATCATATGAATAGTGGTATGTGATCAGGACTAGATAAATACCCAAAGTGTGTGATTTAGTGTCTACATTTTCCCCACTTTATGTTGTTGAGTGAATGCTTGATAACATAAAGTAGATAAGAGATGTGTACCTGATAACCATGTAGATTGATGGAAAAAGCATGCCGAGAGAGACAAGAAAAAACATGGAGTGATAAAAATGTGAAGTGTGGAAGCTAGAGAAGAGGAAGTGAAAAAAAAGTGATGATTAATGACCCTAGGATGGGAACGTATGTGTGAATGTTGCATTGTACCTATTTTTGATGTTGTTTCAATGTTTGATGATGTGTGATTGATGTGACTACCACTTCCCATAAGGATGGACCTACAAAAGAGAAGAATGAACAAGTAGTCAAATACGCGTATATATGATCAAAATGTGTAAAAAGTGTGTAAAAGTATGTAAAAATGAAAAAGGAACATGTGCACCTGATTCATGATGAGTGAAAAGAGATAGAAAGGATCCTGAAGATGTTGTAGAAGACTAATTTTTTTGGGTGATCTCACGCTAGTTGTGTTGAGCGCAATTTTTCTCGGTGATCTCACGCCAAGAATCAAATAAGTCCTTTATCTTTTCATTTGAACATAGGGTTTTAAATTTAAATTGTTGAATTGCTTAGATCAAATTTATACTTAATTGTTTATATTCGGTGTTGTTATATAATATACAATTATTTATTTCAATTTTTTTTTTTTTTTAAATAATTTAAAAAGAAAGATGCAAAATGAGGGGTTCGACTGTTTTGGTCACAAGAAAGTGAACTTATGATCGAGCATTGCACTACATCTCTGACCCAATGTAGTTCTATGTGTGTGTGTGTGTCGAAATCGTACCCTAGGTGGCTCTTGTGCATGTTGGGTTCACCAAATTATTAAGCAAATATTGAATAAATATATGCCTAATTCTATATTATGTAACATCACTAAATATAAACAATTAGGTACATATTTGAACCAAGCAAAATAAGCTAGAAAATATGAAACCCTAGTTACAAATGAAGGGATAGAGATACTTAGTTGATTTGCAATAATCTTGAAGGTATGTCGAAATGGAAAACTACTGGAACAGAACTCAAAGTGTTGCAATCGGACCCTTAAACATGTAGGAATGTTGGAAGTGTCTGGACTAGGGCGCTATGGAGGGTCAGGGGCACCAGAGACCTATTTTGGGTGCCCGTGATCGCTCGGCTACGAACTTAGTTTTGCAAGGTCGCGAGATGTTCGCTGGTTATCACCTTTGACCACTTGTATGCCGCATTTGCACTTAGTTGTTATTTGCCCGAAACCCGTAATCGAAAGAATCACCTGCAAAACCCTCAAACAACATCAAATACTAAAAATAAAGATGCAAAATGAGGGGTCGAACTCTCCTCGGCACAACAAAGTGAACTTACTACCGAGTGTTGCACTACATCTCAGACTCCAATTTAGTTCTATGTGTGTCAAAATCATTCCTTGTGTGGCTCTTGTGCATGTCACGCATGATAATGAGCAATAGCTAGATGTAAAAGACATAGATAGATGTGTGCATGAAAGAATGAACTTCCCCTCCTATGAAGTGTATGCAAAAATGGCAGTCCCTTGTCCCTTGTGTGGAGCTAGATGGATGCTTGAATTCTCTTTAGATTGCTCTTGAGATGCAACCTTAGGTGATGATAGTTAATGCTTAGTGTTTGGTCCTTTTATTATCTTCACATATTTTTGTATTTATATGATTCCCTTGTTTGAATTTTGTAAATAACCACTAAAAGGCCGACTAGTAAGAAATAAAGATGCGTAAAATGGTTAGAAAGGACCCAAAATATGTGAACAAAGTACAAAGAGGTCGGGCGCCTGGTGTTGGTGTCTTGGCCGGGCGCTAGTGACCTAATGAGAAATGTCGAAGTATTAAAAGACAAACTGGGAAAGAAGGAGTGTAAGATCAAAAGAGGAAATAGAAAGCAAGTAAAGATGGCCAAAGATACTGATCAATTAGTAATTTTCTCGCTTCGGAATAATATGAATAGTGGTATATGATCAGGACTAGATAGATACCCAAAGTGTGTGATTTAGTGTCTATAGTTACAGTGAAAAGCTATGCCAAAATTGTGAAAGATTCTTTTTTGTGTCAAAAGATCCTTGTTTTATTATTTTGACAAATATATATATATATATGAAATTTGTACGTCTCCTTAACATATTCCCAACGATCTAAAGAACACCTAAATAGATGTTAAGATAAATGGTTATGGTAAAATTACCTCTAAAATGCACATAATTAGATTATAAGTAACCTTATGAGTCAACTTCCAAATGGGAAGAACTCAAACATCTTATCAATTTTGAGAAGATTGCGTGAATCCAATAAATGAACATGATAAAATGAGCATCCATCTAAAACCCAATAGTAAATTTATTTTTAAAATAAAAAGGAAAACACCGACCCAACTACCAAAGAGATGATATTCCCACAACCTAGATATAGTTTCCTTATCAAAGAGACTAAACACCCATCTTCTTTAGAAAATACAAAGATAATGATTAGTTTTTGGAAAATTGAAGGCGTGTACACATAACATGAATAAATTCATCTTATACCCAAGGATAAAATTTTGTTTACAAATCAAAAGAGATACATCCACCTAATATATAAACCTTAAAATGTACTCTAAATTAAAAAAATTACTCCAAAAAGTTTGGAAATCATATGCAAATGAAGTTGAAGTTTTCCAATAAATATATAAGAAAAAATACACAATGGAAAATAAAATAAATCTACTTGTTAAATTAGAGTACAAATACGTAAACCCCCAACTACCATGAATAAATTACTCTTTCAAAATTGTAGGGAAGTGTTGTCATCCTTTATCATTCTTTTTAGGGCTCGATTTATAGTTGGAGCCATCCTCTAGATCATCTATAATGGTCTTCCTTTAATACCTTGAAAATCCCTTAGAAGAAGTATCATAAATTAAAACATCAATTATTGTTTTCACTCCTCCCCACATTTATTTTCATTGGTGAGTGATATGAATGGGCAAAGATGTTGGGGTTTTTGTGTAAACGTGCAAGAAACGAAGTAAACAAGAATTACTTAAATATGTATATCTAAAATAAACTAAAACATACCAATAAGATTGAAACCAATTTTATGTTGGGAAAACCCTTTCAAATAAAAATTCCAACAGAACTTAAACCTTTTATTAACTTGAAAAAGCTTGCAAATATAATAACCAACATCCAAAGTTCTGACCTTTGATAATTAAGTATTTTCGACATACCCATCATAATGAGAGAATGTTCTTTTATAACTAAAGCACATCCTATAATTAACCATTCTTGGAAAGCAAGCTAAAGTATTCAAATAATACTTTAAATAAGAGATGTTGCTTTTACAATTAACTTGAGTTATAAAGATAAATTAGCCAAACTATTATCGTGCATAACCATTGTTTTTAAAGTAAAATGTCTAAAATAACCTAGCACCCTTGTGATGGGCATTGCATGGGTAGGTGACTACCAACAATATCCCCCTTGTTGCTTACTCCATCAGGGAGAACACAAACTCATTCCTTAGCAGGTTGTGGGCTATTAAACACATTGCTTCCACTGTACCAAGTAAATTTCTTAATACTTACTATCTTATTCAATGAATTTGCCTCATTCGCCTTTGTCTCCAATTTCTAGCACCACCTTATTCTCTTCTACCAATTCTATAACAAAATGATATTGCACATCAATGTGTGTTTCCTAAGCATGATACGCATGGTTATTTTCCAAAGTAATTACACTCTTTGATCACAGATTAACCTTACAACCTTTTGTACAAACCTAATTAAGGCACATAACCTTTGAATCCAAATTGCTTCTTTGCAAGCATGCATTACATTTATTGGTGTTTGTGACTTACCTCATCATCACTCGAGGTCTTATCCATCTCACATGGTGAGTCATCACGCTTAGGTGAGGTTGTAAGTCGTCAGATTGATATGACACATGATAGATTCCGTCATAGAATCTGCCATTGTCATATATCGTCGGTGCATCATAGGAGTTACATTCCATTTTGGAATCGTAACTCCTCTTTCCCTCATGGAGGGAATGATTTTCCAGGCATGGGAGTTACACATCACTCCCATATGTACCCTTCTTTTGATCTATGAGAATGAGTAGACCTATTCTTCTATGCATGATTTTCCTTCTTGTTTGATTTCACTTGTTGATTACTTAGAGCATTCACATCACCGTTAGAGTGCAACCTCTTCAATGTGCACAAGTTTCCATCTTGATCCTCATAGAATAATCTCACATGGTATCGGAGCTTTGATTCGATAAATGTACACTCATTTTTATCTAGTTAATTATTTCCGGTTTCGGTTTTATTGTTTATCGTGTAATTTTTTTATCGTTCTGAAATCTTACTACTCGGTTTAATAGTTTCATGTTTAGAGTTTGTGTTGTTTTCAAGGTTTGTGCATGTGCGCTTTTAGGTGTTTCTCCGTAAAATTTAGCTACCTATAGTTGTATTTGGTGGAAAAGTGGTTTAGATGTATTTATGGTGTTGGATTATTTAATTTTTTCATTTATTTATTTTGAAATTTTTATTTGGAAAGTTCTCCTTGCATCTCCTTTCCCCTTATATGCCGTACTCTTCCTCCCTCCCGGCTCTGTCAAGCTCGTAAAGAGCTCGGCGAGCTCCCAGTGAGCTCTCTGGTGAGTTTTCTTAACTCTACGAGTTATGTTTTTGCCTTAGTGAGTCAAGTTGGTCCTTTATCTTTAGCCTTGGGTTGTTGGTTTGACTCAATTCATGTCCTTGTTCAACAAGCTCGTGTTTTCCTTTGGCTCAACCATCGGGATGTGTTTTATCCCTATTCAATGAGTTAAGTCTTTGCAAGCATGTTGGGTTTGTGTTTTTCCTTGGCCCAATATCGTCGCCTTGGCTCATCTAGCCATGGATCTACCCCGCGTTTCATGTTGGCTCTTCCCTCAAGGCTTCCCTACTATTCATGTATTTCTCTATTTGACTCATCGTGCCAAGTTGGACTTGGCATGCATGTTCCGTCAACTCACCTCCCGATTCGTTTCTTTGCTCACCGGCCATACCTTGTCTACCCATCGACTTATGTACACGGATCCTCCCGCAGCTCAACCTCTTGCTCAGATTTGTACGTGTTCTGCATGCTCTCACTACGCAAGACGTTGTACCTTGTAACGCTTCCTTGAGCTTATCCCATGTTGAGTTTATCTTGCTCCAATTACACCCGCCTCGAGCCCAATACCCATGTCTCGGGCTTCGCTTGAGCTCCACATAGAGCTTCCTCTCGCTCGAGCATTTCAGCTTGCTTCAGATTATCCTCTCTTCTTGGCTCACCGCATCGAGCCCAATGTTTAATACGGTTCACCCTTCACATGGCCACTCAACCTCTCGAGTTGACCACCGAGCCACCTACCATGCCTTCCCTCTTTTATATAGCCCCCTCTTTTTAATTTTCCAAGCTTAGTTTAAACCTAAGTTTTTTTAAAATTACTAAATAAGGGATCCTTTTTAAAAAGGAAGGTTATTAATTTTTTAACGAGGTCTTATTTTTAATAGGATCTAGTTTAATTTAATTAAAGGTGGTCATCTAGCATTAGGAAGTTATTATTTTCGTTTATTGGCGTTATTTTTGTAATTTTTAAATTCCATTTTAATTTTTTTAGTAATTAGATTAGTTGGAAAAATAAATTTATGAAAACAAAGTTATTAGGCGTTTCAGGAGTGTGTAGTGCGTTCTAGAGATTTTTTTGCTTTCAAGAGAGATTTTCTTGCATCCTGAGAGGCTTATGGACTCATTCTGAGTCATTTTTAAATTGTATCACTCATTTTATTACTTGTAGGCTAGTGAGCATGTCCACCACAACCTTGTGGCAAGGGAGTTTCTCTATTGATGTAAGATGATATTTCTCACAAAGGACTGTGTTTTTCTCCCTTATTCTTGTTTTAGCATCGTCTTACCTTTACTTGTTACAGTGTCAAACCATCATATCAAAACTTGATTGCGGTCTCCATACTTCCATGTTATTATGTTGATTACAAGGTGAGTGATTGATTGTTTCATGACACACATTCACATCTGATTGTAATCAACACACTAAACTATAAAGTGCCACAAATAGAGGGGTGAAAATATTATTATGGGGTGTGTGTGCTTCTTTTCTTTTTGTATTCTCGTTTTTATCTCTCTCGCATGATGGATGCTCTTTCGGTACCTTTGCTCACACTTTATTTAACTTCTTTAAATGGAAATAAAAATGGTAATGAAACTAAGGGGTAAAGGATTATTTCACATCACTATGGGAGCTAAGACTGAGCCTAATGATGAACCCAAAAATATAAGTGGATGAACTGATGTGATGAAGCCTTAGGTATTCTTTGTATGTTTGTTTCTCTTGAATTTCTCTTCCACATTGAGGCTTCCAACACACTTGATGAAGCATGGAAAAATTTAGACGGTATGTTCGGAAAACAAGATGACATGAGAGCACATGAGTTGGAAAATAAACTATTAGGATTAAATCCTAATAACTTTGATAACATACAAGAATTCTTCTCAAAGTTCGTCCACACTAGATTACTCTTAAAGGAATGTAAAGTTGAGAAAAAAAAATGCTCCCACTTCTCCTTAGCCTCTCTTTTGGGATATAATCCCATTAAAAATGCAAAAACGGCTCAAAAACCAATTAAAAACTCAACAACTTTAGCATTATTAAATGCTTTCCTTTGACCGCTTTAACAAAATCCATGGCAAAATGATAGGAGGCGGGATTTGATCCCCGACCTCATAGGTCTAAGCCAATCCGCCCAGCCAATCCGCCAAAGGAGCACAACAAGTTATAAAATGGGTCGCTTCTAACTTATACAAGTGGTGGAGGTCTGTGTAAAAGCCATAAGGAGGTAGTTTTCTGAAAATGCCATTTTTGAAGGCTCTGCACTCAAATTGGGAACTCAAAGTAAAAAGATGAAATGAAGGAAATTCTGAGATGATTCCAACGATGTAAGATTTTATGTTTTTTTGTTGAGTTTTAACCTATTTTTGGAAGCTTTGAATGCAGTTTTTAACAGGATCTACAAGATAGCTAGTTGGAAAACACGAATTTCAATGCACTTCTGGTCCGAATTGTGACTTGGTGTAAACATGAAAAGTGTTCAGAATTTAGAGATGATCTCAGATATATGATTTTTTCATAGAATGTTTTTAAATCTCCATTTGTAGGTGTTTTTCTAACACAGTTGCAAGGAGATCACATTGTGAAAACACTGTAGGAGCCACGGATCGTTCTTGGGACAGTTTCTGCTATTTTTCAGAGTTCTTGGGACATTGATCAACTCATTTTCAGGTTGTGATTCATTATTGGTTGTTTGTAAGAGTTATTGTACTTACATTTCAATATTATTAATGGATCGGTTCAATCTGAACCTCGGGGATGTAGGAATTTCTGAACCCCGTAAACAATCTTGTTTGTTATCTGAATGTTTTCAGTTTTCTAATTATTTATTTGCTACACAAGTTTTCCGCACTTCTATGGATGCATAATAATCAGAATTTAATCAATTTGTGGAGTTTATAATACTTAAAATTGGTTAAGAAAATCACGATCTTTGGAAACTTTAACAGTGAAAAAAATACAACACACGTTTTCAGATCAACTCCTTCTTCACCTCTACTTCTGACCCTCAATATTTCTGGGAGGCTTCTGGGATTTTTGAGTGGTATTTTTCCATGGATGAGGATTATTCCTCGCTAATGAAGAACGATACTTGGGATCTCACCCCTCTTTCGAAAGAAAGAAAAAGTGTTTAGTGTAAGTGGGTTTACTGAAAAAATTATGGTGCCGATGAAGATGTCAAAAAGTTTAAAGCATGACTTGTAGATGGGGTTGATTATTCAAAAACTGTTGTTCCCATTGTGAATATGAATTACATTCGATTAACCCTCTCACTTGTTGCCACGAACAAATGTGACGTCCACCGATGGATGTTAAGAGTGCCTTCCTTCATGGGGACCTAGAGCAAGAGATCTATATGGAACAACCCCTGGGTTATTTCCATGATTCCTCCCTCATTTACAATTCAAAGAAGTCTCTCTATGGTCTTAAAAAAACCCCTCGGGCCTAGTATGCCAAAATGGACTCCTTTCTACTTGCAACAAGGCTCACTCGGTGTAGTCACAAAATCACTTGCTTGCTATTACATTTAAACTGCCAAATATGTTATTTTATATATGGATCTCGCATAAGAAAAGTATTCATTAATGACCTACCACTAGTTTTGTCATCGCTTAGTTGGTCGTCAACGTCATTTGTCTTGCATAGTCATCGCTTATTTGCATAGTTCTATTCATCTTTCGGAAGTCGCAGTGTCGTTATTTGGTCATTTTTGTCTCTAGTCTTTGACTAGGGCACCTAGGGTAGTACTGGGGCGCCCATGGGTGCCCCGATCCTTAATTTTAGGTGCCCTGGTCCCGGAAGCACTTAGATCTAATTTATTTGTTCAAGGTCGGTCTTTTCATTTTTCCTCTCATTCCCCTAGGTACTAGTTGGCATGTCGTGCCATTAGTGTTGAAATTTCAGCAAGAGATCCCTATATAAACATAACATACCTACTATCTTATGGGCGGACTATCTAGTATTAAGGGATAACTATCTACTAAGGCAAGGGACTACATTTGGGCATCATTACATCACACACACTACATAGGAAGGGTTGTATTCATTCTATTCCATCCACCATTTACATTTTACATCTAGCTATTTCCCCTATCTTTGTGTCATTGGCGTTAGGGCACCCTAGGCACACAATTACACACACAAGCATATAAACTACATTGGGTCTAGAATGTAGTGCAATGCTTAGTTGTAAGTCCACCATTATGGTAGCTAAGGTCATTCCAACCCCTTCATATGCATCTTTCTTTTTTAGGAATTTGATGCTTTATATGGGGTTTTGTAGGTAGATCTTTGTTGCGGTTTATGGAGACATAAGTGAAGTTCTTTGCGATAATGATGAGATAAGGATCGAGACATTGCGAAGATACAATAACACTTCAAGATTTAGATCCTGAGCTTTTCTGTAGACCATAGCACCCATAGTGCGGACTCAAGGCACCACCAAGTGCCCCGAGTCCTCTTCCAAGCGCCCTAGTCTAGTCAAATCTTCATTTACTTTAATTTCCTGGGTAGTACCTTCATACTCTTCTTCATATGCACACCATCTTGTTCAGACCCGAATCACAATGAGGTAATTCATCTTCAAGTTAGTACCTTATCCCTCTTATTTCAATTATTTCATTTCATTTAAATATCAAATAAAATTAGTTAGCATCTATATTTCATTTCATATCAGTTATTCCATTGTTGTTACTAGTTTAGATTAACTTAGAATATATTCCATATTTTCATATTTTAGTTAATCACTCGGTCACTTTGACCCTAATGTTTAGATTTTGTGGCAGGATGAATCCATGCTCATCCTTGTTATGTATGTTGATGACTTGTTGATTACAAGAAAATCTTCCTCGATCATCGATTATGTGAAGATTTCCTTAGCCAACAAGTTCTCCATGACTGACTTAGACTTACTTCATTACTTTCTTGGGATTGATTTCACAATTTGACTCGGGAATTGTAATTTTGTAACCTAAGTATGCCCTTGATTTGCTAACCAGATTTCACATGACTAATTGTAAGCCTTCTCCTACTCCTTTCCTTTTTGGGGTTAAGTTAGTTGTTGATTACTCTACTCTTATAGTTGATGGTACCCTTTATCACCAATTGATGGGGAGCTTGATCTACCCAACTCACACTCGGTTAGGTCTTTGGTATGTTGTTGGGATCATGTCCAAACTTATGTGGGAGCCTCATGAGTTGCATTGGAAATCAATGAAGTGTATCCTTAACTATGTTTGTGGCACTCATACCGATGGCATTCACTATTTAGGAGGGACGAAGATTGATCTTGTTGGTTTTAGCAATTTTGATTGGGTCGGTGATCTCAATCATCGGAAGTCTACCTTAGGCTAAAATTTTTCTCTTGGTTCAGGTCCCGTCATTTTATCAATGAAGAAGCGAGAATGTGATTGCAATATATTCTATAGAGGTATAATATAGGGGAATAGTCAACGCTGCCACGGAAGTTGTTTGGTTGCAGGGGATTCTGACAGAGTTTGGTATTCACTTTCGGTGGCCTACTATCATTTATTATGATAACATGAGCACCATCTTGATTTGTAAGAATCTGATTCAACATCACCGGATGAAGCACATTGATATTCACATGCGCTTCATTTAGGAGTTGATTCGTGGAGACATCATCGACTTGCATTATTGTCAAACTTCTGATCAGATTGCAGACATATTTTCTAAGCCCTTAACTGAATCCAAGTTCCTTCATTTGTGTTATCTTCTTGGGGTGAGGTCTTCTGCAACCACCCATCTTATTCTGGCTTTCTAGCCCTCTTCTTTTCCAAAAATATGTAGTTTATACATGGGTACCTTATCAGGCCTTTATTTATCGAGACCCATTGACACATCTTTCTTAGTTGTCTAGGGGAGTTCTCTTTTTGTTTCGACTTTTCATGACCTCTACCTCAACTTTGATGAAGGGGGTATTGGTGTGTGTGAATTTCCTTATCATCACTTGGGGTCTTGTCCACCTCACATGGTGAGTCATCTCACTTAGGTGAGATCATAGGTCGTCGAGTTATCGACACATGGCGATTCTATCATAGAATCTTTCATTGTCATATGCATTAGTGGCATCATAAGAGTTACATTCCATTTTGGAATTGTAACTCCTCTTTCCCTCATGGAGGAATGATTTTCTAGGCACAAGAGTTACACAACACTCCTATATGTACCCTTATTTTGATCTATGAGAATGAGTAGACCTATTCTTCTATGCATGATTTTCCTTGTTGTTCGATTTCACTTATTGATTACTTGGAGAATTCACGTCATTGTTGGAGTACAACCTCTTCAATGTGCATAGTTTTCCTTCTTAATCCTCACGAGAATAATCTCACAACTGCCATGTATTCAACCTCTGTGGTGGAAATAACAACACGTGTTTGATGTTACTCATCCAATTTACCACTCCACTGAACATGTTAAAAATGTGACCACTAATGGATCTTCGCAGATCAAGATCACCACCCTAATTATAATCCACAAAACTATGTAGACTCAAATATTTTCTTGCACCAAGGGCCTTCCCTTTATAGCAAATAATATGATCACTAGTTCTTTGCAAATATCTAAAAAAATGATTTACCGTAGTTCAATGCACTTGCCCCAAATTTTCCATATATCTACTAACTATTCCCACTACATGTTTTTGGTTAGATCATTGCATACATCATGCTTCCCACCATACTTTGATATGACACCTATGAATTTTCCTCTTACTTTTTTTGTGTCTTTGAAGATTATTCAACAAAGAATTTCGATCAACCGGAAAAGGGTGTGCTCACCGGCTTTGCCCTACATCCCGAACCTTTTTGACACCATCTTCACATACTTAATCTGATTTATCGAAATATTTTTGTTCACATGATCCCTTTTGATCTCCATGCCCAAAAATAACTTTGCAACACCAAGATCCTTCATGTCACACTACTCAAAAATTCAACTTTTATCTATTTGATTATTTCCTTATTGTCAACTAATATATCATCCACATAGAACACTATGATGATAAACTTATCACCTTCTTTTTAAAGTACACAAGGATCAACCTTTCTTCTTTTAAGGCCCAATTTGTGAACTCACATATCAAAATTTTGATTCCACATCCTTGGTGATTGTTTTAAGTCAAACAAGGACTTCTACAGAAACAAACCATGTCCTCTTTACCCTTGACTCTGAAATTGTTAGGTTGCTTCATATAGATTTCTTCTTCAAGCTCCCCATGTAGAAATGTTGTTTTAACATCCATTTGATCTATCTCCATATCATATGCAACAATAATAGCTAAAATAAATTTGATAGAAGTCAATTTTGCAATAGGAGAAAATACATCACTAAAATCAATTCCTTTGACCTAAGAGAGCCCTTTTCAACCAAGTGAACCTTGTGTTTTCCAAATTTCTATGTTTATTGAACTTCTTATCAAAAACCCATTTACAACCCATCAATTTTCTTCCAAGAGGTAGATGTACCAAGTCCCATATATCATTCTCTTTTAGAGACTTTATTTTTCCTTCATATCCCTCATTTAAGACTTACTCTCATATGAACCGAGAACTTCCTTCACTATATTGGATCCTTATTATCTGTTACTAATAATATAACTAACGAATGGTAATCAAAAGGGCTATACTTATGAGTTTCTCTTTGAACTCTTATCGACCAGTCCAAAAGTAGCACTATCTTCCAAAACAACTTCTTGATTTCACTTTGACATGATTTCGAATCATTTATCTCATGAAGTCCTTATTCTAGTGAGTGCTCTTGACTCCCATGTACCACTTCATTAACTCCTAGTTTTCATTGTAATGACACCTCTTGATCGACCTAATTCTCATCTCTCATAGCCTCTCCTTAATCTCATAGTAAAACCACCTTTAGAGATTCTACCTTTGGTTTCTTCACCTCTTGAGCTATCTTTTCCAAATCTTGCTCTACCACCAATTTCCTATCTTTCAATTCTCTAAAAATAACATTATGATTGTAAGAAGATTTTTGGGGTCATGGATTCCACATCTTGTAACATTTTACATCATTCCCATACCCAACAAAGATGCACTTTTCAGACCTAAAGTCAAGTTTTGTTCTCTTCTCCTTTGGATATGTTTATATGCTTCACAACCAAAGACTCTTAGGTGTTCAACAAATGATTTCTTTCCCATCCAAGCTTCTTATGGGGTCTTATCCACCAATGTTGATGTAGGTGATCTATTCACCAAATAACATCTAGTAGCCACTACTTCAGCCCAAAACTTCTGATCTAAGTTGACACCACTTAACATACTCAGGGCCTTGTTGTCAACATCTTGTTCACATGCTCTACCACTTCATTTTCATATAAAGTATAAGGAATTATATTTTTCCTAATTATTCTGTAATTTTCACAGAATTCATCAAATTCCTTTGAACAATACTCTCCTCCATTGTCCATGCACAAAAACTTTATCCTTTTCTTAGTCTCGTCATTAACAAGTGCCTTGAAATTATTAAAAGTTTTGAACACTTCGACTTTTTTCTTGAGAAAATATATCCGGTCTTCTAGAATAGTCATCTATTAAGAAAAATAAAATACCAACTTTCCATGCGAGGAACCTTCACCGATCTAAATACATTTGTGTATAACCTATAAAATTCGATTGAATAAGTAGTAGAAATGGGAAATTTTACTTTGTTCTCTTTTCCATACACACGATGTTCACAAAAGTAAAATCTCTACGGGAAAATGTGGAATTCATTTAACCATGCATTTTTATTGTAAGACATGCAACTATTTTTCCCCAACATGACCCAACATTTCATGTCAAAGTGATGTTTTATCCTTTGAAAAAAATCATTCTTTTTCAAAAATCTCATTGTTCATGATATTTCCATGATATTCTTTATTTCACCCACAATAAGTCATTGTGGTGATATGTCATTTAATTTTTCCATCAAAAAAATTTCTCCGAGTTGTTGTAAGGGAAAAAAATTCCCTTATTATTTATGATTACCTTGAGATCTTGCTTAGGTGAGTACTATTTTGTATAACCTTTGAGGTTTGAACAAGATGTCTCTTAATAGGGATCTCATTTACTACCTCTTGAAATTTAGGATATGTATCTAAGGAGGCATATTAACTTCTTACTTCCTAGACCATTCAAGATGTCTTTCGGGTGACATCTTAGGAAAATGATTTCCCACAACTTCAAGATGTATTTGGGGTAGCATATCAGAGATCGCTTCTTTACATACATTTGAAAATGTCTATGAGGAAATATATCAACAAATTATCCCCTAAACTCCATGAGATGTCTCGAGGGTGACATATCACAAACCACTTCCCCTTAGACTCAATAAGATGTCTCTAAGGGGACATCTCAATAAACCACTTCCCAACTTTTGTAAGTTTTCTCTAGGAGACATCTTTAACCCCATTTTTCCCCCAATTTTTTCAAGATGTGTTTAAGGATACATCTCATCGAGATTCCTTTGAGGCCACATCTTATCAAGATGTCTCCTAGGAGACATCGCCCTAGACTCCTTTCCCTCAGACCCTATAATATGACTCTAGGGTGACATCTTGATTCCATGTTAAGTCTTGGTTGCTCCAAGATGTCTCTATGGATGCATCTCACTAAGATGTCACTAAGGAGAAATATCACCAAGATGTCTCTTGAGATACATCTCATCAAGATGTATCTGAGGAGACATCTCATCAAGATGTCTTTAAGAAGACTTCTCATCCCATTTCACGGATTTTTTCTTCCATAATACTCTCTACTGACGAGAATTTTTCCTCAGAATGTTTCGCTAATCTAGAATGGGAATCAGCTATAGAGTTCCTTTGATATAACATAGTTGTTACATGCACCAACTACCATGCTTGCATCAAATTTAACAGTAGTTCATGTGCACACTCCTCTTTCCGAACTAGAGATTTGTGCACCATTTTTCACCCATGTTTATTAAATGAGTCCAACATCATTCATCTTTCTCACTAAAACTAGATTTCTAGCAAGGCCTGGTATGTGAAAAACAAGGAGAGTCTTGGTCCTCCCATCTCTAAATTTCAACTTCACTCTTCCTCTCCTTACAATCGTAGATCAAATTATCTCCTAGAAACACTTAGTTGTCATCATACACATCATTTTCGAAAACCATTCATTGTGGAGGATCATGCAGACAACACACCTCAATCAATAATTAATGCATCATTACATGCATACATGCTCAAGGATGCAAGGTAAGCATCACCATCATTTGTGTTTCCTCTTCCTTTAAAACATGTATTGTTTTGGGGATTTTTTTCCTCCTTTTAGCTACAATCCTTCTTAAAATGTTATGTTTTACCATAGTTGTAACAATTTTTTGAATTTGATATGGATTTTTGGATCTATTTTTAGACTTGGACCTTTTATCCCCATTTTTTTCTTCTTGTCTTTCTCTTTCTCTCTCCCAAAAACTAACAAAGTTTCCTTTGAGACATCAACAAACCTTCTTCTCATTGTTTTAGATAGTAAATTTGCAACTATTTCATCAAGCTTTTGTTTTGTAGTGGTACTAGTAATACCCATCACCAAATTTTACCTTGAGTTTGGAAAATAATAAAGAAGAGTAGTACACCTCTCATCATCCATATTCATATCAATGGAAATTAATTGGTTTATGATAGAGTTAAAATTATTCAGGTGCTCTGCAATGAGTCACCATCATTAATCCGCAGAGAATTCAAATTTTGCCTTAGAAAAAGCTTGTTCACCAAATATTTGGCCCGTATAATGTTCTTAGCTTATCACATAACTCTCTTGTTTTCTCACTAGAAACATTCGAGACACAGAGTTAGAAACACCTAACCTAATAGTAATTTTTGTCTTCCTATAAATCTTATCCCACTCATCTTGTGTTAAACTTCTTGGAGTTGTTTATGCAACCGATATCTACTAATCCCTCTTCATCAAAAGATCTTCCATCTTTAGTTTCCATAGCTCAACTTTTTCCCATCAAACCTATCAATCTCAACTCTTGTGCTACTAGTTTCCATATTAGATGTTCTTCTATAAACCATATCTATAACTTAAAAGTGTTTAAAACAAAGCAAAAAAATTACCCACAAAGTTTGCAACCTTGGCTTTGAAACTAGACGTTGGGAGTTTTGTGCAAACATGCAAGCAATAAACTAAACCAGAATTACAAAAGTAAGTAGACCTCAAATAAACTAGAACACAATGTTTATCATGGTAAAAGCCTTTCGTAAAAAATCCAATAGAACTTCAAGCTTGTATTAACTTGAAAAATCTTACAAATACAATAACAAACATCCAAAGTTTTCCTTCGATAGTTAAGTCTTTTCAAGATACCTCTTGTAATGATAGCATGTGCATTTATAACTAAATCACATCTTATAATTAACCTTATTTGGAAAGTAACCTAAAATATTAAAATAGTACTTTAAAGTAGAGGCGCCATTTTTACAATGAATTCAAGTTACAAATATAACTTATCTTTACTGTTATTAAGCATAACCGTTGCTTTTAAAGTAAAGTGCCTAAAATAACCCACCACCCTTGCATGGGTAAGAGACTACTAACAAAAGAAATAATGTAGTAATAAATAATGAAATACAATATTAATATAATAAGAATATTTTTTGAGGACAATATTTGCATACCGATATATGAATGACCCATTCATTTGTAGACGGTTTTTCACGCGGGATTCTTTCATATCTTCCCCTATATAAACAATGATAATATAAATCCATGATACTTGAAAATTTACCTGAAGTGAAAGCAATTGTGGGCTTACTATGACTAGTATATGGGTATTGATTGTATATAAATGATTTTTGTAGAAAATGAGAAGGATTTATTTTGGGTTTTGTTTCAATGTCAGTTTGCAATGCTTCCATTTCCTAAAAGGGGAGACTTATTTACTTGCATTACATAAAAAAATCCAACTCGTTAGGACATATTTTGTGGATATCAATAAAGAACATAAAGATCAATAGAGGACGTGAAACTCACAAACCTTGAAAGTTGTCTCCTTGATGTTCTTAGAGAAGTGGAGTCTAAAATGAGTGGGTGTTCCTTAGTTTGAACAACTCTTTTTAGCATAGTCAATAATTTCTTCTCCTAAAACTTTCTCTTCAACTTCCTCCATATTCCCATAGTTTCATGATTCTCCTCGCCTTCCTCTTCTTCAGTATCCTCATCTTCCTCATTCTCCTACTCAAGATTCATTGTACTCCTAATCATCATCCTCCTTGGTATTGCCAACTTCCTCTTCCTTGTTATTCTTAGTTTCCTCCTCATTATCCTCATCATCCACTCAATATAGCAGGTGATATCCTCTTCAAGGGATTATAATTTACATTTTGGTTAGTACCTACCTTTTCAAAGGTTTGTTGCTATAGAATGCATAACTAATTAATACTTTTGGCACATACAAAGTAAAGTGTATAAGATATAAGTAAACATGAACATAATCCATACTTGATATTGGAATTTGTTCATGAAGTCAATCCTCCCAAAGTTGCAACTATCTCTCTTGTATAATTGTGTGCTTCACCTCCACACATATGTATCTCATATTGACTTCCTTGTTACTATCATACATAGACATCTCTTTCCCAATTTCTTGTATGTTTTGATCAATGAGGTTCGTAACAAGTTGGATCTCCTATATATAAAAATATAAATAAATCTATTTTTTGTCATTTATGTCCTAAGAGGCCTAGTGGACACCTATAGAGGGATTGAAGGCCATGTGATGTATTCAATCACATATGCGACCTTTTAAAATGATCAACAAAAATAATTAATTAATTAAATTAAGCCCATGAAATCTTATAGATAATTAATGGCAAATCATCCAAGGCTTTGAGTGGGAAGAGAGATTTTTACGAGACAAATCACTCCAACCTTATTAACCCTCTTCCCCGTCATATTTTATGAGTATGTAGGGAAGTGAGATACTTTATAGAGTCAGGGAGATCCCAATTGAATTCAAATATCGATCAAACCTAACTACTAACAAAAATATATTCAACAATTGATATGTGATGCTCTTATCTCGAAAGGTCCAACCTTGGATGTTTTAGAGTCTTTTTGAATTCATTTGGTGCTTAGACAATTTTAACATGCCCTTTTTAATAAATTGACTCAATTTATAATATGAATTTATTTGGTCCTCATGATTGGTCAAAACTTTATGGGGTCTCATCGAACCATGTAGAATACAGGGATGAATTATTTTACCTATGTAATACATAAACCCTTTTTAAAATGTTGAATCTTGATTTAGACCATGCGGTTTGTAAGACGCACAAAACTCACAGAGTTTGTGTAGGCCATTATTGGGAATTTGAGATCACGGAATAGTGCTATGATTTAATAATAAACAAAATCATGTACACAGATCTAAACAATTCCCAAAATCTACAAAGCAATGGAAGTATAAACTAGAATAATCCAAATCGAGAAAAAGTTTTCACACATAACACAACATGTACCGTGGTTCACCCAATGTGGGCTACGTCCACCAAAGATAGAGATCTCATATATATAATACAACAAGAGTACAAACCAACTCTTCAATACAAGAGTAAAATGCATCTCTCCAAGAGTATCTCCTCTCCTCCATATCTCTAAACGGATCTCCATGAGTGCACTACAACTATGCCTCCAAACACCACCAGCAGATCTCACATAACCAGAACTACTGCATCTCTAAATTACTACCAAGTTCTCTATGGATTTGCAAACAAGACCTCTCACATGGGTCTACCATATGTGCAACTATGATTGTGCACCAAGAAGTAAGTCTGTCTCTCCATCACTACATAACCTGTGAAAACATGAAGACAACCTCCTTTACAATATCTAGATCTACATGAATCAACAATACAATATGATCTCATGGATCTACAATACAAGATCTCACAACAAATTGTGGATCTAACAATATAAGACTAGATCTACATAGACCTATAATACAAGATCTCACCAACATGTGGATCTACAAGAAGAAACTCTATGTGCTTTACATACTATGCAAGCCATTACAATGAGACAATAACTATACAAAGGAAATACAATAGAAGATGTTACCCTCTTCTCACCATTTAGATGTACCTACTATTTCCTTCTATCCAGCTCCTCTCCATGGAGACTTTGTCTTCATGTAACCTGTTCTTTCTTTCTCTTCTTCTTCTTCTTCTTCATCCTCTCAATCTAGGAGAATCAAGGATATAATTCAATCCTTCTCTTAATTATCCTTATAAACCCTAGCTTTCATGCTTATATAGTCGTTTATAAACTTAGGGCACTTAGCCATGCAATTACAATCAATAGATATACTTTAATGCTAAAAATAGATCTAATTCCCGAGAGTTAATTAAAACACTCTTGCACAGGTAACCGACGTCGGTTCGCCCTAACTGACGGTAGTTCTAATGTTGACCGATGGCAGTTCTTATGCTGACCGATGGTAGTTCTTATACTGACCGATGGTGGTTCTTATGTTGATCGATGACGCTCTTATGTTGGCCAGACCGACGCCGTTACACCCTAACCGATGCCGCTTATTGTCGTAACCAGAAAATGTAAAAGCAAGCTATTTGTGAAGTAATTCAACTCCACAATCTTAGCAATCTCCCACTTGGAGATCAATTGTTAAATCTTTGTACCTATACCTGTACATCACCGTCCTCTACACACCGTGAATACCATCTATTCTTTCCTTCAACAATTCTCTTTAAAAACCAGGAAGATCAAACCATCTTCTCAAACCAAGATAAAAACATGACTTACCAAACTACCACGAAGCTACAAAACTGATCCGTGATAATCGAGCTATCCATACATGAAGCTCCCACTGAATCATAACACCAATCCTCTCATGCAACCAAGCCATCATGACTAACACACCTACAAGAGCTCCCACTCAAACTAAAGTACTGAGCTTCAACGATAACCATAGCCATACTTGTAAAACCAACCATGTTCTTTATCCATCTATCTATGTCTTCATACGCAACCACTAATGCAACTGTCCAAAGACAAGTCAAACTGGAATATGCAAAAGCAAAACAAGATCTCAAGTAAAAACGAGTTCCTTAATGAGTTCTCAATCCACAAACACTGCATAACTCAAAGAAATCCAAACACTGCGCAATCTGCAAATCCAACCATGCATAAACAACTAGCATGTCCAAGACATTCATCTGTAGATAACATATCTATCAAGGAGTAACATAGTAATCAAGAGGAAATACAAACATCCCCTACTCATGCTCAAGGCATCTAAACCGTGCTCATAGGCATCCATGTGCAAATCAAACATTTACATCATCATAGACTCACAAAATGAATCTATCCACATGTATAAACTCACCTATACATCCATCCATATCATCAAGCTCTCTAGAAGCGCCAAGTCTCTCATCGACTAACTCCAAAGCAATATATGAATCATGTGCTCATCAATGTCAATAACAAATAACCATGTTAAACCATGCTACTAATAAATAGTGCAAATACCAACAAACATTTCATCAACATACTCTGCACAATCAACCAAGATGAAATCAAAACAAGGGCACCATCTAAAAATGGTAAATAAGCATTGTTGTCAAACCTGTAACCAAATCGACCACGGTTTCCTAACCGACCCTAGTCATCACTTTGCTGACCGACCATAGTTACCAAATGACCGACCACGGTTAATACTAATCGACACCGATCTCTCAGAATTAGCAAATTTTCTCCTTTCACCCTTAAAGCTCAAAAAATTGCACTATCATCTTCACCCAACTGAATCTAACCATCAATTGTAATCCCATAGGGATATCCAGGCACCACAAAATAAACCAAAGTGACATCAAAAAGCAATAAAATCAATATACTTGCAAATCTGTGACTGCCCTCCAAAACTAACTAGTGCCTCTACCACTTTGAATAGTAGCAATATCCCCTCACTTGGCATGTGCATCATGTATCTAATCCTGCAATGCTAACAACCATGGCTTGCTCCCACTAAACATGAAATTCTCTACACTACCTCTAACACCAAGCTCAAAAGCTAATATGTCAGTGAGAAATAAAACCGGATGAAAGAAAATATAAACTGATTCCCTTCTTATCAAAGAATGCTCCTACATCATAGAAGTTTGGACTTCTTGTGAAGTAGGTGAATCAACTTCTTTTCATCCTGTGTACTCAACATCTTTCGTTACTTGCAATTGTGTCTAACCATGACTTTTCATTGAGGATCTCATCCTTAGACTAGTTATCCTTGTCCTCAAGATTCCACACAACCGGGAAATAAAGTCAAACAACACCAAAAACATGGTGTAAATCATGCACACTATCCAAACATAATATCAAATTGCTTCTAAAAGAAAGAAATAAAACATGAACCATATAGAGATACTCCGACCCAAAGTCTCACCGGACTAACCAAGCCAAATCCGTCTCTTTTCGATCCAAATATTGAAGTGATCAACATTGTTTCGCATGTACACATTGTGCAAGAAACATGATCCTCCAAAACAAGACACTGAACCATCCATGCCCTCTTCTATTACAAGAAACCATGTGTAAAATCATTGTCACAGAGATCAACTATGGTTTGTTGACCAACTAGATTACCCTCTATGACCAATGTCTGTTCCTTGACCAATATCGGTCTTCTTTGAACTAACACAACGCCATAAATTGGCATAGGTCACCAAACCAGGTGCCTACTCCAACCAAAGCCAATAGTTGTGTTGAGCCAGTCAATTCAAGAAGCACCCAACCTTGCACAAAAAAATTAATAAGCAATCATACATGCAATAAAAATTGCACCAAGATGAAATACATCACCTTACAAAGACCAAGATACTCAACCGCATCTTCAATCAAGAACATGTTTCTCTTATGGAAACCCCATCTTTGTTTTGTCTTACTATATTCTACCTCTTTAAGAAGCCCATGCATCTAACTCGCACCAAAGGATGCATAACTACTCCTCTATCTCATTCTCGATCTAGATATGTAATCCTAAAACTTGCATGTGTAACCAAAATAATATAAGCACTGCAATACCAAGATAAAACCATACCTCAATAACCGGATCTGCAATCTGACCAACATGTTTATGCCTCCAAGAACTAGGGACACCTCAACAAATAAGATACATTCCATGCATCTTTCCATTTCTTCAGATCTGTGATTTTATGTTTAAAACTAGGTTACCTAAGTAACCACCACGATCACCCTATAACTAACCATGGTTACCCTATAACCGACCACGGTCACCCTACCGACGCGGCCGCCACTTTAACCGATGCCGGTCACTGTAATTTCCAGCAACCTTACTCTTCCATCTTTCACTTGAGATTGAATCTCTTCCTGTGATCTTCACATCAAGAAAAAAACCCTGCTCTCATACACCTGTCAGTAAACCACTAAAAATATATTGAAGCAAAACCTTGCTCTAAAATAACCAAGCTCTGATACCAGTTGTTGGGAATTCGGGACTACGAGAATAGTGCTATGATTTAATAACAAACAAAATCATGCACATAGGATCTAAACAATTCCCCAAAATCTATAGTAGTGGAAGTATAAACTAGAATAATCCAAATCAAGACAAAGTACACACACATAACACATCATGTATTGTGGTTCACCCAATGTGGGCTACGTCCACCAAAGATAGAGATCTCATATATATAATACAACAAGAGTATAAACCAACTCTTCAATACAAGAGTACAATGCATATCTCCAAGAGTATCTCCTCTCCTCCATATCTCTAAACGGATCTCCATGAGTGCACTACAACTATGCCTCCAAACACCACCAACAGATCTCACATAACCAGGAACTACTGCATCTCCGAATCTGCTTACCAAGTTCTATGTGGATCTGCAAACAAGACCTCTCACATGAGTCTACCATATGTGCAACTATGACTGTGCACCAAGAAGTAAGTTTGTCTCTCCATCACTGCATAACCTATGCAAACATGAAGACAACCTCCTCTACAATATCTAGATCTACATGGATCAACAATACAATATGATCTCATGGATCTACAATACAAGATCTCACAACAACTTGTGGATCTAACAATATAAGACTAGATCTACATAGACCTATAATACAAGATCTCACCAACATGTGGATCTGCAAGAAGAAACTCTATGTTCTTTACATATTATGAAAGCCATTACAATGAGACAATAACTATACAAAGGAAATACATGTAGAAGATTTGCCCTCTTCTCACCATTTAGATGTACCTTTATTTCCTTCTCGTCTCAGCCTCTCCTCTCCATGGAGACTCTGTCTTCATGTAACATGTTCTTTCTTTCTCTTCTTCATCTTCATCCTCTCAATCTAGAAGAATCAAGGATATAATTCAATCCTTCTCTTAATTATCCTTTTAAACCCTAGCTTTCATGTTTATATAGTCGCTTATAAACTTAGGGCACTTAGCCATGCAATTACAATCAATAGATATACTTTAATGCTAAAAATAGATCTAATTCCCGAGAGTTAATTAAAACACTCCCACATAGGTAACCGACGGCGGCTCTTATGTTGACCGATGGCGGTTCTTATGCTGACCGACGCCGGTTACACCCTAACCGACGCCGATTGCTGTCAGAACCAATAACATGTAAAAGCAAGCTATTTGAGAAGCAATTCAACTCCACAATCCCGACAACCATCTAGGTCAAAGTGAATTGATTAGTACATGCGAGGTCATTGTGGGTATTACGACAACCATGAGATTGTTTATACTTTGGCAACCACACCCAATGTTTCCCATGACATGTGTTAGTTAATGTTGAGCATTAAAGGTGAATTTGATATGCATTATACATTCTCAAAATGACCTATTTTAGCAATTTTATTCGTGTAAAATTTTGGGCATGACACTTAGTTAATCTACCAAAATGCAAATGGAACTCAAAACAAGTGTACATACAACCCATAATTTGTATCCACTATTTAATTGCTACAAAAACTATACACACGCATGTTCTTCATTATATGTACCACATAGGTTATGATATCGAAAAAGGTTTTAATACATATCTTAGATCAATTGTAATTTCCAAGCTAGTCATAATGTATGATATAGAGTCTTTACCATGTAAACATAAAACAACAGATTATATTAGTTTTATATGTCGAACACAAGAATACAATAATAGTAATATCTTCATACAATAAAGTTACTAAATCATCAACACAACTATGAAGAAGAATCAATTGGTTAGATCTATCATTACTTCTGCAAGAAAATAACACAACTCTTCCGAATAGGAATTCAATGCTCAAAACTCAAATCTAAGTCCAAAATTACTATGTTTTAATGACATAAAATAGAACATGCCATTCTAAACTCTAATATGATATAAGGCTACATGTAACTTGTAATTTATAGTATTATATTATAGTCATCCACAATGCTCCCACCTTTAAACAATCCAAAAAAATGTTATCATCGCCACAACCCACATGCAATAAGTTCAACCATAAGTTTAAATAACCAATTGATAAACATGATGAGTATTATCAACTATAACCACAACCACATGATTAAATATTTTCCCACCAACACTCAATTAACAATAACTCCAAATGTGTAATTTCTACACCAACAACATGGAATATTTCCCATCTATGTGCTCTTCTTGCCAACTATGATGCTTCAACCTCATTTATCAAATGAATTTTTGGATCTTCCACCTACGTTGCTCTCTACTGAGGAGTGGAGGTTACCAAGAAATAATAAATATAGAATTCTAATCACAAAAACACTAAGCACTAAAATGAGAAACTCACCACCTTCTTTTTTGTACCTTCTACACAATATAAATGGGATACATTGTGAAATGGTGGACATCCTCTATTTTTTTTAAGGGTTAGGTCATACTTGGGGGCCATCTTCTAGATCATGTAAAATGGACTTCCTATGATACCTTGACATTCCCTTAAAAGAAGTCTCATAAATTGGAATTCCCCAATTGTTTTGTTGTCCTTCCTCACAATTTGTTTTATGAGTCTTACAAATGGACAAAGTGATAATTTAAAAAGATATAATGACTTATACACTCTTAAGTCAAGTAAGACTAGTTTTTGAGGATAATATTTGCATATCAAGATATGAACGACTCGAGCTTAGATGTAGACATGATTTTCACATGTTCTTTTATTTTGTAAGGGGTCTTCCCAATACAACAAATGATAATATAACAAGATATGTTACATAATAATTGTATAAGTACCTAAAGTGAAAGAAAATGTGGCCCATTATGACTAGTGGATGGATATTGAGTATTTGTAAATTCTTATTCTTGCCTTTTCCGAGAGTTGATTTTTGAGGATAATATTTATATATCAAGATTTGAATGACTCGGTTAGATGTAGATAGGATTTTCACATGTTATTTTATTTTGTAATGGGACTTCCCCAATATAATCAATGATAATATAAGAATATATGTTATATAATACTTGTAGAATTACCTAAAGTGAAAGAAAATGTGGCCTACTATAACTAGTGAATGGATATTGAGTATTTGTAAATTCTTATGCTTGCCTTTTCCGAGAGTGGGGCCCTCTTCATGTTGACATACAATCAGACCATTGGATTATCATACTATGATAAATAAACAATTACAAAGTTAGACCTATATTATGTTTTAAGTAACTTTCATGTTTTTGAACCATCTTTATATTCATGGTGACTAAAAGGAGAATATGGGGCTAAATTCTTTTGAGAAAACCATTGGTAATGAAAATAAATAAATAATTCACAATCATGGGATCAATTAAATGAATTATGGGTTACATGCATAAATATTCCACACCAATTGACTTATGAGGTGTGGTAAATGAGAAAGATTTATTTTGGGTTTCTTCTACAACAAAGAGGTCAGTAGTGCTTTCGCTTTGTAAAAGGCAATACTTATTTAACTTGTATTACATATAAAGTCTAACACATTAAGACATATTGTGTCGATGAAAAAGAAAACATTACGATCAATAGAGAATATGAAATTCATAAACCTTCAAACTTTCTCCTTGATTTTTCTTAACAAATGGGAGTCTTGGTTGCGTGGGTGCTCCTTTAGTTTGAGAAATCAATATTTACATTCGATTCGATAATTTATCCTCCTCTCATTCCTCCCAATATTTTTCCAAATTCCCCAAGCTTCGTAATTCCCTTCTTCTTCTTTTCTTTTACCTCCTCCTTTTCCTCGTTCTCTTCTTCTTCCCCATTCTCCTAATCTCCCTCCTCCTTAGTCTCCTTAACTTCCTCTCTCTATCCTCCACTTCCTCCATTATCCTCGTCATCCACCGGATCTAGCAGTGGTATCAACTTAAAGGCATGATTTTTGACTCTTTAGTTTCAGCAACTTCCTTGTCCAAGGTCCATTATCATAGAAAACAAACCAAATTTTTACTTTATGATATATGTAAAATAAAGCTCTTAAGATATGTATATAAACATTCAAACATGTTGCAGTCCATAAATCATACCGGAATTAATTCATGCATACAACCCTCCTAAATCTTTAACCCCTTTGGTATAAGTGCATTATTTACCTTCCTCTACATGTCTTTCATAATGACCTCCTTGTTCTATCATACTCGTAAATTTTTTTCCTAGATTTTTATACCATATGATCACCAAGGTCCATAATCGCATATTAAAAAAATCAAATTGAAACATTAATCAGAATTACAAAATGCAACAAATTTTAACTCTTCATAATTTTTATCATGCAAAGTTAACCTACACCTTAAATGTATTTTCCTATATCGTGAAGTGGAAAGATTCTTCCCAACTATGATCATTTTTTTACTCAACTAAGTATATATTATTAATTGAATAAACCCTCGATGTGCTCCTTTTATTTGTTAAAATGCCGCTTTATTTCTTATAAATCCTACCCTATTTGAGGGCCTTCAATCCATTATGTTTTTACGATGGGTATTGACAACTTTGGTTGACAAATTGTCTCCCCAACATGTGCAAACAAGACATAAATTTATTTATGTGTTCTCTCATCAACCCCAAGGTAAATGTCATGTCCATAATGACCGACTAAAATATAATATAAGAGCATTAATAAATGACTCTTGTTTTACATAAGAGGTACTAAATACTAGCAATCACATGTGTTTCATGAGATGTGAACGCCGAACGGTATATGTTATTTGTTTTAGAGGTATAATTATTACTTTTGTAGTTGATGTTGATTAGGGGTGTGATTGATTTTGTAAGTGTAGAAATATAGATGGGCCACTTAATTTGAAGGTTGTTTCTACATTTCAAACTTGTTAAAATTTGTACATGAATACATTTGATACCATTTTCGATAGTTAATTTATTTTATAGTTGATGTTGTATGTATTTAATTCGTATTTATTAGTTGTGCATCGGTTGTTCGGTTGGTGTTTTGTTGGAAAAACATTTATTGTACAGTTGATAATGTGTGTGATTGATAGTTGTAGTGTAGGAATTTAGTTGAAACATTACATTAAAATGTTGTATGTGTACATTTAATTCTCATTGCATTCGTGCAATTAAAGTTGCGCATATCATATTTTAAAACATCAAATAAATGTATATTTGTGTGCACATAATGAGATATGTATACATTTTTCAATATTTATATCATGAATGGTAGCCTTTAACTTGGGCAATTTTAGTTTCAATAAACATGATTACATTTGATACCCCTTGAACAACAGTGTCGCTTTGGATAGAAGAAGTGTTGAGTATAGTAGTGGTGGAGGTGCTATCAAAGCAGAGGGTAGATTTTATGACAAGCTGAGTGATTGTGGTCTCGACTCCTCCTTTCTTCTTTCTCCAAGTGTTGTTACGTACACCATTTTTGAGTATCTTTTGAATGAAAAAGTAGGTGAAATACGTAGATTCGCGCAAGCGAGGAACTTTGGAGAAAGCTATGAATGTCGAGCCTTGCCTTTCAAAGGGTTCTAATGTCGACGGTTGCTCTATGCAAAGTAAGTCCCTTCCACTTGTGGATAGTTAATCCCCAGGCCATTTTAATTGGCAATTGTCTTCGATTCCCTCTTGAAATAGGGGGTATGGGAATATGTAATGGGTTGGAGGGATCCCAACATGGGCCATTATATCTATCAAATTTGACAACAACAAATAAAGGTAATGTTGGTGGTTGCATTGATGCGTCGTAGACAATGCCGGTGATTGTTCCTGTGGCACCATTCATGAGGCCTGCGTCAACCCATAGATTTGCAACCAGTGTTACGAAATTGGGCAAGGAAGCTTTGGAAGAGTGTATCAGGGTAATTTGAAAGATAAAGATGTGGCTATAAAGAAACTAAAAGGTAGAGGTAAAGACATCAAGAAATTAGTTGAGAATGAAGTCAACATGATGTTGGGCACCAGTGTTGAGAATGGACCTTAGGGAGGACAAGTGCAATATCTGAAATGTGGGGTCCTCCCACTGAATCGATTACGTGTTGCAGCAAGTTCTTGTAGCTTGGTGAGCTTGAAGCCAATTTCTGCCGGAACAGAGCCCAAAAATTGGTTGAATTCCAACCCAATGGTTTGCAACTTTGTACAGTTCAAGAGAATGGAAAAAACATCTCCCTTCAGATTGTTATTGCCAAATGTTTGTTACATCTCTGCATCCACAATCCACGCAGCCATGCGTATTCCAATCAAAGAACTAAAACCCTCAAGGTAGTGCATTATCGTCTTTTCAAGATTCGCTAAAACATATAGAATATGTTCTTATTGATGAAATGAGTTTCATCGGCCCAAAGTTGCTAAGAAAAATTGATAGTAGGCTTCGCGAAGCTTTCCCACACTCAAGAACATTTGAATTTGGGAGCGAGATCAGGTCATCCTCCTTGTGACCTCGGGTAATTACTTGTCGGTTTTGGACAGGTCCTCTTTATGCAAGTAATTCCTATGGAGTAACCCTTTGAAGGGATTTCAATCTTCCATTACATTACGAAACAATATTTCGGTAACAAGGAACAACCAATGCACGGAGTTTCATTCCGAATTTACTACTCCACATGCGAGATTCAAACCCTCTAATCGAGGATCGGAAACTCCTAATGTCTTGCATGACACACACCTAACTCAAAGGGAGCTCAACATTTTTAAGGATGCACCACATTTGTTTGCAAAGACATATATGTAGTGCAAGACATATAAATTTATTTCGTGTTCTCTCATTGAACCCCAATGTAAATGTCCAGTCCATAATGACCAACTAAAATATAATATAAGAGCATTAATAAATGACTCGTGTTTTACATACGAGGTACTAAATATAATGTATAGATTTGTTCTTAGATAAAGATCTCATCATTATACATTGTATTTATTATAATCCCTCTAATGTGTGTGCGTGCGTAATTACAAATATAGTAATAATCAATTAAAAATTTGTAAATAGAGTCGAAATTAGTCAAAAATTTGCAAATATGACATAGTGAACAAGTAAGGATAATGTAAATATCTTTCTTAAGTACATACACATTCAAAACATCATCAAGCACTCGTATTTATCTACATACATTAAGCGTCATATACATACTTTAGGCGAGTAGATATAATGCACTTTTCTTGAAATTTTCATGTTTCTTGTTGATTTGAATTTGAAAGTTTGAACTTTGGATATGATGTATCTAAAAGTATATATATTTGTGCTCAATGTATATATGTATATATACACACTCATACATATAGGTTCATATGTGTGTGTGTATGAATATGTGTATATGTACACATATATATGTACATACACACATGTGTGTATACATATATGTGTGTACATATGTATACACACACATATGCGCATGCATTTATCATCGATTTTGAATCTTTATTCCTCTTAGTTCATTCACATAATCCTTATATTTTATTATCATTTTACGACATTCCTTACTCGCCATATTTATCTCTATCATTTTTTGTGTCTAGATTAGATTTGGCCACAAATCTATTTGACATGCCAAACTTGTCTTGTGTGGGCAACTTTTTTTTTAGGTGAGCACCCATATGTTAGTATTTTACATCATTTTGGCCGACTTTTGTTTTTATAGGTTCTTAATTCCAAATTGAGAATCTTATATATATAAAGCATTTTGACAACAAGTATTAAGATACTCGTAACATTATTCACTCAAGATTTCAAAAGAATGATTATGTTGGACTAAGGACATTATTCAAAATTCTAAAGATTATGCTCCTAAAGAGATTAGTTAGATTTATAGATTTTATCTTGTTGCATGTTTGTACCAAAAGAGGACTTAAGTGAATTTTGTATAGTCACCCTTATTTTTAAAGGATCAAGAGTGAAGTAAACATACTTTTCTCACATGGGGAGAACTACACAGGGCTCCATTTGAACTGATATGTAGTGCAACACTTGCACTCAACATGGAGTGTGAGGTTGATTTGAGCATCGTCTAATGATTTTCATTTCATGTTGTATTGAGTTTTGATAGGGTTACAAGAGAGGAGTATATGTTTTGGAATTTGTGCATATCACTATAGAGATCTAAAGAAGGTTATCTCCAATCAAAAGCATATGAATGCACATCGAAATTTTAGAGCCATATGACCATCACGGACATGTTTAGTCACCTAAAAATTTGGCCACAAAGGTTATGGAGACATATTAGTGCATCCTAATATTTCCTAGATCACTTTTGTACAACCTTCAAGTCTTATTCAATACTCTAACCATCTATTATTCGTCCATAATATGTGAATCAAATAATTAATTATTATGTTATCATATTTTTGATATTTCTCATTCTAAATTTAATTAGAATGCCTTCTATTTCTAACATGATGTAGACATTCTTTACTATTTATCTACAAATTAGAATTATACTAAGTTTTAATTCATCGCACCTTCCTTAAACATTGACATAGTGTTTCATTTTTCTTTAAGTTCTCATGTTTTTCCCTTCTATTAGAGTCGGTGCTTGTTGTCACAGTCTTTATCTTGAAATGGCTTAGATTCTTATTTTCTTGTATACACCCTTCAAACCCTAGTTCACCTATAATGGCTTATGAGTTGGGACGTACTTTTTCACATGTTGTGAACTCTTCTATGCATGTTGCACCTTATAACTATGATAATGACAATGATTGGTATACCGGTGATATAAATTTTATACATTTTTTGTGAAGATTTTTTGGGTGAAAGTCATGTTGTATCAATTGATGTAAATAACATGAATGAAGCCAATCTTTCTCCTTTGAATGCTCATATTTCACATGATGTAGAACATGTGAATAATCAAACAATGAACCCTTGAATGATTTTAATGATGTACTTACCGATACTATTAAGAAAATGGTTGTATATGACGAGCCTTGCTTTGATAGAATAAAAGAATGGATGAATGAAACTAAAAATGCACATCCTCATTCTCATATTGTAAACGACACCTTTATGCCTTGTACTAATTACTTCAGTGCCTTTTTTGATAGCCATATTTTATTTCTAATGATTCTTCTAGGGCATATTTTGAAATCAATGGTGAAATGATATCTTTGCATGTTCCTTTTCATAATAATATCATACATACTAGTTAAATGGTTTCCATGATGCATACATTAAGAGAACTATAAAAACAAGTCAATTCTTTATCTCTAGAGTCTTTTACATTAAATTCGTGGGCTGATCATAATGTCATATAGAACAATCTATTGTTTGCATGGTACTTAATTATCCTTGTCCACATGGTTTCATCATGCCTAAGTTTCATTTACTTGATGGATATGGATATCCCAACTTACACCTTACCACCACCTCGACACGCTTTGCTTCTCCTCTCAAAAAACATACACATGATGGAAAATTATTACTTAAGACTTTCCTTATAAGCTTAATAGGTCATGGCCAAGATTAGTTCTATTCATTACCTAACAGGCTCTACATTCTTATCTAAAACACAAAGAGGCATTCTTATCTCATTTTAGCACCAATAAGGGTCCTAGATATACATTTGAACATCTTTAAGCCCTTAAAAAGGTATAAATGAACACATTTGTGAATACTTGCTTAAATTTGAGGATACAATGCATATAATGATATACTAACCCATGGAGTAAGAGAAGTGATTCATTTTTAGCAAGAGCCTTTTATCTTCTCTCAAAGAGAAAACACTTTGACACGCTTATAAGTCTTGATCAATTTTTTTGAAATGATGGATTATGAGGACAAACTCTTACATTCGAATACACTTACTTTTCTACCACCTCAATTTTCAAGGGAATTTATTCAACTAGAATATATTTACATCAACTAGTGACAAAGTCACACCTACAACAAGCACTACATTATCTATTGATGAGCCTTTATGGTTTTATAGGATAAAGGATAAGTCAACAAGTTATATTAAGAACAACACTTGATAAGAATTTGATTATTTTACCTCCTTAAACGTTGTCTTATATCTTGTCAGTAGAAAAAGGAGCTTGATCATTTTGTGACTTTCATAAAATAACCGAACATGGAAAAGATCATAAGTTCATTTTATGACCAATGTAAATAATTTGACTCGCTAATGAAGCAAAAGTGGCAAACCTAATTCCATTTGATGTGTTTGAGTGTTCCAAGATCATTGGATAATGTGACGATTTCTTTTCGTGGTGCTTAAATGTGACATCTTTTTATGTAAGCTAGTAAATTGCTAATCATACATTTTACATTTCATATGTTTGATGTGTTTACGCTCAACATGTTAAATTTCTATACAATATGTCTATTAGCCATTACTTAAGAACAACATACAAATATATTGAACTCAAAGACATCCATAGAACATGTAGTAAAACTTAATAATAATATGTGTCGCCAAAGTCCAAAACATAAGTCTAAATGCATATTGCATGTAAAAATGAGGTTATATGATGAATACATAAATCACTCTCCACATTAAGGAGAGCGCTTATTGATATCTCTACATCTAAATCCCTATCTATAATTCTAAGTGTTAAAAGGGTGTGGATTTCTCACTCATATCATGGTGAGATCTAGACTTAAATCTACTAATTTTACTCTAGCTTTCGTATTGTAGTTATCTTTTCCTGAGCCTTTGTATAACGATATTAAAGTCATACATATTGAGCAAAAATGATCTAACCTAAATCACTTGCACCCACAAAGGGTGGCATATCTCTCACCGTGAGCTCTAAACTCAATCGATCAATGTCCTCCTCAAGCTCATCTATTTGAGTTGCCTCTCGCATATATGTTGTCAAAGCACATCCAACACGATCAAACAAGTAAGCATATATGTTGGCCCCAAGATTGGCCTTCTCCAACATACTAGCCACATTAGGTACATGTCTACTGAAGAGTTGCAGTAATGAATCCTCAATAATCGGAACCCACTAAACAATCATTCCAAATAATAAATGTCAAACAACATATCCAAAGTACATTTAAAAAAAAGTTCACACACACACACGTGCGCGCGCACACACATACCCACCCACACACACGCGCACGTGTGCACACGCGCGCACACACACACACACACACACACACACACACACACACACACACACACACCTGCACCTCCCCTATAGACACACATGCATACATACGTAGATCTACCTTTGCACACTTGGATCAACTGGCCCTTAGCCTTGTTTTGGTGATCCCGACCTCCACCCATGTTAACATTCTTACTGACCCCATCCATGCCTACATCTCTAACATCAACAAAGGAGAACAATATGAGTAAACATGCTCATGCCCACCACTAAGTCCATGCGATGGTACACCCAACAACATTAAAATGTGATATCACAATAGGAGGATTAACCTCCTCAATATGTGTATCAATAAAATCTGTAACATTTGTATCTCTTGAATATGAAAGATTTTGGAGCCCTTTTTCCATATATTACAAGTCAAATAGAAATTTGTCGAGAAGGTGACAAAGACAAGAATCAATACGAAACTTTTCATTGGACGAAACTATGGAAAAGATTATAAGATTTTAGGCTCGAGATTAATACACCTTACCGCTTTGCAATAGATAGACTTATTACATATGTAAATATAAATAATAGTAACAACATTATTATTAGTTCCCGCCTTTGGCACCTTTGGCAAAGTTACTATACTTTTCACCTACTTTATTAATTCAACAACTTGATATTGAATATATCAATTTGCAATATTCTAAATATATAATAAATCATTTATCTTTGTATGCATTGGTTGCTTTATAATGACATGACCATTTTTAGGCCTTATTCCACTACACAATTTTTTATTTTTTCCAAACAAATATTAACAACATGACATTTGGCACCATATTTAATAACATTGCACTTAAACAAAAGCATGCATTTATTATCAAGATTTGATTGGATATATGAAAAAACAATTTTCAACTACAACATTTTTATATTTGTAATCACATTTTTTATCTTTGTATTTATTGGTGACTTTACAATGATATGACTATTTTGAGATCTTATTCCATAAATTTTATTTTTATTTTTTCCCAAACAACTATAAAAACATGACATTTAGCACTATATTTAATGACATTACATCTAGAAAAGAGCTTGCATTTATTA
Organism: Taxus wallichiana var. yunnanensis; assembly: GCA_018340775.1. Classification (NCBI taxonomy): domain Eukaryota; kingdom Viridiplantae; phylum Streptophyta; class Pinopsida; order Cupressales; family Taxaceae; genus Taxus; species Taxus wallichiana. Next base: position 183,680,088 of record CM031238.1, on the reverse strand, counting down.
TTAAAAATATCATTACATATATGAAAAGACAACTTTCAACTATTGATAATTTTTTATATTTTGTAATCATATCTTTCCAAAAAAAAAAAGCAATTACAATGTTGTAAAATTTCCCAAATTTTTGTTAAAATTTGAAAACTTAATATCTATTTTAAGTTATATTAAACCTCATATTATATCAAAAATCATTTTTATGTACAAATTTGATCATTAAAATTTTATTATTAGATTATTAATTTTTGGTGTTTTCATTCATATATGTTTAAGTCATCTTATAATGATTTTTATGAATAATCATCTTAAAATCCATAAAATACTATACCATTCACTCAAATTAAATACTTTTGTTTTCTAACCAATCAACATTCAAATTTTATTCTTCTTTCTTATGTTTAATTTTTCAATCATTTTTAAACAAATACAAATTACTGAATTTTTTAAGTGTTTGATTGACCTTTGGTTTTGAAGTGACTAATTTCATGTCTTATGACAAAAAAATTATGATTTTTTCAAATCTACAAATATGAGAATTGTTGTGTGTCCTAGATTTAAAATGGATGTGATAGAATTTAATAGGTTGTCGTATGACTTCAATGCATGACAAAATTATTTATTAATCTCATTTAATTGAACACGAGCTTATTTGTAAAAATTGTAATCTACTTGTAAAAAGCCTCCAAGATTTACAAGGTTGAAGGACCACTTATTAATTGTCCTGCCTGACAACAACAATGCCCATATGGCTTTAACCACCGTCTGATTTTCTATTTAAAAAGTAGCAAAAACAAAAATATCCAATATAAAATCCTAGTACTAGTACTTATAGACATATCACATAATGACTACTTAAAAAAATTCACATTGAATCAGAGCAACATTATTGTAAATGTTCAATAATCGAGTAACAACAAAGGTTATCCTCTTAATTAATCACCCCACAAAGTCGTTTCTTACACAATTACTTTCATTGTTATATTATTGCAATTATTCAAACATCATACTTATGCAATTATGGACACTAGTTCTTGTTCATTACCTCTCAAAATGTCAATGCTTTTTTATTGCCTAGTTCATTTCTAGTAGTAATCGCCTTTTCTACTATACATATATTCCTCGACCATATAATAAATATTATTGCAAATGGGCAAACCTGACACAAATTCTAATTGGTTACAAAGTTTCTTATGACTATTTCATATTATTCTTAACAAAAATAAAAAAATTATATAAATAAATCATGCCTCACTGTCTTATTTGCTACAACAAATGCATAACAACTACAATGAGGCAAGAACTTGCCACATCATGGTTCTTGTTGAAAAGAGCACCTTATTAGCCGAAAGACATGCCTTAAATGAAATGAGACCTCCAGATTCTGACATGAGGTAGGTAAATTGAAAAGAGGGATTAACGGGAAGCAGACGTTGAAATATGATCACATTATGCCCGTTTGCGTATCCCGAGGGTGAGTGAAAATTTGTGCACATTTGTGAATGATGGGGAAGACGTTCAAATACGATTTCATAAGAGTCGTTGATACGTCGAGACCCAACAAAACCTCAATAAAGATGGAGATGGAGATGGATCATTCAAGAGGGAAATACAAATTTGTGGTAGAGCCATTAGAATAGTCATCGGAAAGGGCAGCAACACCCTCAAAAGTTTCAAAGAAGTACCAGGCATCGCCTCTGTAAAATGTTCTTCCAACGGAAAAATCCAAATCTACGCCTATTCACAGCAAGCTCTAGAGACCATTTCCTGCGCCATCAAGCAGCTCGTTGGCTGCTCCCTCGACAAAAGTAGCGGCTACTTTCCTGATTTCTTCACTTTCTGTTTTTGCAAATTTGTGCAGGACCCGTGATTTGCTGTCAACAAAGTTCATTTCGAAAAGTTCTTCAACAAAATTTCCAACATTTCAGGCCTGGACACTGCATCCCGGTGGTCTCCATGTAAGGAACCCACAAGGTCGCTTTGAGGTGGATTTGCATTTTCTATGGGTTCAAGTATCTGTGATTTTAAATAAAATATTTTTCTTATGAAAATGATGACGGGTAAAAATGGCCGCTTTCGATGGGTATTGCAGATGCGGGCCCTTTAATTGTTTTGCATTCACTGATTTTTGTGTGGGTTTTTTTACTGATTTTTTGGTGGGTTTCTTGTATATTTAGGGGGAACAAGCAACAACACACTTTAGAATTCCAACATTAAAGATGGAGACGTTCATTAACATGATTTCTAAGGCCACTACACTATGAAATATCAGGAGTAGATCTTCATTAATGGTAGCCATGGCTTCAATGTCGACGATGAGAAGTCTCGCAACCCTCAACTGCAGAGCAATCCAAAAGAGCTATTTGGTTCACAATATCAGAGTGCCAAACAACCATCTCCATGAGAAATGCATCGTTGAGGTTTGCTATTTCTTCCCTCTATTTTGAACATGTTTATTTCAGTATCTTAGTTCTTACCCTGACCCTTTATGACATTTATTAGACCTTATATCTGGTTGTTCTGAATATTGTCTTAGTTTTAATTTTGCAGGCAGATCCAGAACTAAAAGAGTCATCTACAAATAAAGAAATATCTCCCCCTGCAACAGCACCCACGCCAACTACAAGCTTTACCCCCCATCAAAAAGAAGGTAAGTGATTTTACTCACGCTTAAATATGTAAGATTAAATCTCTGCCTCTCATTTATGTTACAGTAGTCACTCATACAAATCTCTGCATCCTAGAATCTACATTACCTTAAAAAGCTTATGTGACATGGGCTACATTTTGATTTGTCCAGGTCAGCACGAAGTTTGGTGATGTGTTCGCTTTCTTAGGCCCCGCCTTGAAACAATAAATGGAAGGCTCACAATGGTGGGGTTTGTGTCAGTAATTAGAGTGGAGTTGGTGAGCGGAGGAGATCTGGTTTCATGGTTTGTTTTAAGCACCGTGTTGTTTTCTGTGACGTCATTGGTGCCCATGTTTAAAGGATTTTTGGTAGAGAGCAAGTCACAAGCAATTATGTCGGTGGAATGGATGTGTGGCCATGATTGGTCTCGTGGCGTTGGCCGTCACTGAAATCATCAAGGGCATATTGCTTGTATAATCGATTAAATTTCCATGAAAGGGAAATACATACATGGATGAAATACATTAAAAATTATACGGTGGGTTACACTAGTAAATAGATAATTCTTTTTAAATTGAAAAGAATGCATAAAGACTATTTTTTTATTACTACCTAGCGAAATCTATACTCCATTGTTTTTGGGATTATACATACTTCTCCACAAAGACTATATTTTATTACTACCCCACGAATCTATACTCCATTATTTTTGGGATTATTAATAATTCTCTTTCATATTTTTTTGTTACTGAAATGAGTTCTATAATAACCTTTATTTAGGCAATAGTAGGGAACAATATCCTAAATCGACGACTCATATTTTCCTCATTGTGCTACAACCGATAAAGTCCATTTGCAAATTAAATCTAGCTATCATAATTTCTATGTGCGGATATATGAAAAACTGCCCACAGTTTTGTAGGATCTTGTTTTCTCCACATGGTCAAGCAAAATGTTTTAAAAACAAGTGGTGATGTATAAGAAAATTCATTTCTAAGATTTAAAAATCTCGCTATTGTAAAAATTGTTGGTTTTTGTCAATCGAGTTCAATTGACAAGAATGTGTGCGAACCTGTTGTTTTAGAGCTTACACCCACTACTCGCATGAATGCAAAGAACTTTTTAGTCATATTAAATACTGGTACTATTTTTAGTGAAATTTCCTCTGGACAGATTCCTCTAAAGGAAGAGAATTCAGTTGTACCAGGTAAGTCCCGGTTTTTTGTAATACTTTTGCTCACATTGTAATACTTTTGTCTCATATTTTTATGTGGGTATTGTTGTTGTGAAGGCACATGTTCCTGTGTGAAAGAAGTGGGTGTGAGGAAGCATGTGTACAGAGGAATAAGGCAAAGGCCATGGGGCAAATGGGCTGCAGAGATGAGGGATCCTACTAAGGGTGTCAGGGTTTGGCTTAGTACATTCTCTACTTCAGAAGAAGCTGTAAGAGCTTATGATGTTGCAGCTAGGAAAATCAAAAGAAAAAAAGCTAAGGTTAATTTTGTTAAGGAAATACTCAATTCATGTAGCTCAAAATAGTTGCAGGTAAAGTCTATGAACAAGTGAGAGTTGTTCATGAAGATTTTGTAGTCCTGCTTGTATAATTAATAAAACACTTCACTCTCTTAGATTAAAAGACCCTTATCTTACTGGTGCCTTGAGGCTTTTTCATATGTCATGCACTTTTTACATGCATTTGTGTGTTTAATTAGGTATGATGTTTACTTTAATACTCTTTATGTATACAATGAATCAGTGTCAGATTTTGTAAGGCATTTAGACATTTTTAGTTATTTTAGATATTAAAATACAGTCATTTTGAAATATGATTGTCATAGTTGACAAGTAAATATATTATTTTAACGTCAAATTAATATTATAGAAAAAACAAATTTGACATTTATATTAAATTTTGAACGCCAAATAATGTCCATGATCTGAAATCAAATGAATATGTACTTTTTTTGCTTGGTGGGTGTTTAAACAATGGATTGGCAGATGTTGAAACAATCGATGCCCATGTTAGGGATGAATCATTAAACATCGCCAATAACAACTACTCTAATGAGTTGTATAATGATTTTTGTGCAGATAATCTTATTTTAAATTTAATCGAGTCAATCTATTCAAAACACTCTTTTGTTTGACAAGAACTCCGAGTCAATAGTTTTTAATGTGAAATGATAATTAATATGGCTTTGTAATAAGAAGATAAATTCTTGACATTTGTTATATTATACTAAATTACTACAAAATATATGGGTTGACATCCAAAGCATGTAATTATCATGAATACGGAGACATAATTTGAATGATTGACTTATCTAATCATTATAATGTAAGAAGCCACTAGAATGTTATATGTAAAATAGTAGCTTGCTATGGATTATAAAGAGTTATTTTGTCAACAACAGATACGAGACACTAACAATGGCCACCAGTTCACATGAATACGTAAACATGAATTCCACTATTGGATTATCTATTCATCTCAAAGGTATAAACTTAAGGCTCTGCAACATATTTTACACATATACAATCTATAATATAGATTATTAAGCAAGTCACTTTCTTGTAAAATCTATATATACACATGCTTCTCTACATATTTTCCGTGCATAAGTAATGGTTTTGCTGCATTGAAAGGGATCAATTGTCAACAATTTTTATAGGCTCATCAACAACACAAACATGATAATCCAATAAAGAATTCCCTTTAAAAAGTTCAACAATATGAATTGATTTTAATCTAAATATTAATGAGAGGTCAAGAATGGTCAAATGAGATAGAAATTAATTATAATGGAAATGCTAAGAGAAATAAAAATATTAGGTTTTGGGGTCTTACAACCCATACAAAATCATCCATATGGTCTTGCAATAGATGGGGTAAGCGTGATTTTAGCTATTGGGGGCTTTTAGATAGGCTATGCATCTCCCATGGTTCTTTTATTGAGATTATCTTTGAATCCATTTGGGTTGTGCATGTCATGTGTGAGAAACATGTTTACAAATTTAATCGAAGGTGTAAATTTTTAGACATTCTTTTCATGAATTTGTCGTCGTCATGCCTTGGTAAGGTGTTGTTTCTTTCTTTGTTGGAGTTGGGTGAATTTATGTTTGAATATGTTGTGCACTTGGTGTGCTACCAACATGGATGCCTTAGTTCCCATCCACAATTATTTAACGATTCACCCATTTCATTTGGAAAAAAAAACCATGTCGACCATCACAACCTCTACATGTTGAAAACATTGAACCTTCCACTCGCCTAGTCCATTGCACAAATTACCTGGTGGAATAATTTATGGAAGTCGGGGATGATCGATTATAACACAAAGCTCTTTAAAAAAATCAAAAAAGTAATGCTGACAACTAATTTGTGGGTTGAGACAGGCATTGTAAATGGTGCAATAACAACCGTCAACATTGTTTATGGCATTTCCATAGTGCCCCCTGATCTACCACTTTTCCTGTCATCAAAGTCGACAGATATAACGGGCCATGTTGGAATCCCAACAACACGCCGCATATTCAAAGCCACCAATTTCCAAAGGGAGTCGCAAAAAATGCATATTAAACTGGCTTCGACTTTAACTATCCTCAAGTTTGAGGTCCTCACTTTGTAGAAGGCCACTATTAAAATTATAAACACCGAGAAACATGGTCTTCTATTTACATTTATCTCTGCAGTCCCCTCACCTACAAATCTTTACCTTTCACCTCTTTCTTCTTTCGGGCAATACTCAATAATGCCTCACGCCCTCTACTTTTGGTCTAAAGAAATGAAGAAGCACACCAAAGTTCTCTCCACCAGTTCCCCCATTTAAAAAAATTGTCCCCTTCCTCCCTCCCCAATAATAACACTCTGCAATTCTCAACGTGTTGTATATTAATACATTTTACATGTAACTCTATATAAAAAATGATGGCCATATTTTAAATATTTAAGTTGTATGAGAGAGTCAAATCAAATATTTGTAACTATTTTATGGCTAGAATCATACAAAACATCTAACTCGATGTCAAATTCAAACCATGAGTACAACTATAAACAATGTGCCTTCATTTCTAAAATATAATCTACCTTTTTTGCACTGTCAAACTTTCTTTCTCTCTTCTCTCTTGTTCCACAAAATCATCTTTTGATTCCTTGACCTTCATCTACGGGTTATTCAGATACGCTAGTCTCAGTATACTCCAACACGTACATTCATAACTCATGTTTGTTATGGGAGTTCATTTCTCTCATTTCCCGTAGATATAAATTCTTGCAATGTTTCCTCCAACGAGCCAATGACAAAATACAAACGATCTCTTCACTTTTGAAATCGATTGTTCCTCCATTTGGTCTCCACATTTTTTCCAAATTGTTTGATCACTTACATGCACTCAATTTTCTGATGCCCCTTCCAACATTTTTTTATAATAATGCATTTCTAGGCTTGTTTCACATTAGCAACAACTCTTGCACCTTCGACTAGACTACTCCACTTCTTTCTTTACTACTCTACTCCACTTTTGGTTCTCCCAATTCTTCCCGCCAAGAGAGCTTTGAAAGAAAGTGGGATGAACAAAGAAAATAAAAAGACCTATGAGAGATTGGTACAACACAAAAAAGAAAGCTATGTGTGCAAGAGAAGGACATAATTAATTTCTCTTGGAAAACACAACCCCAAAGGTTTTTGGAAGGAGCTACAACAAAAGAAAAAATACATAGAAAATAATATCACATGTGCTCATTGGTTAGAATATGCAAGGACCCTTTATGAACGTCCTCAACAAAAAGATATTCCTCCCATAATCGAGACTTCAATTGAGCTTTTTTCGACAGAAGACATCAGGCAGGGCATAAAGAATCTAGCAAGTGGTAAAGCTCAAGACATCGATGGTCTACAGGCTGAATTTTTAAAATGGGGGGTTGAGGTCCTCACGCCACACATCAAAAAAATATTCAATGATGTCAACCAAAATGGCTTTCCGACAGAGTGGACGACTAGCGTTGTTATTCCTCTATTTAAAAGTGGTGACATTAATAACCCATCCAATTATCGCACCATTATGATCAACCCTCTTCTTGGTAAACTCTTTGGAGGCATGATAGAACGAAGAATCAGCAGTTGGGCCGAAAGAGAGGGTAAAAGAGCAAAAGGGCAAGCGGGATTTCGACCTAAACACTCAACAATTGACCATTGTATCACTCTTAGGCATTTGATTGAGAAGGTTTGGGACACCCAAGGAGAAGAAGCTTTTTGTTGTTTTGTTGATTTCAGGAAAGCTTTCGACACAGTGCCCAGAAAGAAACTTTGGGACAGGATGGAGGAGCTTGGGATTCCAGATGAGTTTAGAGCAGCAGTTCATAAACTGTATGAGCAGGTCAGAGCTAAAATCAGAACCAGAGAAGGTATGTCCGAGTGTTTTGGCAGTGACATCGGTGTCAAGTAAGGTTGTTCTCTTTCTCCCACCTTATTTGGGCTATACATTGACAAGCTTGAAGATTGGTTAAACAAAACTGAGGGAGGAGGTATACAGTTAACAAGTTACGTGGTGAAGTTACTTCTATATGCCGACAACCTTATCCTAATTTCAAAAATAGCCCAAGGATTGAGGGAGCAACTAAAAGCGCTAGAGCTCTTCTGCCAAGAAGTCGAGATGCAAGTGAACACTAAGAAACAAAAATCATGATTTTCTCCTTGAAAAGGAAAGAGAGACAAAGTATCTTTCTTTTTTAAGGGAGCCCTTTGGAAATAGTCACTCGAATACAAATATCTTGGGATTGACTTTCAAAGACAAACTTAGGCCTGGGAGACTTGTAGAAGCAAAAAGGATACAGGGGAGGTTGGAAAGCATCTTACCTACTTCAAAACAAAGGGGCGTGAAAGTTGAACTTTGGGATCTGGAAAACTAAGAAAACCCTTTTTGGATTGTTGGTCACTCCGGTTGTTCTCTATGGTCAGTGAAGTTTGGGGAAGTAGCATGTCAAATCACGGGTGGAGACATATAGAAAGAATCCAGAAACATCTAATCACAAGCACCCTTAAAGTCAAATCAACTGTTCCTTATGAGATCTTGTTGGTCAAGCGGGTATTTTCGTTAGAAGCTTCGCAATATCTCAGATGATAAGCTATCTGAAAAAAGTTGAAAGCATGGACAATCTTCGCTGGCCCAAAATAGTTGTAGACGACACTTTGGAACGTAGAAAGAAAACTCTGGATGAATCAAAATACTAAATGGATGAACAAATGGGGCATCAACTTGCAAGAGTGTCCTAACAAAGAATAGGGAAATAAAAAATTATGTGATAGAAAAGTTCAGGACTGCCATGTGGACGGGTCAGATTGGTCGAAAGAAAGCACATTATATTAGAGAATTCAATCCCACTGGGGAACATGATGAAAAAGCTTATCTAGGGGCAGCTATCAAGGGTAAAGCAAGGATTCTAGTGGCACAGTTAAGAACCGGATCGCATCATCTTCGATGCGAAACTGGTAGATGGACTATTCCAAAGGAAGATTGGGAAAGGAGAATTTGTCTTTTCTGCAACAAAGGGGTCGTTGAGACGAGAAATGACATTTCGTCATGGAGTGTTCAACATATGATGATATTCGTATTCAATACGAAAACAACCTGAGGGTGGACAAACTAGAGGAACTCTTCGAAGGAACAAAGCTTCAAGCGACCGCGGGTTTCATCCTCAAGATTCACAAATTAAGAGTGATATTGAAAGGACACTCGAAATCTGATTGAAATCTCAATTTTTGTGGTCCAATAGACTCTTGAGTCTCGTGGATGTCATTAAAATCTTTCATTTCATTTCATTTCATTTCCCTTTCGACATTCACATTGCACAGCTCACTAGTAAAATAGATAAAATGAAAAATTCAAGGAATAGATTACCCTATATATGAGTTGTGTTGTGAAAAATACACTCTTCAAAAACAGATTACAAATTCATATCCTACAAAAGGTTGAATATACATGTACCAAACAACATAACCGACATAGACTTTAAAAGGACCTTTCATTTCATTTTCCTTTTTAAGGGAAAAAAAAACTGTGATTCCAATTTCCAAACAAATTATACAGACATGACAACAAACAAAAAAGAGTAAACGGGAATTTAAAATTCGAGCGAGAGCGTTGAATTTAAGAAAAACGCCAACAGTGCCAGACGCAGAAGATAAATATGCGAGAAAGTGGAGGTTAGGCGGTCCTTTTGATTGGGGAAGAGTCGAGGCTTACAACAAAGGTATTGTAGGCTTTGCTCATCCCTGCTGTAGAAAACCAGAAAATAAGGGAGCCACAGCTGCTCTGCAAAGAACGATGCAAATAAATAAGTGAGGAAGGGGAAGACGAAAGTTGAATTCTGAAGGGAATATGGGAGGGCGGTGGCAATACAGAACGGGGCTTCTGCTCATTGCCGTGGTGGTTGTCATTTGGGTTGCCTCCGCGGAAATTACCCAGGTACCAACTTTCTTTCATATAATTTTTGTTTTTCTAGGGTTACGTTGCTAGATCTCGTTATTCTCCGTGTCTGTCTTTTTGTTATAAAACTTGTATGGAATGGAATTTTTGTTCTCTATCGTGATTTGTTTGAAGTTACATTAAATGGAACTGAATTTCTTTATTATGATTATTAATATTCGTACACCATGTACGGATCCCAGTAGTTGTGACTGAGTTGTGAGGCAGAGCAATTATTACAATGAAGACCTGGGTTCAAAATTGCGCCGGTACTGCTATGCCTAGCTGTCGTGGCAAAGCGGTCTCCGCTGGGGAATTAATGCCTCCAAAACAGAATAATTACCCTTAGCCAAGAACGAAATTGCCACATAGGATTTGGCTAGTTTGAAGATTTAATTCTATCTTTTAGGGCCACCTTTGTTAGATCTGCTACTTTCTTCACTTTCCTTGTAGCTAAATTGAATGGAATAGAATTGCTCTGTTGTGATTATTAAATTGAATGGAATAGAACTGTTATGTTGTGTTTATTAATATTAACATGGCACTTAGGGTAAAATTAGGCTTTCTGTGTCCTGCAATATGTAGCAGACGGGCAACTGCAGGCCAGCCCATGATATCGAGACTTCTAGTCCCTTGTAATTTTCCATGTACTAAATAGGACTCAAATGCAGGACCTTCCCAGGACTATGCTCTATATGTTGGCGCACTCTACCACTCAAGCGATCAGCCACTTTGTGATCTGGAATGTGGACCGTTTTTCCTAACACTCCTGCATCCTATTCTCCTGATCTTTCCCTCGCCTCACCCCCTGCCCTTCATCTGCCTCCCGTCCCCCACCTCCAAGGTACATCTTGGACTTTAGGTCCTCTTTTGGTTCTGATACCATGTAAATTTCTATGGACGGGCTAGGACTCAAACCTAGACCCATCCCACGATTATGCTTGGCATGTCGGGGTGCTTTACCATTCAAATTACCGGTTCTTTTGTGGTCTGAAATGTGGACTGTTGAAAGTCCTGCCATATGCTGCTTGGAGACCTAGTTTGGCTCTCATACCTTGTAATTTTCAGTGGAAGCCAGGACTCTAATCTAGGACCTTCTCATGACCATCTTTGGCATGCTGGGGTGCTCCACTTTTGAGCAATCAGTTCCTTTGCAGATCAGGTTGTGGAATGCATTCTTTCAACATTTCATAATGTAGATTGTTGCTTACAGCATTAAAAACAATGACCTTCACAATGCATTAAAGATGACAAACTCTGCTGAATGTAGTGATGTTTACAAGCAACATTATAGATTATGGTATCAACTTACCTTGCAGAGAGAACCTTTTTCTTTATGAGTAGTAAATTGGCATTTGAATGAGCATTTTGCATTAGTTACGACAGGTTCCAGATCACAGGATGTGGGAAGCAAGTATTTGGACCTGGAAGATCTTTTTCTGGCATATATATATATATATATATATATATATATATATATATATAACGCTGAAGCCAGGTGGATACATTTTAGCATTTTATCTCATGTAGATCTGTTTTAAGCAGCACCTTCCATGTTGTTACTTTGCATTAGCGATCTTACAATACTGCTATCATTTGAGATTGACCACTAGTGCGTTGATGCCTAAAAAGGACAAGGGATTGTTTACTAATGATGGGATTGATTGCCAACATAGCCTAATTCTTTCTTTTTTTCTGTTTGGAATGTGGTTTCGGTGATGTACAACTATGAGCTGGACATCCTGAAGAGAAAATGATCCGATAAACTAATACAAGAGAAGCGATACTAACAAAATCTTTAAGCTGAATAGAATAAGGAAAAAAGGCATACACATGACATTACATGTTTTACATGATTTACCCCGGGAGAACCCCTTTTGGGAAAAAAATCCAGCACAGTAACTCCTCTTTTATTGAATTAACTCAATTATTTACAATACAATAATGTGATTCCAAGTTCTTCTCTGCCCTAATGCATGTGTGGCTATATGTAAGCACATCAATAGGAAATCATCTAAGTGGTATTACATTATTACAGGTACCAAAAATGGGCTAAAACCACCCAACTACATACCCATATGATCCCCAAAAGACCAAGAAGCTGTTTGGACCTAGAACCTTGTCCCCTGCCATACTTAACAAGGCCTCCTCAACTATGTATACCACCTTTTCACCATATAATATCAATAAACATGTTTTCACAATAAATAAAATGTAATTCTGCTGCTGGTATGCGTCAGTTGATGAAAAAGTCTCATGTTTCTTTTTCCTGGCTAGATGGTTTCCTCAAAAGAAAGATAAACCAGGAGTAGATTTTTAATGCAGATGTGCTTGATTTTTAATATTTAGAGTTTAGAGTTTGAATGGATTTTCATGTGTACTTTTCTGATTTGTTTGTTATGGTTGAAAGTTGGACTGGAAACAAATTTGAATTTTAGTGAAAACATTAGCTTTAAGCTTCAAAAACAAACTTAAGGCAATGATGCCATTTTTCGTCTTGTTGTTTCGTGGCAGAAAAATCATCTTTCTTTTTTGTCTGAATTGACTTGGAAGCTTTATCTTTAACGTAAGATTTGCTATTTGCCTACGTCTGTTTGCAGCAAGCAGCTCTCTATCTCTCTCTCTTATTCAGCGTCCTTATCATTTGCCATTTATTTGTTAGGGCAATGAATGTGAACGTGAATGTGATCTCTGTCTACCTCTCTCTCTATCTCTGTCCCGCTCTCATTTTGGAATGAAGTTCATGTTGTATATGCTTGGGCTTCTGATGGTTTTGCTTCTGGTATCTGCAATAATATAAGTAGTTTGGTGATAGGTATTAAAAGTCCAAGACTAACGAGAATTTGCAGTCTAGATCATAGTGTGCTGATTGTGAGAATTTTTCTTTCTTTGCACTAGTTACTTGACTTGTGCTGGCTAGATTTCATGATTATGTTTTGATATGAAGAAATGAAAATGATTTCGGCAGACAGAAGATGTCTTATATCTTTCCATTCATTTAGTTGCTTTCAAATTATTGTCTGTTATAATATTTATTTTTTTGGAATGTTGCAGACTATATTTTTGGCCTATAGACATCCATTTGTCCTTACGTATCTGGGAGCTTCACTTATGGTTGTTTATCTTCCTATATCTGTGGCAAAGGATTGGGTCTGCAATGCAATAGAGAAGCGATGTAAGAAAGATGGCAAAGTAATAGATTCCAATATTGACAATTCTTGTTGCCTTAATTCCCTTTGAAGGTCCCTGCATCATGCCGTGATTTGGAGTCTGAAATGCAAATTTACTTTTCAAAAAAAGAAAGCAATGGTGATACTGATACAGATGAAGAAGGGACGACCCTCATTTCAAAACATCAAGAAGATTTGCAAGTTCTGAAGCTCCCAGTAGAACTTACCCAGCTGGAAGTTGCAAAAATCAGCTCTTTGTTAGCGCCACTTTGGTTTGCTACAGAGGTGAGTGTATATGCTGACATGATTCATGTAATGCTTATCTTTTTTTCCTGTCTATCTTGAATGATGCCGATTTGAAATATATATTTCCAGCCGCATGTAGATGCATAAGAAGAATGACACAGAACTGTTTGCTATCTATATGTATGTTTAAGACATTAGCTAATATCAATGTATGCTCAAACATGAGTACATAAACATGCATAACATAGAAAGAAGGATTATACACAGACTCAATCACAACACTCTTTTAACTGAATCAAATCGCATCGCTCTTGTACCTGATTTTAAATTTCAAATCACTATAATATGTTAATGTTTACATTAACCAAAATCAACTAGACTTTAAACATGAACATAAACATGCAAAAAAAAGAAAGAATAATTATAGGAAAACTCGCATTGAAGAGGAATCCGCATGTGGGTGTAATATCCGTTAAATAACTTTAGATAAATCTGGATATTTGCACAAAACCCTAGGGCAACAATATGAAATACTAACTTCTATGACAGCTGCAATAATCTGATTTTTTAAAATTAAAAACAACCGCAATATGTAGGAAAAACAAACTTTATTTATTTATTTCAAATCAGCTTTAATAAAAACACTAGAATGTTTGAATACAATTTTTCTCATAGAAGATAAGAACATGCAAATTGCTATGACTGAAAAACTGCTTCTAGATGTGGTGCCAGTACTGAAATTCATTTCCAGAGGGGATGTCCTAGCTGTACTTGCTGTTCTGGATGCTAAAACAGCCCTGAATATGATGCCCTAGCTGAACTGGATGAATACTTGTACCCTAAATGATCACTACAACCCCTAAATGGAATTGCCACACTTAGATATGAGGGTTTCCGTCCTCGATTTGTGTGCAAATGAGGGTTTTCATCCTCTATTGCTGATGCAGAAGCAAAAGCTACTTGCAGACAATGAAGTAGTTGATAAATTTCCAAGATGATTGTAATAATAAACCCCAAATCTGCTTTTATAACTTCTAAGGCCTTCTCCAAAGTTGGTGCCCCTTTTGGAGTTACATGCATGCTCAACAAACAATAAAAATTACTTTATCCTCTCTCCCATGTTGGTGCCCCATCCTAAAAATAGGATCTTGATACTCATGCAACCCATAATAGAATTCTTTATTTAATTATTATTCTATCTTTGGCGCCCAATAATAGAAGTTCATCATTCTATTATTATTTTATTTTATTTCTACTTTTGGATTAAAAATATAATTTAAGTGTCCTTTTTCCAATTAAAATATAAAAATACCCTTGGACCACTTAAATTAATTTATTTCCCTCTTTAATTTCCCCTTAGCCTACGGAAAATAATAAGAATAGGCTTCGGTATCCAAAATTAATTAATTCTAAAAGGGGACATTACAGTCCTTCCCAAAATTGCTTGCCCTCAAGCAATTGCAAGTTGGGATGCTTAAGAATTTCAGCACCCTCCCAAGTAGCATCTTTGTAGTAAATCCTTCCAACGTACCAGATACTCTGTGATAATCTTGTTCCTTAACTTCTTTTCTTTGAAATCCAAAATTACTTCAAGAACCAAAACAAGTTTGCCTTCATCATCCAAAGGAGGCAATTCAATGGAAGGAACAATATGCTGTCCCAAAGCCTTTTTAAGCATGAGACATGGAAAACATTATGTATCTTACTTTGCTCTGCAAATCCAACTCATAAGCAACCTCTCCTATCCTTTGCTTAATCCTGTATGGTCCATAGAAATGAGGTTTGAGCTTTTCAGCTCCACTCTTCTTTAAAGAAGACTGTCTATAGGGCTGCAACCTCAAGAAAACCATGTCACCAACCTCAAAAGTCCTCTCAATGCGGTGCTGGTCGTCTACATAAAATTTCTGTTGGTTTTGTGCATGTTGGATATTTTCTTTGAGTATCCCCAATATATCTTGGCTCTGTGCAACCAAGTCTCTTGCCCTTGGCACTCTACTTTATTTGCAAATACCAAATCCACAAAGGAAAGAGCATCATAACCATACAAAGCTCTGAAAGGTGTCATACCAATGGACATGTGATGAGTGGTATTGTAGCAATGCTCTCCCATGTAAAGCCATTTGACCCAAGCTGATTGCTGCCCTGCCACATAATTCCTCAAATATCCCTCAATCCACTTATTCACAATCTCTATTTGCCCATTTGTGGATGATAGTTGGTATTAGGAGCTAACTCCGTCCTTGTCAAACGGAAGAGATCTGCCTAAAATATTAAAAATATTTTGAAAAGTAACAAGATAAGCAAAATTCCAGCCTTACACATGCATAGATTAAACAAATCTGAAATATACATAGGTGAAATAGCGACAAAAGTTAAAACATATTGATAATTCATTGTTCGAACTTATAACCAGTACATTGTTCAAATCAAAATGTTACAATGTATTATCATTATCTGACATTGTAAACACAAAAATGAAGAATCAAGATACATCAACATTCTAATTAGTAATAGACTAATAGTCTAATGGCTCTGCATCTTCTCCAATGTCTTCAACGAGAGCATCACTACCATCACGTGGTTCATTAGAACCACAAGCACCAGGAGTACAACCAGAACTATCAGCAATGCCGCTCCCGCTAGCCCCACTTTGCAGCTCACGCAAAGTACTATCTAGGTCCGGGTCTAGCAATGAAAGTTGGGCAATGGGAACATCCAAGTTTGGAGTCTCTGGGTCTATATCCCAACACTTTGTTGGCCCTTTCCTGTACTCATCCTTCTTATGTGATAGAAGGCGCAGGTTAGAATGCACAAAGACCAAATCCTCCGCCTTTTTTGCTCCCAACTTGTTGCGGTTAACCGAGTGGATAAATGAATATGTACCCCAATTCCTCTCAGCTGAAGAAGAACTCGCAACCTATTGAGGCAAGCCGCAAAGTCAATGCAAAATTAAAATTTTAAACTTATAAATATAAAGTAAAAAAGAAAGAGTTAAGAAATTAAAAAAATTAAAATCTTACTTGTGATAAAACTTTTATTGCAAGTGGCATGAGGTAGGGGTATGCTTGTCCATGGAGGTACCACCACGAATAAGCATCCATTCTGTATTTGTCACGAAGAGCGCTAATGGAGTGATCCCTGGAGGATATGAAATTCACAAACTCGCCTCTAACCATGTCTTCTACTTCTGGATCTGGGAAGATTCTAGAAAATGCTGCCTTATACCCCTCACTAACTTCAACATCCCTATATGGTGGGACCCTCCTAGGCAAAGAAAGGATCTCTGCGCTATAGTATTTTGGAGTCAAGGCAAAAGCAAGAAGATGCAATGGAGTAGTCATTTTGTTCCACCTTTCAATGAGATGTGAGTGCACTTCCTTGAAGAAGGTCTCTGTAGGATCTTGCTCTTTGGCATTTATGATGGTCTTAATTGACTCAATCATTGAGTCAATTCCATCATAAATCTCACCCATGCATGGATGATCCATATCAACAAATCTCAACATACTCACGATGGGCTCAGTAAAACTAAGCAAGTAATCCACACGATCCCACCATGTTTCATCCAGGATCAACAATTTCACATTTCTAGCCCTCTCACTGTTTGCTTGCCTCCATATACTCCAAAGGTCACTGATAACCATGCCACTCAATGCCTCTCGCACCTTCACAAGCCGTCTCAAGACGAGCGTGTGCGAGGCAAATCGAGTCTCAGCAACCTAATAAGAAATCAAAAGAAATAAAATTAAGACAAGTAAACTTAAAACATTCAAAATTCTACAAATTACAAACTTATAAAATTAATTTAATGAATTTTAAAAACTAATAATTATTTTTAAAAATAAAAAAGAATGTTACGGGCTACCTTCAATAGCTGCAATGTTGAGAATTTACGAAAGATGGCTTGGGACATGTGGTGGTTGCTGACAAACATTTGAATTTCATTTGCCTCCTCATATACTTGTTTGATCCAAGCAATTTTTGTGCCCAATTTTTGTAACATTAAGTTGAGGGAATGAACCGCACAAGGTGTCCAGAATATGTGTCCATACCGTGCCTCAACCAACAACCCTGCAGCTCTACAATTTTTTGCATTGTCCGTTACAACTTGGACAACATTTTGAGGCCCCACCGCCTCAATAGATTCTATGAGGATGTTGGCAATGAATTGGGCATCCTTCACTTGCCCCTCACAATCAATAGCCCTGAGAAACATTGCCCCTTTAGGACACACGGCAACCACATTGATCAATGGCCTATTTGCCATATCTTTCCATCCGTCAGAAACGATGGACACTCCTGTTTCGAGCCATTGATTCTTGATGGGCAACAATGCGTCTTCAACTTTTTTCTTTCTTTTGACAATAAGGTGGTGCGCACCTTTTCATACCCTGGGCTAATGTACCCTTTAGGGGCTTCATTAATACATCTCACCATATCTTGCCAATATGGTGATCTAACAACATTAAATGGGACACCACATGCATAAATAAAGCGCCCAACACTTTGGTTAGCTATGTCCCTGCTTTCATTCTGGAATGCCCTTTCCAATGGGCCTACATCTTTTGTTCTTTTGTGAGAAAGAGGTGAATCCTCTTCCCTCCAGTTGCAATAGGTGTAGACAAAAATGGGTGATCTGGGGCCACAACATCAACAGAAGGAGAAACAGGTGGCTTGCTAATGGTATGTGATCTTCCTTTTTTTGCCATAGGATGATTGGATTTTAATGCCATTGTTGCATCTGCTTCCTCTTGCTCTTTGATGTATGCAAGGGTCTTTGCACGTGGCAACCCCTTTCCATCCAACCCTCCACATGTTCTGATTCCGTGGCCAACAACCCCACACAAATGGGCTTTCACCCGACTGTAGGAGCTCTTAAATTGTATATTACATTGTGAGCAAACCCAAACAAAACCCCCTCCACCTGGTAATTGTTCTAGTTGTTTGACATGCCTCCAAAGTGGGGAGGATGGATCATTTTTGTGAAGGAGACCTTTACTACTTTGACCCACAGAACTAGAACTGGCAGCCATTTTAAGTTTTTAACTGCACAATGCATTTAAAAAAATGAAAACAAATTTAGTCTTGAGAAAATGTTGGAAGTTTAAAATTTAAATTTAAATGAAATCAAATGTAGAAAAATGAAGCTTAAAAGTTAAAACAATAACAAAAAACAAACCAAAAAAACAACTAAAAAATAATAAAATATTAAATACAACTAACAAACTAAAACACTCTAAAAAAATCACAAAATACTTACCTCAATACACCCAACACCAATAATGCAAGCTCCTTGAACTCCTTGTCACTTGTTGCAAGCTCCTTCAACTATATGGCACTTGAAATCAACCCTAAGCAATTGAAAATAGTGGAAAAATTGAAGGTGAGAGTCAAATATGCAAATAAGAGGCAAGAATGAAAATGTGAGGTAAATGACTTGTTATTGTTGTTGTTATAGAGTTTGGGCGCACAAATTAGGGTTGAAAAGAATATTTTAATGTTTGGAGCTTGCTCACCCACTTTTGTTTCCTGTCATTCAAGTCCTTTTGGCTAAGAAAGAACTTCAAACTATTGTGATCAGTTTTGACCACAAACCTGCCACAAACCAAATATTGCCGGAATTTTGCCAATGCATGCATGATGGCCAACATCTCTTTGTCATAAATAGAGAATCCACGCTCTACTTCACTAAGTTTCCGGCTCTCAAAGGCTATGGGATGCCCCTTTTGCATTAAAACAGCCCCTACTCCTTCCCCTGATGCATCACATTCTAACACAAAAGGAATAGAAAAACAGAACAACCAATATTGGGCAAGAACTCATTACCTCTTTGAGTTTATCAAAGGCTGTTTGGGCTGTTTTGGACTAGTTGAAAGCTTCTTTCTTTGTCAAATTAGTCAATGGGACAACAAGTTGTGAAAACCCTCTCACAAACCACCTGTAGTAACTGCAAAGACCAAATAATCCCCTCAACTATGTCAAAGTGGTGGGTGGAGGCCAATCCATTATTGCTTGTATATTCTCTTGATCACCTTGTACTCCTTGGGCACTAATGACATGTCCCAAATATAAAATTTCAGTCATCCCAAACTCACACTTGGATTCTTTTGCAAAAAGAGTTTGCTTTTCAAAATTTCCAGCATTATATCCAAGTGTTTTAGGTGCTCTTCCCAAGTCTTATTGTACACCAAAATGTCATCAAAGAATATTAGAACAAATTTCCTCAAGTGTTCACTAAAAACATGGTTCATGCATGACTGAAAGTAGCTGGAGCATTGGTTAAACCAAAAGGCATTACCAAGAATTCAAAATGCCCAAAATGACAACGAAAAGTTGTTTTGTGCACATCTTCATCTCTTACCTTGATTTGGTGATAACCGAATCTCAAATCAATTTTGGAAAAATACACCACTCCATGCAATTCATCTATCTTGGATATTGGGTACCTATTTTTGATAGTCTTCTTATTCAAAACACACCAATCAATGCACATCCTTCTTCACCAAAACAACGGAAGAAGCAAAAGGGCTAGAACTAGGCCGGATATGCCCCATCTTCAAAAGCTCTTTGATTGTCTTCTCAATCTCCTCTTTGTAAACTCTAGGATGGCGGTAAGGAGTAAT
Organism: Taxus wallichiana var. yunnanensis; assembly: GCA_018340775.1. Classification (NCBI taxonomy): domain Eukaryota; kingdom Viridiplantae; phylum Streptophyta; class Pinopsida; order Cupressales; family Taxaceae; genus Taxus; species Taxus wallichiana. The sequence continues at coordinate 183,659,965 of CM031238.1, read as the reverse complement.
CATGACAGGTTTAGAACTTATTTCCAGCTCTATGATGTGTTGGAATCCTCTATCCGGTGGCAATCTTGATGGTAAATCACTGAATACTGTACCATGTCTATCCAAAATAGATTGTATATCCACATGATAAGATCTATCATCAGTACTAGAAGTGGAAATACTTACCAAACAATGGGCTGCCCATGCTATTTGCCCCTTACGAAAAGCTCTCTCCATCCGCTTTGTTGTGATAGCCCTAGGTGCTCCATTGGCCATACCATGAAGTATAGCCTCTTCTCCATCGATTTTGAATTTTTGCTCCATAGTTTGATAATTCTGTGTGAATTCTCCAAGTGAATGTAACCATTGCACTCCCAAAACCACATTGGTTTCTCCTATGCCCACCACGTAGAAATCATCACAAACCTTGTGCTTTCCAAGAGTAATTTCCAATCCCTTCACCCTCTTGGTGCATGGAATAGTAAGTCATTTGCTACAGTAACATTAAAACCCTAAAATCCTCTGTTTTCAAACCTCTTTGGGCTACCAAACTCTCATCAATAAAGTTGTGAGTTGCCCCACTATCAATCAAAATAGTTACCTTATGCCCATGTAGTACTCCACAAACTCTAAAAGGATGATACTGGGAGCACCTAAAAGTGTAGCAAGAGTACCATTTGGAGTCTTTTCTTCTCCTTTATTTTCAGCTATTGGTTCTTCCTCTTCTTTGTCCACTTCCGGTTCCTCTTCTTCCCCTTCATCATTTGATATCACCTCTATATAGTGCACTTGTCCTTTGGGAAGACATCTATGACCTGGTCCCCATGGATCTCTGCAAGTGAAACACAATTTCTTCCTTCGAGTTCATTTCTTGTTTCTATCTCCTTGTTGGTTTTAGGCAACTCTTGTTGAAAACCACCATGTTGAAATGGTTTTTTTGTTGCCCATAAGGTGTTGGTTTTGGATGTGATGTAGGCTGCCCTATAGGCTGATATCTCCCTTTTCGGGGCTAGGCATTAAATTTGTGATTTATTCGTGTTGTTCGACAAGAAAAAAAACTTAGCGACGAGTTTTTGAAACTGTGTGTGGCCATTGCAATGAGGGTTTTCAAATTGTTTGAGGTAATCGCAGGGGGCTTCACCTATTTTTGTGCTTGACTGGGGTGTGAAGAAGGGAATACACCAATGGCGGGTAGAAGAATAGAAGAGTGGCATCAGAACCGTGAACCTCGCGACATAAACTGCATTTGGTCAGTGGGCATTTGGTTTGCGTATTTTAAGCCGTGAAGGCCAAACGTTGTGAGCGCCGAACCATTGCCTTGGGGAGCTATAAAACGATACGCAGTTCATGAGGAGGGCATTTTGTGCGATTGCCACCATTAGTTGCTTGGGTCATGTCGAGCATAGATTTAATTTTTTTAGGTTTGCGTTTAGTTTTTCTAATATCATCTCGCTATAGATGGTTGAATTTCCACCTCTGGAACTGCTCCCTCCTGCGAAGGAAATCATTGCCTTGGGGAGCTATAAAACGATACGCAGGTTGCGGAGGAGGGCATTTTGTGCAGTCGCCGCCATTAGTTGCTTGGGTCAAGTCGAGCATAGGTTTAATTTTTTAGGTTTACGTTTAGTTTTTTTAAAATCTTTTATTTATTTATTTTGGTTCGGTTCTTTTTTAATTTTTTATGTTTTCATTGCTTTATTTAAATGTTATGTTTTTTATTATTTAGTTTTAACTTTTTAATATTTAGAACATTAGATTTAACTTTTACAAAGTTCAAAGTATTTTAAATTAATTTAATAAATGATATATATTTTTAAATATCAAATATTAAAAATTAAATTAATAATTGAATAATATTTTAAATTTTAAATATAAAAACTTCAAAAAAATTATTTGTCTAATATATTATTCATGGTTTATAAATGTGGCATTTAAACTATCAAATCTATTAAGTGAAATTTACCTATTTTGATAATTTTGTGGATTCTTTTCTTACAAAAAATTTCTAATTTATATTAATTGAATTTAATCACGATTTTTTTTTTTTTTGCGAATTTTATCCTTGCTAAACTTAATCCGAATTTTATCCTTGTCGAACACGAACACGAACCTTGTGACTTATCTTGGAAGTACCATGTACTCCTCATAATCTGACATCAATATCATCTGCTATAGATGGTTGAATTTCCACCTCTGAACTGCTTCCTCCTGTGAAGGAAATCACGTTGAAAGAGCATAACAATCGAACTCGTGTGTTTGTGGACTCTTTAGTGTGCTGATTATTGTTCACCCCCAAAGAACTTCCCTCACTATTTGAGGCTCTTTGCACATTCGTGTTTTGCATGGTGTGGACTAATTGAGTCATCATGTCAACTAACTGTTCTTGGTCTTGCACAAGCTCACAATACAAGCCTCGTCTCAATCCTTGTTATTATTACCCATGGCTTCGTCTTTTTCCTCAAAAACAACCTCTGGAACTTGCTGCCTTGATCCTTCCTTTGGTTCTAAAACCTTCTTTTTCTCCTTTCTCTGGTACCTGACTTCTCTGTCACTACCCTGCATAAAGTTCAAAACCGCAATTTTTTTATTTAATCCTCTTCCACAAGATGGGAGGAAATTCTCTCTGATACCATTGTAATATCCCTGCCAAATAACTTTAGATAAATTTGGATATTTGCACGAAACCCTAGGGCAGCAATATGAAATACTAACTTCGTGAAAGCTGTAATAATCTGATTTTTTGACATTAAAAACCACAATATGTAAGAAAAACAAACATTATTTATTTATTTCAAATCAACTTTAATAAAAACACTAGAATGTTTGAATACAATTTTTCTCACAAAAGATAAGAACATGCAAATTGCTATGACTGAAAACTGCTTCTAGATGTGGCGTCAATATTGAAATTCGTTTCCATTGGGGGATGTCCTAGCTATTCTCGCTATTATGGATTCTAAAACAACTTTGAATATGATGCGCTAGTTGTACTCGCTATTCGGTATCTAAAACAATCCTGAATATGATGCCCTAGCTGAAATGGATGAATACCTATACCCTAAATAATCATTGCAACCCCTGAATGGTATTGCCACGCTTAGATATGAGGGTTTCCGTCTTCGATTTGTGTGCAAAAGAGGGTTTTCGTCTTCTATTGCGATGCGAAGCAAAAGTTACTTGCAACATGAAGTAGATAAATTTCCAAGATGATTGTAATAATAAACCCTAAATATGCTTTTATAACTTCTAAGACCACCTCTAAAATTGGTGTCACTTGTTGGAGTTACAAGCATGCTCAACAAACAATAAAAATTCCCTTATCCTCTCTCTCATGTCGGCGCCCCATCCTAAAAATAGGATCTTGATTCTCATACGCAACCCATTCTTTCTTTGCACCCCCATACTAGAATTCTTTATTTCATTATTCTATTATTGTTTTATTCTATTTCTACTTTTGGATTAAAAATATAATATAAGTGTCCTTTTTCCAATTAAAATATAAAAATACTCTTGGACCACTTAAACTAATTTATTTCCTTCTTTACTTTCCCTTGGCCTATGGAAAATAATAAGAATAGGCTTCGGTATCCAAAATTAATTCGAGAAGGAACATTACAATGGGTATTGCTTATGTACCATAGGGGGGAAATAGTTTTTAAATTTTCTATTTAAAAAAAAAGAGTCAAATGTGAACTTCAAAAATATTTAAAACATGTTAAAAAGGACGAGGAAACCTAAAAGGCTAAAAGCCACTTTGACACTCATTTTATCATGTTATCATGAATATAATGAATAAATGAGCAATTTGATTATGAATATAATGGATATACTGATTTATCTTGAATTTTTGTGTATACATTGTGACATTTGCATCATGTACTTTTTCTAAGTTCGACCACCGAATATCATGACATTTGGCATTGAATTATCAATATGTTTTGTGGTTATTTAACTTATTTTGTTTACCCTATGCATATTATGTGCCAAATTATGCTTATTGGCTGTAGTTTTTAATATTTTTAATATTTTTTTGTACGGTCGTCTTCAGGATCAAAAAATTGCTGTATTGTAATACTTTGAACCCCATATTTGTAACAATATTGTTGCTGAAAATAACTCCTTAGTTATTTTGACAACTTGTTCCAATCTGCCTGCTCGCATCAAGTTTTCGGGATTGCATGTACGCTTGTCTCCTTGGTGCATTTGCTTGCTACAGAGTTCTTCTTAGCGCGTTGCTCCTTGCTTCTTCCTTTTCTTTGCTTTTTTTGCGCACCCAGGTCGCGCTTTCGCCATTCCTCTCTTTTCTTCTATCTCCCTTCATTCTCCCTTTCGTGTGCGCCTTTTCGCGCATTCACACTCCTTCTTCCCGAGTCCGTGTATCTCCTCGCGCGTACTCGTTCTCCATTCTCATTTCCCTCTTGCGCATTTCCTCGCATGTGCTTCGCGCATCCTTGAGTTACACGTTTCCCCTTCTTCTTTGCACATTTGCATACCATTGCAGATATGCACCTTTTCTTCCCATTTCCGCACTCCCTCTCGCGCGTGCTCGCGGACTCGTGCATTCCTTCCTTTCGCGCCTCTTGCTCCCGCGCATGCGTCCAAGTTACAACCCTCTGCCCACCAGCGCCACATGTCGCTCCCGAGAACTTGTTAGATAAAGTGCATGACACACAACCTATCGTAACATGCCATCTGTGGCGCCGAATCCTTATGGCGAATGAATGCATGACACATGGTAGAAAAGACAAAACAAACAGATAGTCAATTGAATCCTTTTGCCGATTAGATCATGCCATGTGTCTTGCGTGTTCATCTTGCACTACAAATCTTCAAATCGCCATAACTTTTGCTACAGAGCTCATATTCATATGTGCTTGGTCTTCTTTGGAAGGCTCACGACGTGGGCTACACGTTGGACTCTTCAAAATCAGATTTGGGCAGGATTTGGTAGGTGAAAATGGGGAAATGCGATTTCAGTCATTAGTGCACACATCTAGTTGAATCAACCACCCATATTTGATTAGATTTGGTCTTCTTCTTCTCGCAAGTTAACTTGACATGGGAAGGCAGATTTGATGATGCTACAGCAGATTTGTAGGCATTTATTGCTTGTTGTTGGTGGTTGTAATTGGAAATCTGAGTTTCTCTCTCTTTTCCTCCTCTTCTCTCCTTCTTCTATATATTGTTAAATAATTCTCATCGTAAAAGGTTGGACCCTCTTGATTTTGTTAAGAGCATTATTCGAGTAGTGTCCTTTGGCATTTTGAGTTCTGAAGCCTCGGATCTAGTTCATTTGTGGATACTTCTCTTTCCACTATTGTCGATCAGTGCATCATTTGGCAATAAAAGTCTTGTTTTTGGCAATTCTCTACTCTAACTTGTATTTTGTTGCATCTTCTTGCCTTTCCTTTGCTATATTGGTTTGTTGTGCATTCTTCATGTCCCTTGCAAGTTTCTTTTCTCATGTTGTGCTCCATGAAAGTGAGTGTGTGAATGTTGTTTTAGACTGTGGCACGCATGTCTGCCCTCCCTGTGTGCATTTTCCCTTATTTTCACTCATCTGAGAGTGTTCATCCCCTCTTTTTTGGTGCTATCACCTCCCCTTAGCTTAGTTTTCATTTTATGCATCTCTTTCTCACCTTGGTCCCTTGGAATCATAGAGTAGTGCTAGGTAGCTGCATTTCCCTTCCTAGGAGTAGTTTTAGCAGTAGAAATAGGTAGAGGAAGCTAGCCTTCTTCGGAGGTCTGTCTCAAGTGCAAGGTCCCACAACTTGGAGACAGTCCCATGTTGCTTCAAAGCCCCAAATCACCCTCATTTGGGACAGTGCAATTTTGAGTGCCAACAAGTACCAGTACCAGGGATTGACTACTTAGAACAAAAGTGATGTTGCTTCGAATCCCTTAACTCAGTAAATAATTTTACGAGTCCGTCAAGTAACCAAGTGCAGACGTTTAAGTGTTGGTAAATTGAGCCTCTTGTATTGATTTAGTAGTACGTATGGCTTGGCCTACCAAAATTTTGTTACAAAGAATATTATTTTACTTCTATCCTCCTTTCCCTGCTCGTTAGCTCCCGTAACCCATATTTCTTAAATATTCTTTGAGCATTATCCTCAACAACTTAATAAAATGTGTACTATCCATCTGTTTATGGAATTCAGGCTATGGCTCTTAATTCAGCTTTTGCCATTTTTGTTCCATTTTTCCTTTCTCTTTGGTCAGTTTCTCTAGGAATTGACATTCTAATTGAAGCCACATGCAACTTTCCTCCAATTACTTGTATGAAGCACCTACATTTGCTAGGCATCTTCTTTTGATTCTATGCACATTACTTGCTTGGTAACTTGTGGGTGAGGTTTTGGGCTGCTTTAACCCACTGCAGAGTATGTTTGGCTACATTTTTAAGATTTGTAAACATGGGTCACACTCGAATGTACCTTGTAATTTTTACACCGCAACCTCGCTACATGTCCACTATTGAGGAAATATATTAAGAAAAGTCTACAAAACAAAAATATCCACACACAACCTCTTGCATGTTTTCATAATACCCTAATCATCTAATAGAGCTAGGAACCACATAATTATCACTCCACAATCTTTGCCAACATCCTTTGAACCTCTACCAAAATGGGAGATTTAGAACAGGTCATGGACATCCATCAAAGTATAATGGATAGTTGATTTTTGTTAGATGTAGTTATGAGTGCCTTTGTAGGCATGTACGTAAAATGGGAAACCATACACAAGGTATGTGAACTATTTGACAAAATGCCTTGATGAGATGTCTGGTGGACTGCAGTGAATGCAGGAAATGGACAAAATGGTTTTGCTGAGAAGGCCTTCAAAACTTTCAAGCAAATGCATATGGAAGGTGTAAAGCTAGACTCCACAACCTTTGTCAGCATACTCCCACCTGTGCCAAAATGGGAGCTTTAGAACAGGTTGTGAACATCTATCAAAGCATAAGGGAAAGTATATTTTGGTAAAATGTTGTAGTTGTTAATGTTGTATACAAAATGGTGAAGCATACACAAAGCATGTGAACTGTTTAACTAAATGACTCAAGGAAATGTGGTCTCATGGAATACAATTTTTTCATTTGTTTTATTGACATCAAAATAAAATCACAAACTAAATTTGAGTTTACATCATGTATTGTACAGTGGGTTTAATTTGACACTATAAAATTGTCAAATTTTACGCACGGATATGTTTTCTTAGGCTATTGGCACTAGAATCAAAATGGAGACAGCTTGTATGTTTTCTGTTTTAGTATAAATTTGCACATATCATTAGTGCCAATGTTGGTTTAGTTATGTTTTTGAATAGATGGTTGTACTCATTTTTCTCTTAATAACATTTTTCCCAAATTTAAGATCTACCATACTAAAATCTCAGTAAAGAAGTTGCTACCTTAATAATATTTAATTAATTACTTCTTATCAAAATGTGGATTCCCCTGATGTTTCTCGAGTGTCCTTTGCAACTTTTCATTGGTTCCCTCGTATAAATACAACTTTTTAATAAATAGCCTAAAAATTTGTGATTTCATTTATTGTTGGTTGGAGTAAATGCTATAGTAAAATACTAAGAAGTTTAGGTTAATGCCCCAATCGTTTCCATTATTTTATATTTGGTTTGGTTTTGTCTCTTTGAGGGCGGATTCAGGTGTGTCGGCCACTTTGGAGAAATGGCACCGCCTCTATTTGTTCATTCCTACCTTGTGCGTTGGGCAAAACAAAGATTGGCATTACAACTCGGGGTTAGTTTTTGATGAGAAGGTTGGCAAGGGTGCGGGTGAGTAGCTTTACGGTAGCTCGCTTGGTTGAAAATGAAGTGATTTCCATTCGTCCCTGTTACAGACCTGCGGCAACAACCTCCTAGCTGAGGGAAAATGGGAGTTTGGGCATGTCTCTATTCTTATCCTTGAGTTGGGCATGGTTAGGAGTATGAGTATACGCATAAGCATCTGCCCTATGTAGATCTCTTAATAGTATGCTCTATGGGTTGAAATTGGTTGGGCTTCTTGGGCATGTCATTTTGTTTGTACATGTGATTGCTTGTGCCCAAGTAGATATGTATGCAATGCGTGGATGTATACACAAGGCATGTGGGCTGTTGTCAAAATTCCTGAAAATAATGTGGTCTCATCGTAACATTAGTAGGTAATAACAATGAAATTGAGAAAATGAATATGGCAAACATGCTCTTGCAGGGCTATGTTGGTGTAGGCTTTTGCCCACTATGTGGTTTTTACCTACACGGTCTAATTAGCTTGCTTAGGTTAATAATAGGCCATTAGGGAATGTGCTTTAAATTATTTTGTAATTGTGAGTTGAATTAATTACTTTTTTGGGTGAGCGAACTCCTCACTATATAATGTACCTTCCTATCCACATTTTGGCTAATGGATGAGTTAATGCATCAATGAACATTTTCTTGTTTTGTTGAAGACAAGCTTCTTCCTTGAGCTTTGTGGATTTAACTACTACACACAAGGTTTTCTTTGTGCATTCGATCCTATCTAGTCCCGATCTTCGATTGTGGCCCACTTCGACCCGATATCGAGCATTTTTGATAGTCGAATGCCATTGCAATTGTTGTGAGAGATCTAGCATTCTAGCTTATTCGGTATTTGTTTTTCATTGATTTTAGTTTTCAAGAGTTTGTTGGGGTTTACGGAAAATCCATGCAGATCTGTTCCTTCAAGTTTCTAAGTGAAAAACAGATATCGTCGTTGAATTCGAAGGCCCCAAAACCTTAAACTCGGTTCATGCACACGATGACATAGTTCTATGACAGTGATTTGGGCCATTTTTGGAGGGTTTGAAGATTTTTTTGAAATCTGCAAAATTTGCACCGTTTGGGTGCATAAATAAAAAAGGAAAACCATTTCTAGGTTTTTTTTTTTTGAACATTTGGTGGGTATTTCCTCTTTTGTGGAGGACATTTTTTTCAAGATTTGGAGTTTTCATTGCAATTTTCTTGCCGTTGCATACAGTGCATTTGGGCCTTTTAGGTTGTTTGATAAGTCGGAAAATCTGACATGGTGTTTTTCATGCTTTTGGTGCACATTGTTAAGTTCGGGTTTTCGAGGAATCATGACATCTCAACAAATCAACACAACTTGTAACTTATAGTCAAACCTTTGAACCCTGGTCAATGCAGTGCATTTTGGGTTTTCAGGACTTCGTGACATCTCAACACGTAGACATATAACTTGCAGTTTGCGGTCTAACCTCGATCCCTGATCTATATAGTGTATTTCGAAGTTTTTAACTGTTTGTCAAGTGTCGGGTTTCGACACCTGTCTAACACGTTTTGGGTTCCAACCATTGCTGTACACGTTTTGGGTCTCGTGGCCTGTTGGCAAGTTGAAAACCTCGAAAGACTTTTTCAGGTTTTCCCAGGTGTTGAACAAGTACAAAACCCCAACGACAAAGCGCACGGACGTCAAATTTAAACACCAAGTTTTAGAACTTGTTTGTTGAGTGCAAAACCGAGATGCAATTGTCGGGGTTTTCTAAGGTGAAAACCTTGACAATGTGTTTGTTTGGTTTTCTAAGGTGTTCGACAAGGTGAAAACCCCAACAGTGTTTGTTGTGTTTTCCAAGGTGTCAAAGAAGGTGAAAACCCCTTGCAATGTTTGTCGGGTTTTCGAAGGTGTTGAGCAAGCGCAAAAACCCCGACTCGAGTTTTCGGTTGTTTGACAAGCTCAAAACCGTGATAGAGGCTATTTTTTGGGTTTTCAAAACTTCAAAACTTTTAGTCGATAGCTCCTTTTCGGGCACACTATTTTTTTAAAAGTGCGAGTTTTTCCGAGCTCTACGCATTGGTAATATTCTCATGCCTCGTAAACTTGAACCTTTGTAGTTTCGGGGCTTACATATCCCAATCTTTCAAGCACACATAGTTCAACACATATCCATCTACTGCAATGGATTCGTCTCATGTTCCACTTCTTACACCATTCAACTATCACGAGTGGAAAGTCAAACTACAAATCCTCTTGAATAAAGGTTTACACTAGATCACTATGGGTATAGAAACAAAACCGACACTAGATGCAGAGAAGGTGAAGTGGTACAACAAAAGTGATGAAGCCTACGGTCTATTATGTCTGTCAATGTCTCCTGACTTGCTCTTTCATATTGAATCTGCAATTACTAATGAAGTATGGACCATATTGGAAGGACTTTTTGGGAAGCAAGACATAATGAGAGGTCATGAGTTGGAGAATGAGCTCATCAGTTTGAGCCTGTAACTTTGACACGATATAAGACTTCTTCACCAAATTCAAATCACTCGGTTGCAGTTGAAACTATGCGGCATAGACAAAAGGATGATCAATTGGTTTTTTTCATCCTTGCCAAACTAGGTACCGACTCTTTTTTCTTTGTTTCTACCTTCCACGCTACCGCCAGAGTACCCACCGGAGCTATATGGACCATGTCGTCCTTGGACCAGCTTTTGTTTGCTTGACTTAACTTCATGAGTAAGACAAGCTTATTCAAATGGGTGTAATGAAGTCCTCGAAACCACATGCACTATTTGCTAGACACGAGAAACAAAAGGCTTCAAACAAAGAGAAGAAATAAAATAACAAGGATCATGCCAACAAGAAGGATCAAAATGATCTCACCTCAAAATCAAACTCCGGAACTTCCTCTTCCAATGTTAAGTCCAAGAAAGAGAGGATCAAATGTGGGTATTGCAGACAGGAAGCATGATGAAAACAAATGTATGAAGAAGTAGATTGACCACCTCACGAGTCTTCTTGAGAAGAACAACATAGGTGTCCCTGAGTCTATCAAACTGTCTTCATCAACCCATGAATCCTCCAAGGCAAATGACAATGGAAAAGGGAAAGAGAAAGAATTAGGAAAGGAGAAAACAAAGGGGAGAGCCCTAGTTACAATTGTACCACCAACTCCTACATGGGTTATTAATTTTGGTGCATCACATCATATGGCCTCTTCACACGTGGAGTTCACTTGGAGCCATGTGACATGTCCCATGTACGATTGGGTGACAACACTTCTACATAGGTTTTTGGGAGAAGGTTCGTTGAAGTGAGTGGAGGAGCATTCAATAATGTTCTTTGTATTTCTCTCACTATCAACTAATCTTCTATCCGTCTACCAGATTACTCACTTAGCGTATGCTTGATCCGAAAACAAGGTGTTATGAAAACTAACTCAGTTTTTCCCGTTTCCATGGATACTTTAAAATTTCTCGATTAAGTGTGATTTACTCTTAAAATTAGTGGCAAGAAGTTGCAAAACACAACATAAAACAAACTCACATAATCATGACAACAATGAACCCCAAGATGATAATGAAGTTCACTCGATTTGGGTACATCTCCGAGTTTGTTCAATGATGAACTAATATATAAATGATGTAGAAAAATAACTCTTACATCAATCAATTCTTGGTTTGCATCATCGGACGACTGCCTCAAAGCACTCGGCTTGTGACTCACAACAATGTCTATTGGCATTGGCTACTCTACTGCTCACTCAGGGCTCGGGGCCGGGTGTGTCGGTTTGACATCTTCCTGGATCTATACTACGGGCACTTGGCACGACCGTTAGTCTCTGTGATGACTGTTTCATCAAATTGACAAACGACTCACTTGGATACACGGGCATCTCTCAGACAACAATGTCGTTCAATGGGCTCTGCCTTTTTGCGACAATAATGTCGTTATAATGGGCTCTTATGGCCTCATTGCGACAATAATGTTGTTATAATGGGCTCTCATGGTCTTTTGTGACAATAATGTCGTTCTGATGGGTTCTCATAGCCTCTTTGACGATTGGGCTCTCGGGCCTCTTTGACGATCTTATCGTTACAAATCGATGGGCTCTTCACTCTCGCCTCTTTTACAAAATGGCTCTCTAGCTGAATAATAAGCTTAAAAATTAGTCTTTTACAATTCACAATAATAAACCTAAGAATACGATTAAAGGCTTTACAAATTTTCACAATGCTTATAATAAGTTGTCACAACTCATAAGCTCGAAAGTCTTGGATTCAATTTGCATGCCTTTGCTCAAGGCTTAGGGGGCCTTTTATATTGTTTACATGCTTGAATTGTAAGGATATAAGACATATCCTTTGGTTTACGTTGGCACAAATCCTCCGTATAGGGGTAAAACTAATTTGGGGATAAATATAATACCGTAGCCTTTTAATAGGCTTTCCATGTAGCATTTTATAAGGGATAATCATCCCATTTTAATGCCACTATTCTCCACGTGGGCCCATATCTCACATTGATGGGGATAATAAAATAAAGGTTATTAAAATATAACCTTCCACCGCTTTTAAATCGGTCAATGTCTTCTTGGCTTAATGTAGTTTGGGATAAATTTAATCCCACCAAAATCTCCAAGTCTACCACTTGCCATGGGGCCCCTCCCAAAACAGTTTTAACGCATACCATTTAAGCGCTTGCATAGGTTAGTCTACATATGTGGGAATAGGAGTAGGGGAAGTTATATTCAAATGCCTCCACCACATTGGTTGGTTAAAGGACCTCCAATGTATTTGAATCTGCCTTGGCATTACATAACACTTGGGTTTAAGTGCTCCATAGAATCGTGACTTGGCAATGTGGTGAGTTGGAAAATAATGCCAAATGGATGACTCCTCTTGTTGACGTGCCATTGTGGTGACAAGGTGGTCGGGTCCCACTTTTGACTGTCGAAGACCGGAGACTGAAACTGAAACCAATTTTTTCCAATTCTTTTTGCACGCCGCCACTTGTTGGCTTCCCAATAGGCCAATTTGTGATCTTCATAGTGCCATTACCACCGCACTCTATGCCTTCCATTCTGTCCACCGCATTTGATCTTGCACTTGACGGTATCTCCTCGTCAACATTTGTTTCACCTTGTTCGAAAGGTGTCCGGAAGCTTGCCGACAAGCTCTTACGTATGTACAACTGAATTAGGGAGAAATAAGGAACTTCTAGTATGTCAAATGTCCCTCGGATCAATGCGAGTTGTGTTCACTCTAGATTCAAGTGTATGTTCGAGAGTTGCACAATGATACTATCATTGCAATGGGTGTAGTTGATCATCAGACTTGGCTATATTCCTTCTCTCACTTTGTCTCTCCTTCGGATTCTTCATCGGATTCATCCAGTATTGATGACATTTCAGATCCTGAGCACATTTCTGATGATGAGGACTTCTCTTCTAGCACATATGACTACAGTAGCAATGAGGACCCACCTCCACTATCTTCTTGTCACCTTCCAGATTTTGAGGAGTTATTTCTTGATCCACCTACATCCTATCCACCGCAAACTTTTCGGGAGCAAGCACCTCAATTCAAGACTCATCAGACATTGGGCAGTCTAGTACATAGTTGTAGGGCCTTCCACATTCCTTCTTTGTTGCTACTTTGGATACACCATCCCTTCATGGAGTAGTTGGCTCTTCTACTTTGCATGAAGAGCATAGTTCCTTGTATAGGAACCACACCTTGGTTAGAGATCCATCAACCACTTGGCAGATTCATTCACTTTTCCATGGTGATCCACTCTTCACTGCATCTACTTCTAATTTACAATCACTTTGGGAGGCTCCTTTGTAGGATATAAGATGGCTACAGGCAGTTCTAGTTTCGAGTGGGTCTTTCTAGTCCCACCTTCTCTTCTTTTCTCTTGTTTGAGGGGGAGTTTTTTCCCATTGGGTTTTCTCCTTTTCTCCACTTTATGAAAGATTTGCATTGTACATGGGTACCTACCTTTTCTTCTACCCACCTAAGCTATGCTTAAGGGGGTGTGGTGTAGGCTTTTTCCCACTATGTGGTTTTACCTACATAGTCTAATTAGCTTTCTTAGGTTAATAATAGGTCATTAGGGGAATGTACTTTAAGTCATTTTCTAATTGTGAGTTGAGTTAATTACCTTTTTGGGTGACCTAATTCCTCACTATATAATGTACCTTCCTATGCACATTTTGGCTAATGGATGAGTTTATGCATTAATGAACATTTTCTTGTTTTGTTGAAGACAAGCTTATTCCTTGAGCTTTGTGGATTTCACTACTACACACAAGGTTTTCTTTGTGCATTTGATCCTATCCAGTCCTGATCTTTGATTGTGGCCCACTCCGACAGGCTATGGATGTGCCTCTACCGAGAGGATATCATTTTAATTGGAAGGAATGAGGATTTTTCCTACGTGTTACACAAGCCTTGGGAATAATCGTAAAATGTGTTCCTGGTATGTACTTTTAATACTCAAATGTCTCTTGGTATGTTGAGGTCAGCAAATGAATTGTTGGAATAGTTTAATTTTTCTGAAATTGTTAGGGAAGAATGAAGAAAAGTTACAGTTTCTGAGCAATGTCCAAGGATGGGGTCCAACGAAATATGAGGCTTTTTCTAATGTATACCCTAGGTCTCCATGTATTGTTAGTAAAAGGAATGGAAAGAACATCAAAACAGGTATAGTTTCTGTTATATTGCAGAGATTTCTTCTGTTGGCCAACTAATTTTCAATAATGGATTGGGATTCAAGACAATTCAATATTCCTCCATTAAATGATGCAGCCGCAACGACAAAGCACCAATCACGAGGACCTGGATTTCAGGGGCATGGTAATAAAAATACCGAGTCCATGGATCTTGCAGGAAATAAGTTACACAGGAATCGAAAGCTCTCTGCAACAACAGGGCCTAGAAAAGCTAGGTTCAATGGATGAAATCAGGACAGTGTTGAGGTTGTTGGAGATGATAATTTTGTTAGAGAAATCCCAAGATATATAGCGGAGTTCAAGGAAGTTAAAAGGAAAGCCGCATGGCTTTCTTTGTTAAAAACAATAAACCAAATCTGGTTAAAACATGGCATGGTTTGGATTGCTTATAGTCTGAACAGTGAATATATAGAAAAATAATGACGGTATGATATTTTATGCAGTAAATGCTCTCTAATAAAGTGATAGTAAAATATCTATTTGCAGAAAATATCTATGTCAAGGTACACTGAAAAGTTAAAAATCTGCCTGTTGAAAAATTAAAAAATTGATTTTAAGAATCCGCTACTAGTAAAAGTCATTGCCGGAAAGGCTTGACACTTTCCGGCAGGACTCCCACCATTAGGAATGCATTCAGCGTACATATTAAAAATAAATAAAAAAGCAAATTAACCATATAATATGCATAGAGTAAACAAAACAAGCTAAATAACCACAAACCTATTGATAATTCAATGCCAAATGTCATGATATTCATTGGTCAAGCTTAGATAAGTACTTGTAACTTAGAAAAAGAAAAAAGAGAGGAAAAAATCACTTTTATGGAGGGTATTGTACCATGTACCTGGGACGTTTCCCGGCATACTAGGGCACGTACCCATCCCAAGTACGTCCCATACTTGTGCCCAGACCATGTTGGGCTGTACCTGGCTACCCAGTTCCTAGGTAGATTTGGGAGCATGTGACCCATCATCTAACATTTCTGTCTAAAATGGACCAAATTGAAAGAGCAATTCAAATCTTTTAAAAGAGCCACACTCATAAGTTTGTTGCCAGTTATATTCCTTGCCACTTAAATCCTTGTGGTGCCTTACACACGGCTCCTTCATAGCTCTATGTTTGAGTGCAAAACATGAGTAACATTTTTATGTAGGGCTGCAACCCTCCTTGAGGCAGTCTTAGGTTGGCAGTAGTGGTAGAAACAAATTGGAAGCTTCTCTTTTGCAAGACCAACAAACGTTAGATATGTAGATGTAGTTGGCTCCAGATTTGCTTATGTCTTCTGAAGGTAAAACACTTATTGCAGAAGGTGAAGAAAACACGGGGGTGTTTGGGTTCCTAATGGAAGACCCTCACTTGAAAGATGACTTGAAAGATGTTGTAATGAAATTCTTCCAGGCAATTGGGATAATGAGGGTTTTTGGAATAATCATCTTTGTAGAACACGATTATAGAATAAGATCTAGAGTTAGAAGTAAAACAAGTTATCCACTGCATTCCTAGGCAGACCTAGAAGCATGTAACCCATCATCAGATATGCCTGTCCAAAATGCACCAAATTGAAGGAGCAACACCTATCTCAATTTTTCTAGAGGTGCCACACTCATAAGCTTGTTGCCATCTACATTCCTCGCCACATAATATCTTGTGGTGGCTTACACATGGCGCAACACCTCCTTCATAGCTCTATGGTCATATGGTGATTTAATTTAGTGGCACTGAGGCTGCCTGCTCCTCCACCCCCATCCTTTCCCCAAGCCAAACTATGTATGATGGCGTATCGTATAGGTGAATTGGGCATTCGGTTCATCCATCCACTTGTAGTGTATTTGGATTTTCATTAACCTTGGAAGTCTCTCATACCACCTGCACATATAAAAAAATCCATGCTTTAAAGCATGAAATTATCATGCATACATGCATGTGCAAGGCCTTATTTAAAACTATTTTAACACATGTCCCCACTGTGTCTAATGAGTGAGGTCTAAATGCAATTTGCAATATGTTATATGCCGTTGAGAGTGTATGTGCCAAAGACACACATTGGGCCCTTTGCTAGGTGAAGGACACTTACTTGGATTTACGATCATTATTGGAATACCTGATCCTAGGGCATCCAAGGTTTGTTTATCTACATGCTTTACTTGGTGTGAGGGTGTAAATTTTCGGTGTTCTTTCAGATTTCAGCTGTAGAACAGGGGATGACCCTATGCAGACCTGCGGCTTGATATTGAAGCTGTTATTTGTAGGCAAATTTGATCAACATTCAACATTCCTATGCATTTGTCTGCAAATTTATTATTTTGTTTGAACTTTTCTAGCATTCAAGCAAAAGGTTCCACGAGAAGGAGGTCTAGAAAATATCATAATGTCACTCTACTTTAAAATGACAATAAAGTGCAACAATTAAATTGAATATGTTGTTATGGATCAGCAATTAAGTCACTACAGAGCTTAAATTATTGTGCATTAAGAGAGAATGATCAGAAAGCAGTAGGAATGAAATGTGGCAAATGGATAAACCATTTTAAATTGCAAATACTCAGATTTTAATATTTTATCAAGCCATCTTGCTGAATCTCATAACTATGTCTAAAATGACATCTTACTTGTCCTTTCTATAACAACTTGGCTACTTTGAGTTTTTTCCATCTTTTGTTGACTAGGCTTGTGGATGCCACTGTCCATCTCTTGGTTGATTCTCTAGACCTAGTGGTTAAGGTGGCTTCCGTGCACACCACATCAAACACTTGTTGATGTGTCCCATGCTCCTGGTTTCATCTCTGGGTTCTGTGGCACTTGTGTGCCCTTATGTCTCTTCCAGCCTGGCTAAAGTTTTTTTTTCTTTGATTTAATTTGATATTCTTCCTGATTATTGTGTTGAGGTTTTCCATTTCTTGAAGTTGCAAGAAACTAATTTGTAGTTGTATTCTGTGTTTTGGCCTGAAACACAAATGGACTGATTATAACGTATATTTTCTGTTTGGCAGCGAGATGGAACAACACTGAAACCCCAAATGGTGGTTGAACCCATAACAATCCCGGTAGAACCTTGGAAAGTTGGTCAAAATCTGTGCAGACAGGCACTGCCAGCTGTATTCTAAGTCTGATATTTTTCTTTTGAAAATGAGAATTTGAGTATGCAGCCATTTAGCTACTTGGGAATATAGGATCCTGGAAGTGTTTTTGCCGATCAACAAGCATACCTGTCATCTTGCTGTAAATCTTTATAGGGTTCTTAAAGACTTTCAAATGATCTTCCTAGTGTTTATGATTTTCTGGGTTGAAGGAGGCACTTGAACCACTTCAATCCCTCTCCTTTTGGCTGTACGTTGTGGTCATTTGGAACTCCTAAATTAGGCATATTCTCTTTTGTCTGATCAATTCTATTTTTTTCCTTGTTAGGCCACGGTTGGCTCACTGTATTTGTATTTATTACATTTTTATGTTGTCCTTATTAGTCCCACATTTTGACCAATTTCATACTATATTTGAGCCCTCTCTCTTGTTTGAATGCATAATTCATCAAATGAAGGTCAAGAAGGGAAAATATTTGATATAATTTGCTTTGACATTTCAGAGAAATGATTGATCTAAGTTTTGGACATTTTTTTTTTCATATTCATTGTCTAAGTTCAGATTTCGTCATTAAACTTTTGACATTTCTGAGCAATGATTGAACTAATTTTTGGACATTTTCCTTTCGTATTCATTATCTAAGTTTGGATTTCATTATTAAACTTTATGAGTAGTTCCTAATGATATATTCCATGGTAACATAGCTCACCAATTTTGATATGAGGCGAGAGAAATTGTTGTGCATGGAAGTTTGTTTGTATTGCTATTGTTCAGTCCATATGTCTAAAGAAAATGGTAATCGGCTTTTATATTGATGATCAACCTTTGTCTATGATGTTAAAACCTAATAGTACGGAATTTCCTTTTGGACAATGCATTATACACTAGGTTATTCTCAAAGTCAGTTAACATAAAAATCGTGCAATTTGATGTTCAGTCCTTATATATCCCCTTTTTAAACAGTGTGCCTGTTCCACATTATGATTCATCAGATGCCTTGAATTTCCGTCCTGTTTGTAAAATTGGTGTGCGGTACAGTTAAAACAGTCTACTTCCGAATGAATGACATATTTAGGGTTCACCATTTGGAAGAATGAACATACCTAATTGTGAACTTTGAACTACCAGGAATGGGAATGAATGCTTACAACTATGTTCCTATCCAATTTTCAAAAAGAATTGTAATTGGCCTTTTTACGTTGAGGATTGATGACCATTGTGTATAGCCATATCAAACATGAAATTTTGCTGTCTCCTCTTGGACATTGCATCATACATTGGGCATTTCATAATGGAAGCTACACTGGAAAAGATACCATTTTCTGTACAGCCTTCTCTATTTCCCTTATAAACTGCGCCTCCTTCATTGCATAAATGTCCCCTAGGGGCCCGCCCTTATGCCTCCTTATGCCTAAAGGCTCGACCTCTCGCCATATATTTCTATAGGGTAGATAGGGGTGAGCGCTCTAAATCCGTATCTAAATTTCCATCCCATCCCATCCCAGCATACGGACATATATATAGAGGGTGAGGGGGTGAAAGCCCTATCTATATATAGGCAGTCCGGTGTTTGTTCAGCCCCATCTGACATTTTGAAATTTTCCTCCCTTCATTTATACATGTGATATGCAGTGCAGTTAAAAAAACTAACTGTGCACAGTGCTCAATATCTCTACATTGGCCACACTTATCCTTTTACATTTACACACAGTTTATGTTGGGCATATGCTTTTCTGTAATGCTTTGAACAAAGTTGCTGTCTCCCCATTGTGCCTTATAATGGCTTGCCAATTTTTTTGATGAATGAAGGTATTTGTGTTAATTATCTGGCCAAATAAATAGAATGGAATAGTGATAATTAACATCCTTAGAACAGAGGAACTTAAAGATACGACTCTATGAAGGAAAGCCATTTTAGTAATGACACTTTCCTATGGGCAGTACTACTGAATTTATTTTTATTAAGGACTAAAGCATAGTTACCTAAGTCTTGGGGATGGGGGACAAGGAGACGGAGGGATGGGGTTTCCGGGACGGGAAAAAATTCCCAAATTTTGGGGACGGCAAGGGGACGGCTATTAAAATAATATATAAAATATTAATATTTGAATATTTTAACTTTATTCAATGAAATTTAGGGATTTAAACTCTATTCAGTACTTTCAAGATTATAATTTAATGTTCTTCGTAAAAATAACAGCTTTTTAAAAGTAAAAACATCAGAAGTTTTTTGAAAGATTTTTAAAAAATAGGGGACGTCCCCTCCAAGTCCCCGAAATGTTCGACATCTAGGACGTCACCAAAATCTAGGGGACGCATCCCCGCGTAACACTCACTAAAAGGAAAGTTAATATGTATGCTTTTCCATTCACTATTACCGAAATTGAGAAAATGTTGCAATCTTTATCATTCATCTTGAAATTCAGATTTCTTGTATTGGAGTCAACTAAGTGGCTCTCAATTTGTGCTATATTGTATATTTATATAGCTTTGTTTATCTATGGATTATAAGCCCTTTGTGTCATTTGTTTTCCAAATGTATTTAATTTCTTTTGGCTATTCCATCATAAGGCTAAGTGAAGATACACATATGCACATTAGAAAATTTACTTGTGCCATAGTAAATAAGTCTCGTTTGAGGGATTTATTCAAATTATTTTCGACTAGGGCGTTCTCAGGATTTCAAGTGAAACTATGACCAGTTCACATTGACATTACTACATAGTAAGTTTTTCTTCTGACATTTTTATGAATGTTCATGTGTTTCTTGCACCTTACATGCTAGATAGGTAGGGAGTTGAACAAAACATTTACTCCACATATTCATTCCTCATCAAATTGTCCATCATGCCCCTACTTGAAGTTTTTGTATCCTTATACTTCATGCATGATATGGGCAAAGTCGGTTGCTTTGGTTTTCCACACCAAGATAAGGTCTCTTTCGAATTTATCCACCTTATTTGGCTTGCTTACATCGACTTCTCATCCCATTAAGTTCCAGTTTTCCCATTTTCTATTTTGTTTAATTTTTTTCATTGATGAAAAGATTTTCACGGCTATAGATGACATGGACTATATAAACAAAGAACTATTGATTGACAGAAAGTGATGGTTCTCAAGGATGACAAACAGATTGGATATGACAAAGACACAAGAAATGTAGGTGCTAGAAATCATGTAGTACTCCAAATGAACAATATTGAGTGAACACACAAATTGTAGTAGAAATCATGTAGGATTTCACAATGAAAAAATTATAAGTTACAGGTTTCTGATTCCCGCTGTATTAGAAAAACATCACATCACATAGTGAACACAATATGAAGAAATTGATAAAATTTTATAAAATTGCTTGGGATGACTATTAAAAAATAAGGAAAATTTAAAAAATATAGGAAATTTCAAATATTCATATGATAACATTGCTAAAGCATTCATCACACACATTATAGAACCTTAATACATAAAATTAGAGCTGAATTGAGATTTCACATAAGATTTAACCTTAAAATATAGGAAATTTCAAATATTCATATGATAACACATTGATAAACTTAAACTTAAAGCATTCATCACACACATCATAGAACTTTAATACATAAAATTGGAGCTGAATTGAGATTTCACATAAGATTCAAGTTTCAATTACAATGAAATGCCCAAGGGCTACAAAATGTTTGAAACATAGAAAATCAAAATGAAAATATATTGCTGCCCCTAATCAAAATCCGCTAAAGTGGCATCAAAATCAGACCCCGAGTCTGAGTCACTGGAACTATGAGGGGCTGCCTCATCCAATGGAACCCCAACCAATCCCACCTGTGCCTCCTCATCATCAATTGTCATGTGCATCTTCGGGATCAACATCCCAACGTGCGGCTGGAGTCTAACAATACTCAGGAGTCTGTCGATCTTGAAGTCTCAAGGCACTATGCATGGCTACTAACTTCTCTGCTCATCGAGAGGTAAGTTGGTTCCTCTTAATTGTGTGGATGAGGCCATATGTGGACCAATTCCTCTCTGCAGCAGAGGAACTAACAACTTGTGAAAGGAGGTGAGTGGCAAGAATCCTCAAGTTTGGTGCATCCTTGCCATGCCATGTCCACCATCCAATAGGGTCTACTTGAGCTAATGTAGCTCTATCTGTCCTCGCCTCTGGTTTGCTAAATGTTGGTCCACGGAGATTGACAAAGGATAGCCATTGGGTCCGCAATAAAGTGGACTCCTCATTAGTGTACATCTTTCGAAAGGCCTTCATGAGCCCTTCTTTCACCTCTTCATCATTAGATGGAGGCACTCTCCTAGGTGTTGCATACATACCATTTGGGATTTAGAGCATAGGTTGCCATATGAAGCGGGGTGTTCATTGTGTTCCACCACCGTGTCACAATGGGCCTGATATGCTCCTCATAAATCCCAAAGTAGGATCCTGCTATGAATGGCTTGCTTCATCTGTCCAAGCATGTTGTCAAATGTCTCATAAATCTCTCCAAGACTAGGAGAGTTTGTATCAACATATCTTATGACCCCCACTACAGGTGAGATGATGGAGCAAACATATCTGCAAACAAGTTACAAAAAATTAGAAAATATTAAGAATGAAAAACTAAAATAATTTACAAGTTATAAACATGGATAAAAATATTTAAAAATTAAAAACTAAACTTAAATATATAAAATCAACAATAGCTTACCTCACTGTGGACCACCAATCATCGTCGAGGATCTTTTGTTTCACACCTTTTCCTTCAGAAGTGTTTGCCTCTGGCCATCTACCCCACTCTTGATTAACCATCATTAATTGTAAAGCCTCCTGCACCTCAAGCATCCTCTCTAACAAAATGAAATAGTTGACATATCTAGTGTCCATGGGCTTGAGGAATTCCTTCCTCGAAAAAGACCTAAATAGAGCAAGTGAGGTGTGATGGTTGCAAATGAACATTTGTATGTGTCTAGCCTCTGCCACCACTGTCTTCACCAAATCTATCTTTCCATGTCTTTTAATGCGTTGTTCAACGCATGAACACAACATGGAGTCCAGAAAATGTGCTTGTAAGCACCCTCAACCATCATGCCAGCTAACTTATATGCGGGCTGAATCAGTCACCACTTGTACAACATTAGAGGGCCCAATCTCCTCTATGGCATCCTTCAAAATTTGAAATTGGAAGGTTGCATCCTTCCTCTTCCTTGTACAATCAATAGCTCTAAGAAAATAAGGGCCTATAGACATGTGGCAATGATATTGATGAGTGACCGATGTTTAATATCGGTCCACCCATCCATGATGATAGCAGCCCCCGTATCCAAGTTTGTCTCATCTCCTCCATCACCACACTCACCTTAGAATATTCTTTATCAAGGAGGCTGGTTTGTAGTTTGTGTTCTCTAGGAGGGACATATGAGGAACCAACAACAATTACATCTTTGAACATTTGTTTGAAGAAAGGGGAACATGACACATGAAATGGTATAGCATTGACAAAGAAGAATTTGGCAACAGAAGAGTTAGCTACTTCCCTTGATTGCACATTAAACATCCCCGCAATAGTAGAAGCCTTTCTCTTTCCCTTGGTAGAATCCTCTCCCCTTTGACTTTCAACATCCACGGATTGGGTAGGCAATTGTGTACTATGTGTAGTCTCCAATGGCATCCCTTTTTTCGTTGCCTCACCCTCCATGTGCAACCTAGTCACTTCGGCCTTCTCAGCTAATGTTATTCTTTCACAACCTCTTACCCCTTGTCCAGCTATGCCCAAAAGATGTGAATAAACCCGTGTGTAGCTGCCCCTAAATTCTTTGTTGCAAATATGGCACAACCACACTCTACCCCCCAAATTTTTTTTCTTTGTCAATGGCTGTTGCAAATTGTGAAAGAGGCTTTTTAGGATTGAATGGCCCCTTTGCATAGATTTTGAGGAGTTGAGAAGGGCAATCAAATGGATTATTTGAACCCACAGTTGCTGCAACACTCTCACTCCCTGAAGAAACCCTATTTCTAGTTCTACCTCTATGTTGCATTGCCATTTGAATCTCTTCACCCTCACTACCCTCACTTTGCTGCTCATTGTTTTTTATTGGAAATGCAACACCCAATTGCAACTGCAAGTGAAAACAAAAAAAAAAAAAAAAAAACCCTAAGTTTGTGAAGTTTGAAACTTTGAAAAAAAAAAACAAATGAAACAATGAAAAAATAGTTTGTGCAAATTTGTAAAATGAACAAAGGATGATAAACATACCTCTAATGGAGTAGAATATTGCTCTCTTGCCTTCTTCTCACTGTTGCTCTCTTTTCTTCTCTATGCTCTTTTCTTTCTTTGTCTTCTCCTTCACAAAATGAGAAATAACAAAAATGAGCTTCTTTTTTTTTTTTGATGGTTGTTTTAGGTTTAAGGTACTTAGAAATGAAAGTGGGGTCTTTGTGGGCCCCCACATTGCTTTAATTTTTATTAAATTTGTGTTTTTTAAAAAAGGTTTTTTAAGGCATTTGACGCAGGGGGACTACATCCCTGTGACGGTTGAGGACTTTTGGAAGTCCCCTTTGCATGTATCGGGACGCGTCTGACGTCTCTTGCCGTCCCTGCGCTTTCTTGCATATTTTTGATGTCCCAGGGGCGTTTTGTAAAATTTTCGCGACTTTGGGGATGGGAGGGGGACGTTTCCTACCCGTCCCCGAGGTTCCGAAATGTCCCCGATACGGGGACGAGCTAAAAAACCCAGGGGACGCGTGCTCGTGGAGCATAGTTAAAAATCCATTGAATAGCATGAATATAATCAGTATTTATGCGGAGCTAAGTCCACTATGAGTTTTGTTTTACAATTCAAGGTCAATGTCTATTTATAACTATTAGAAGGTATCTTGGAGTGGTTGTGGTGTTGATTTACGATCATTTTGCTAAGCACCTTTTTTTTCCCTACACCGTTGCCCCCACAAAACTTGGCTGAACTTTGTGTTGGCATTTGTAAAATATATCACCATATATGGTTTGGTGTATGGTGTAATACTTGGTCAACATACAATCATTCACATTTAGTATTGAGTTTCTTGTGCACAACCATTTTCACCATTTTTATGTTCATTAGTTGAATATCACATTTTTATTCATTGACACCAACAATATAGTCCTAGGTAGTAAATATCCATAAAAATTCCTTCAAACATTAATATAAAAATGCCATCTTTAAGATTTTTTCGAATGAAGTTTATGATCCTCTTTGGTTGCATCATTAGTAATTTCATTGTGAAATCTACCCTTTAAAAAATTGTGGGTATACCAAGATTGATTATGCAAGACATTTAAGCTAGGAGTACTTGGATACTTGTGTCGACCTTTGATTAGAACTCTTCATAATGTAGGCTTGTCCATATAGTGCGTTCCTTTTATTACCCTTCTCATATTTTTTTTTCAATAATTACACTACTCATCATTAAACTGAACCAAGTTGCATCAAATTTAATATTCTAAACTTCATTAGTAATGCCACCATATATCATTTTAAGGGTATTGTAATAGGTAAAGTAATAAATTTTCTATTTAGTTTCATTGAACCTCTTCCATAATAATGTATAAATTTCTCAAGACGGGATCTGTGACATTTATTTTTTGTTCTCGTTGGTGATTGATATCCTCACTTCATTTCACGAGGTTTATAAACCCCATTTATAACATTTTCAATAAGTTGATAAACCTTATAATAAAAACACGACATTTCCCTTATAAGTCTTCAAATCCTTAGAAGACAATGTTATCTCGAAGTGATAGTAAGAGCATCTCATCACATGACCTCGTAATCTTTTTAACTACACAACTTCCATATGTACTAGTAACCTTATCATTCTTCATGTTCATAGTTTTCTTGATGATTTTGATTCTTTGGTCAAATTTCTTTATTTCGCTATCCATTATCTCCTCTTGGACAACTGTTTGTTGCTTGTAATATTCATTCTCTATCCTTCCTCCATCCTTCTTTTGTTGTCTTCAACTTTGTTTGTTTCTAGGGTAGTAAATTCTTCAAGCCTTCTCTCAAATTTGAACACTATCAGGGTCGTTGGTTCCCTTGTCTAAGTATTTGATAATCTTCTTCAACAATGCCTCTTCACTATTCTTGCACACTTGGGGACTCCTTCAGACAATGAGGGATAAGGTGATTCTTATATGTTCTTAATTCAAAATTAGGAATTACCTCAATGGCTTCACTTCTCTCTCTTCCTCTTCCCTCCCCTTCATTTGGTTTTTTCATACTTTTGAGTGTCCATTCCCTCGCCGTATCTTTCTGGCACTCCTTACAACGAATCTTCAACTTAAGGTAGTAGCAAGATAGACAAGGAGATAAGAATGAAGATACGAGTTTGTGTATCCTTAGGCTCACCGAGGGCAATGTCATTAAGGTCTCTTGCCAAGTCTTCCTCCTCGTTTACCTCACTTACATCAGCTTTATCATCTCATGAATTTCTAATTTTCTTTTTTTTTTCAAATTTCTTCATTGATGATGGAATCTACGCTGTCAGACGAAATGGACAGAGGGTGACTCTGGATTTGAATCAGATTGGATTTGGTGGTTTCCACACACCATAGACTTAACATGGCAATAGAGCCAAACAATCAGGTGTCCTAAACTATAGAATGAACACAGAGACATTCTAGTACAGAAACATCACATCACATCACATCACATAGGAAACACAACATGGAGAAATGAAAAGTGTTACCTACAGGCAGTTTCCATCATCACCCAAAACTAAAAGCCGGGTCCTGAAAACATTGGCTACCAGAGCCTTATGAATATTGGATGATGAACATTTTGAACAAGAAAGGGAGTATCTTACAGCTATTCTAGAGGAAACAGCTGCAAAAGTTAACAAATAAACTGAACTTCTTAACAAGCAAGAAAAAAACCTTGACTTTGTAATTGAAATGAACAACAGGAGCGAAGAAGAAACGCCTTCCTTCCTTATATAAGGGGTATGACAAATAAAATATTAAAGATTCAGGCGTAAAAGGAATTGAAACAATATTCCTACCTTTTACATCTTAAAAATAAAATTTGAGATAAACTAAAAACTAAATTAGACTCTAAATAAAGCATTGGCATGTACACGATAGAAGGTTCTTGTGGTAGGCCATACTGTAGAGATATTACAACTGATAGGATTGAAAAATCTACAGTGATGGAACAATCTTTGCAACAAAACATGAGATATGCATTGACAAAGTGAAGGTTCTAGTAAAAGAGGATCATTACATAAAATGGCATTTAAGAGAGCCGATTGAAATTGAACGGCACAGGAATAAAATTCAAAGGGATGATGGATGGAAACTGAGCAACACATGGAAACTCATCATCCATAATCTTCAATAAATTAACATTAATTTAGGCTTTAAAAATAAGAGAGGTGATTGAAATTGAACGGCACAGGAATAATATTCAAAGGGATGATGGATGGAAATAAGCAACACATGGAAACTCATCATCCATAATCTTGAATAAATTAACATTAATGTAGGCTTTAAAAATAAGATTAAGATAAATTTATATTAGTCTAGGGCTGACTCGGTATAAGTATTGCATGTTAGTTAAGGTTATTATAGAAGAAATGCAATCCACACATCCATCGCAAGATCCAATTATTCCTGAAGAGGGGTCTAAAAGTTTGACACGAACTGTTAGTAACAAAAAGATAAAACACAGTTGAATCCATAAATACAATGCAAAATGAATAGTCTTTGCTATTATCAGCAATGTGATGTACAATGATATCAAAACTGACTATGATGAACACTGATGGAAATCCATACCATACCCTTGTCTCCAACTCATGTATACTTCTTTCTGTGAATAGGGCAATGGTTGGGAACTACCACTGTTGGGTAACGGCTCATTGTCTAAACTTTTCCCATTTGACATAGAACAATTCTTTATTATTCTTTTTTGAATTTTTCATTTTATATTCTCTGTGTACATAGAAAAGTTTGTTGTTGAATCTCTACATGACAGTATATAGGGAGTGATCTGTTTTTTTTTTGTCAGTATTTTTCTAATGCAGCCTTGGCACGAACAAGTGTGGCAAGTACGACCATCTTATCTTCAACATCAGGTCTATTTACCCTCTTCTTCGGAGCACTGTTTGGCCACGATTCCCTGAACATTGCTAAAGTTGTTGCAGTATTTGTAAGCATGGCTGGAGCAGCAATGACTACTCTTGAAAGACATGGGCGGCAGATGATGCCGAGCAAAATATTTCTGCGTAAATTCTCTTCTATCACTTTTCTTTTTTCAGATATTATTATTATCCATCTTTTGCATGGGTATTGTGCTCTTCTCTTTTGAATGGTAAACATGGAATTCTTCCACGAGGTACACATTATTCAAAGATATATTAAACATGATTTTCTTTGATTTTTAAGTATATTATGAATAGGATACTCAGAATGGATGCTGCAATATTGCGTACCTGTATTTTTGTTTGGTATCTGGGTGTGTGTCGGAGTAGCTGATATCAAGTCATTAATGACCTTGTGTTTATTACCTTTTCTTAAGATAAAACTGTTAAATTAACAGTCTTTAGATTGCTTGCATTTGCATGTTAACCAACAGGAATAGCAAACACTCAATTGCAGGAGATGTGTTTGGGCTGCTTTCAGCTGTTTGTTATGGCCTATTCACTGGTAGGACTACCTTTTTATTCCCTTCTTTTCCTTGTTCTAGTGTCATATTTAGAGATGGACATGATGCTAGGCACCTGTGTTATGATGTTTATTTTCAGACCTTGTGATTCATGTAATGGCCTTGCCATGGTTTTCTTGTTGCACAGTACTGCTTAAGAAACTTGCGGGTGGTGAAGGCGAAAAGGCTGACGTGCAGAAGATTTTTGGCTATATTGGATTATTTACTCTACTAACTCTCTGGTGGCCAGGTAAACACTCCACGTTTCTTTAGAAATTATTAGCTTGCAGTCAATTAGGCTTTACTTCTTGGTGGCAATGTGTTACGTACTAGTAACATTTTGAAACAAGCTTTCTTTCCCTCTAGTTAGATAAATTCTGAATTTCTTTCTAGTCATGGCTGAACTTTATTGAGCAGTGTTTCTCTAAGTTTCGTGCTCATTTTGAAGTTCATAGTGAAATCACAAATAACCTTTGATTAGTGGAGCCTCAACAAGCAATGTAAAATCTGAGAAGGAAAAGATATTGCAGTGTTGTGTTAAATATGTTCCGCCTTCTTTCATATTTTGCACCCTACAATTATTACATCAGGTGTACAAGGGTATTTTTGTAGACACATTCCATAAACAGTATTTTTGATGCTGCCCTACCTCTTGGGTATTCTTCTATATTGAAATATATTGAATGTTAGTGTACATTGGTACCCACTATACTACTTATGTTGTTTGATTCATCCTATTTGGCTATATTTTTGCGTAGCTTATAATAAGATGTTTGGATCTTATCATGTGGTATTAGAGCAGTGATTTTGGCAAAAATGGAGAAGTTTGTTTGTAGATCTAGTGTTATTTTACTGAAATGTTCAGAAATATCAGTCATACTTGCAGAAGGTTGTTCTCTTGGTACACATGTCAGATTGAAGTAATTTTTATGCCATTAGAAAATAGGCTTTGAGAGCTTTCCGACAAGTTGTCGCAATCAAAATTCTGAGCAATATCGAGGAAGTGGTTTTCTCCCGAAGTTCGATAGAGTTGTGACCATTATAATTGAAGAAATGAAAAGATTATAAATAGGAAAAAAGCAAAAGCAAAATGACAAAGAAGTAAAAGAGGGAAAAGTAGTTAAAGAGGAAGAAATAGAGGAGGAAGAAGAGGAAATGCTACCCTTGAATGAAAATGAAACGGAAAGAGGTCCATGTGTTTTGTTTCCACTTTCCAATCAAGGAAGCTTTAAAATCATAAGTTTGTAGATGCATTCAGAAGGATGAGGTGATTGTGTCCATAAACCCTAGCTGTAAGTATAATTTCATCATCATTGATTTGGCTGAGTGGTTTGCATGTTCAAGCAAGTTGTATATGGAAACACATGTACATATATTTTCCGTTCAGCCTTCTATGCCATAGCTATTGGTTAGAGATTGTGGAAACAGTGAATCCTAATGTGCAAAAGAAGTTCATTAAAGTATAAGAGAGATGTGGCTTTGGAGGAAATGCCGGGCATGCGGAATGAATAAAGATTAAGACAAACAAGATTATGTTGGAGTGACAAGATCAATAATCTGAAGAAGAGAATGAATTTCAGAAGAACTGAAAGAGGCACATGAAGACTTGGGTACTAGTGAAGGAATCTCAAACCAACTCTGTCTTTATCTCTTTAACATACTTCCATGTTGTCTAGAACATGGTACATGATTGATCAAATTGTACAAGCTCCACTTGAGTGATATAAAATACAATAGAAAACGGATATACGAAGGTGCCATTTGTTACCAAAGCTCCCTTTCATAAAGAAGAGAATAAATTGGAATTGGATATTAGACTTAATTTATGGAATAATTATGTGGCCCTATTCCATAAGTTAGTTTTTCTCTTATGCTAATTAAATCCATCTCTTTGATTAAAAATGTAGCTAAAAAGACTTACACTGCTTTAAGCAATTCTTCCTTTGGGGAAGAGTCAAGTAAGAAAAGAATGAATATAACATTAGTCTAGATGAAAGCAATTCTCAATTGTTGATCAGGCTGAGAACAATCTCCTTTTCACTCTACTTCTCATTTGGACTTTTTTAATGATAGGGGTTTGGATTCATTTGGTTTTCTATATATGGGCCCTCACTATCCCCCTATATTATTACACTGAAACACGTTCCTACAATGGCAGCCAGGTAGTGTAATGGCGTGAGTTGTTCACTTTTATTCTTGACATTAAATTTGACACCCATTTGTTTGTCACGTGTCAATTCATCCTTAAGTTTGACATGCATTTGACCATCACTACAAACTTTTTCTGTTTGCTTGGAGAAGTCAATCGAAAAATAGTAATAACTTGGCCATATGGTAATGTTTGTGCCCTTTTTCCCCTTTTTTTGAGAATGACACCATGATCCAAGCTAAATTGATGCCATTTGCCACAAATTAGTGGGAAATTGACAGAAAATGTAATGAAGTTACTAATCAATGTGGTATGTGAAAATCTAAGATAAGAACCTTGAAATTGATATCTATCGGTGTATTTCACATGTAGATATATTTTAGATATGTACTAGTGTTTATGTCTATATATATATGAGGGGGACCACCCCTATAGCTCTAGCGGGGCCCATAAATCTTTATCTACAGGGGACCCATCTCTATTGATCTCTCTCGTCCCTATATATATCTGATTTGAAAGGGCTCCATATAGGTATATGGTCGTAGATAGATCTATATAAACGAGGTATACACCTCAAGTATATATGGTATAGGCATTTGCCAACCCTAACCAATTACAAAGATGAGTCTGCCTCATGTCACATATACCAATTATATCATTAATTTAACATCCTAATGGTGTTACAAAGTAGCTCCATATCTATGGTATAAAATGTAGACCAAACCAATTCCCACAGATACCACAACATAATGACTCATTGGCTTCTAAAGCAATAACCCCAAGGATGACTACAAACCGGTATCCAAAGAGGACTCCAATGTTCAGTATTTGCACTAAGACCTTACCTTAAGCCCAACTTTAGGGACCCAAAGAAGATGACGTCGTTGATCAGGCTGGAAACAATCTCCTTTTTACTCTACTTCTCATTTGGACTTCTTTAATGATAGGGGCCCTCCCTATCTCCCCTATATTATAATGCCGAGATGTGTCCCTACAATGACAGCCAAATGGTGTAATGGTGTGAGTTCACTTATATTCTCGACAAGAAATTTGACGTCCATTTGTTTACCATGCAGCAATTCATCCTTAAAGTTGACATCCATTTGACTGTAACTAAAACCTTTTTTCTGTTTTCTTGGAGAAGTCAATTGAAAAATGGTATTATCTTGGCCACATGGTAATGTTTGGGCCCCTTTTTTCCCCTGTTTTTGAGAATGACACAATGATGTAGCTAAATTGGATGCCATTTGCCACAAATCAGTGGGAAATTGGCAGAGAATGTAATGAAGTTATCAATCAATGCGGTATGTGAAAATCTAAGATAAGAGCCTTGAAATTGATATCTATCAGGCATATTTCATATATAGATATATTTTAGATATGTACTAGCGTGTGTGTCTATATATATGTGTGGAGGGGGATGGCCCCTATGGCTCTAGCTGGGCCCATATATCTATATCTACAGGGGACCAATCCGTATTGATCTCTCTTGTCCCTATATATATCTGATCTGAAGGGGCTTCTTATAGATATATGATCCCAGATAGATCTATATAAACGAGTTATACACCTCAAGTATATATGGTATAGGCATTTGTTGACCCTAACCAATTACAAAGATGAGTCTGCATCTTGTCACATATACCAATGGTATTATTAATTTAATATCCTAATGGTGTTACAAAATAGCTCCATATCTATGGTATAAAATGTAGACCAAACCAATTCCCACATATACCACAACATAGTAACTCATTTGCTCCTAAAGCAATAACCCCAAGGAGCTACAAACCGGTGTCCAAAGAGGACTCCATTGTGCAGTATTTGCACTAAGACCTTGCCTTAAGCCCAATCTTAGGGATTCAAAGAAGATGACATTAAACCTCCTGCCTGCCGCTCTCCCACCACCACCAAAGTTAGTTTCTTGAATTCCAAGTGAAGAATCTCATCCACACTATCTTCATTGCAAGAAGATGCTTCCAAAACAAGTCAGGACACAAAGTCTTCAAAGCCTAATCCCATGATTTGCAAAGCACTTGATAGCTCGAGTCTCCTAATAACTGCTCCAAAGAGATTAAAGGATGCTAAGATCACAATTCATGAAGAATACTCACCACAATGTTATTGGATTGAAAGAAGGTCATACTCAAATTGCCAAAGGTGCCCATCTACAAAGGGGCCAAAGGCGCTAAATAAGAAAGGGGTTGAGAGTGTTCGTCACAAGGAGCCAAAGGTGCCTAGCTACAAAAGGGTCCTCGAGTGCTCACCACAAGGAGCTAAATATGTTCAA
Source organism: Taxus wallichiana var. yunnanensis (assembly GCA_018340775.1). Taxonomy (NCBI): domain Eukaryota; kingdom Viridiplantae; phylum Streptophyta; class Pinopsida; order Cupressales; family Taxaceae; genus Taxus; species Taxus wallichiana. The sequence continues at coordinate 183,627,306 of CM031238.1, read as the reverse complement.
TTGCAAGGAGGTCAGATCTGGATTGCTACATGAAGTAACATGTCGAATCACCACAGGTAGCTAAAAATGGCAGACCTCAAAGGGCCAAAAATGCTAATGGTAAGGAACCAGAGCTGAACTTTATAGTTGTATCACCACATCAAGATACATAAGAATTGCTCATTTAAGAGCCAATGATAAATCTCTAAATTTATGTCCTTGTGATAGCAATAACCATTAGAATTTGCAAGGTCATGCAAGGGCTAAGAGCTAACTCCATGAGCAAAACTGAAATCAACATTATAAATGAAGGGTGCCAAACAAGATCCATGAATGAACCTCCACAAATGAAGGTGAGATCAACATAATGTGCTTGTCAAGAATCTCTAATATCTTGAACATAATACATTTGAGACCAACGGAACAGTAATTCTTCACCAATTGGAATCATGAGTTACCACCACAATTAATGTAGATACTCCAAATATATGCAGAGTCAAGGATGGTCTTTCCACCATGAATTCATCAAGAAGAAAGCAATACAAGTGCTCTATAATATGACTACATACCAGAAGAAGCAAACAACAAATTCATTTGACTCATAACATGGCAATAACGCCACAAGAAGCAAACAATGAATTCATGTGTTTCATAACAAAGCAGAAATGCCACAAGAAGCAGATAATTCATGAGCCATACTTTGGTACAGATAATCATCGCATGCCTCCAGATTAATAGGGTCCATTTTGAACAAGAGTGAAATTTACTAGTTTCAATCAATCTTGGATTCATCGATGAAAAGTCCACAGAAGCAATCTGCAATGTCTTTGATGCAGGAGCATCTAGGTTCACATGTAATCTTGCATCAATAAAAAAATATGTAGATTTAAGCAGTCCTGTGCAGCCTTGAGCCAAGAACCAACAGCCTGGAATTGTGTTCAGCTTTGACGTCCTTTGCTAAGGAGTTTGCAAGGAATTTTGTGAGATCTACGCAGATGAGGCTGAAGTTGTGGACAATGTGGTGGGAGGTCCTATGCAGCAGGATTTGTTCTGCGCAGCTTGCAACCCTGTGACCTGTGTGCAGCCTAGTGTGGGAAACTCTTGTGCGGCTCTGTGTAAGGTGTCAAACTAACAGGCAGATACTCCTGCGTGGTTATTCGACCATTCTCACTACATGTCAATTCTGAGTGGCATTACACCTGGAAACACCATGTCTCAATGCACGACAGATCGGTATCGACCCTTACAACTGGTAGCATAACTGAAGGATGTCGGAGGATCATGATGAGGATGGTGGTTACCTGTTAGTTAGAAGAACTGTTTCGATTTTTGTAACGGCTTTTGACACCTATATATTTTGATTGCATGTCACTGTTTGGGGTTAGCTTGGAGAACACAGAGAACAAAGATTAGGAGTTAGCTATAGGAGAGGAAGTCAAGCCCAAGAACCGTGACTGGTTCACTCAGAGACAGCGCTGTGGTGTGGGAGTCAGAGACTAGAGATGTGAGTGGCAGATCACATCCATTTTGGCACTGCATGAGACTGTATTAGTGAAAGCATGTGAGCAGACTGTAAGAGAGGGTGTAAGCATATATTTAATTTTCTTTTGAAGTTAATACAATGAAAGCCTGTTGCTCTAAGCTGTGCGTTGATTGTGTGTGTACATTTGTGGGCTGTATGGCTGAAGGCTGTCCTTTATTGGATCTCGAACCATGATTGCATGAGTCTTTAATAATTTTCACCATAGAATGGTGGTAAATATCATAATCATCAAGGCATCTACTCATTAGCAAATATTGTGTTGTCTATTTGTTGTTTCTTCCATTGATGGAATACCCATAAGCTTGAAGTGTCTGAAAGCCCGAATTCTGAATTCTTTCCTCAACCTCAGGTGAAGAGTCACCACAATGGAACCAAGACAATATGAAGTCCTCAAATGGCCTTACATGCTCAATAAAGCCTCAAAATAAAGTGTGGATGCTTCATAATAATGTACATCCTTCTTTTCATTTTAAGACTTAATCAAGTAGTGATTGTACTGGAAACTGTTTCTTGTTGTAAATAATCTATTTTATTTCAAGTCTTAAGCTAACAAAAAAAACTTAAGAGAGGGTTACTTATTTGTAAGCGTCATGTAATTGTATGATTTTTTACAAGTTACTTGAATGTTCAAAGTAACTTTACTCTCATTGCTTCATCATTTGTTTGTCAGCTTTACCCTCATTGCTTCATCATTTGTTTCAATGTATCAGAACTTGCATAGTAAGAGCATTATCTCCTCCTTTAGTATACAAAAAGTGAATATTATCTGCAAAGCATAGCATCATGACCTATTTTTACCATTCCATATGGAATGCTTTCCCTCCCTTTGTAGTTTCTCTACTTGGTACACGTTACTGGTAAATCCTGCAAAATTTTGGTATAATGCCTCCTAATTTATTATGTACCCAAATGATTATTGAGTATCACAAAAAATTAAATAATGTCTATGGTTACATGATCTTGCAGGATGGCCTTTGGCTGCTATTGGCATTGAACCAAAGTTTAGCTTCCCAACCTCTGCCAAACTGGATGAAGTGGTGATTGCAAATGGATTCATAGGAAGTGTCGTATCAGATTACTTTTGGTATGCAGCTTGTAAAGCAACATTTATGTGGATAGATACTTTAAAGTTTGACATCTAATACTAGAGCTCATTTGGAATCATATTTTCACTCATAATTGTAGGGCACTATCTGTGGTATGGACAACACCTCTAGTTGCTACTCTAGGTATGTCCCTCACCATTCCTCTTGCCATGATAGCTGACATGGTGATTCATAGGCGCCACTATTCAGCAATTTATGTGCTTGGTTCAGCTCAGGTAAACTACCATATCCTTTTTCTGTAGTACTCTTGTGAAGTGTAGACTTTGTCCTTGAAAATGTATTTACAAAGTGAAAGCCTGTTTGGAATTTGTTATGCATCATTTACAGGTATTTGCAGGATTTGTGATCGCAAATCTTTCAGATCAGTGTTCACGGAAAATGGGTTTGTGACAATGATAATGCATTGAATATTACTTATATTCTTATTCAGAAACAAATTATTCTTTCCCTCTGATGTCAGAGTTTGTAAAGTGTTCAATCGGGCAAACCTGAATTGCAAGGTCAAATTCTTTCACATCATCCATGGCAGTTTGTGTTTGTGGCGACGATGACTTGTTTTGGAATAAACAAGCATTAGATAATGTCCATGGGTCCATTTTTACTAACTGATGTAAAGTATGTATAGATGTCTCCACCTCCAAGTAAACTGTGTGCCTGGACTATGAAGATCGTTCTTTCAACTCCAAATCATTCAACTAGCGTATAGTTTTTTTTTTTGGGTATGATCATAACAACATTCATGATGTTACGTACAACACAATAAGTGCCAAAGGCTTCTCCTTTGGTTTGCAGTGTTATGCTGTGAACTGTATTCTTGTTTCTGATTGTGAAATCTTCTCTGTGGACAACATTTCTACAAGAATGTTTATGTACATCGAAAGGGCCATCCGAGAAAATCTTCTATATGCAGACAACATTTTTTCAGGTTCTGAAAGGAATTTCCTTGTTCTTGAGCATACTCGTACAATTCATTATTGATTGTGATCTATAAGAGGTATGATGTGATCTCCATTGAGTTTATCAAAGGAAATAGTTTTTTTTACACACATTATTATTAGAATGTGTAAGTTCTCCTGTCCCACCATGTTCATACTGGGACATGTTGAATTACCTCGAGAAAGTGCATCTATTGACTACATTCCAGTACTGTTGAAAAACACAGGGGCAACTATCTGATTTGGGCAAGAAGAGCAAGAAGAATATAGCTACCCTACAGATTGGGGGTAAACTTTGAAGCTCATTAGTATATAATAACAGGAGCCAAGTATAGGAATATTGACAGTCTTGGTTCAATTCTGACGAAAGTTTATTGGTTTAGTGAATATGCCCCAATCTCATCAGTTTATTCAAGGAACACTGCAACTGTAGGGGTCAGCTGTTGATGATCAAAGGAGAATCTATTTGTACGCAATATTAGATCCTAGTCCTGTTTATTCTGCTTCCGTTATCCATGTCTTCCTAGCCTATCCAATACTAGCATTACACATTTGGGCAATATTTCAATTTTACTTTCTTTTAATGATTTTTTCTTTATCAAGAGAAAAGTGGAGCATTTGACCATCACACTGAAGGTGGTTCTCGGGAGAAATTTAACTTTGATTAAGAAACAGGGGTAGAAGGAAATAGGAAAATCCAAGATTGAAGTGTAGTAATGAATGATAGGACTTCCAAAAACAAATGCATAAGAACTCTCAGCTGTCGACCAAAGCTAATTATTAGCGAGTATGCTGTCCAAACATTAAGCGAAAATATCTTTCTAATTTGCAATCTGAAGGAATGGGCTAAAAAAGTACTTAACATTATTTTGCTTTGAAAATAACATAGTTATTTTTCTACATGTAGAATTTTTTTACTATTATTAAAATATAAATTTTTCCTTTAAAGAAGCAATATTTTGTTCTTCGTTTTCTATAACCGCTCTCAAAATAGATCTATAATTCTATATACGGGACATAAATCTTTTTCAGTATAAGAGAAATTTAAGCATGGACAAAAATCTATCAAACCAAATGAATATTTGTTGTTTCACACTAGTACGAGAAATACGCTGAAACAAGACATACATGCTCTAAAACAATGGTCGACGTCCATATCACAAAGTGCTCCTAAAAGGGAAAAGTTCAAAATTTGCTGAATTTTATTCATGGCAAACATTAGCACAAACTTTATCCATATTTGTATAATGGAAGTTTTGACATGCTCTTTCATAGTTATATAAATATGTGTATAAATCTACTGATTGAATATAGAGAACAAGGCCTCTCTCTGGTTAGCTTCTCTGACATATTTGTGTTTATTTTTTTAGAAAATTAAAATGACTAAAAATTCACTTGTTTAAACTTAATGATGCTTTTGTTTCAGACTTTATCCATTGGTAAACGTGAACCAAACATTTGTCTAACTTGAACTTGAAACTTGAAATTTATGTCACAGTTTATCAGTATAAGTCATCAAATGTGTGTGCAGATTATGGCACAAGTGTGTGGTCTTGCTATCCACCAATATTCAAAACCCTGGAGATGACAAAAAGGGTTGAGGGTCCAAGTTCAAGTCCCGTGCAAATTTTGTAGTACGAATACCTCTTAATTAGCAGTAAGCCAAGGAGGATTTAGATATATTCTGTTTAAATAATGTAAATTAAAATGATGACATGTTGATAAACTAGTTGAGAAGGAGTGATGGTTATTCTATCAATGTCTTGTTGCCTTTGATGGACACATTATTAATATGAAAATTTAGTGATGATGAATATTTTGCTTCATTTAATAAATTTATAATTGACAACATTGAAGGTAAAAAGAATATTCTTTGTTAACCGTAGATCATCTTAAACATGTTCTACACATGCACCCACACCACTTTCATGCGCACACACACAAATATTTATTTGTTCAATACATATTAAGATGAGAATTTAGTGACGATATTGTTTTAGTATTTTGCTTCATTTAATAAATTTATTCTTGACAAAATTTAGGTAAAAGCACAGACTTTGTTAATAATAAACGAACTTAAACATATTTTACACATGCACCCACATGTATGCACACATGTATTATGTTTAGTACATTTTAAATATGCACTCACACCACTTTCATGCATCCACGAATATATTTTGTTCGATACAAATTATTAAGATGGAAATCTAGTGATGATATTGTCTTAGCATTTTGTTTTATTTACTAAATGTGTAATTGACAAATCTAACAATAAAAAGTAAAGGCTTTGTTGTCGGGAGATCATTCTAAACACTTTTTACACATGCACACATGCCACTTTTATGTACGTCTAGACATCTTTATTTGTTCAATCACAATTAGAGTTTAATCATTATTTAAAATAATAATGAAAGTTTTGAAGAATTAAAGATATTATACTAATTTTTTATTTATTTCATATTTAATAAAATCAGCACATAAACTATTTTGTTGCAATAACAATTTGTATAAAAACCTTTCTAAATCAGCATCTATGTGAATTAATATATAATGCTATATATATGCATAAACAATGAGCGAGGTTGATTAAATGAAATATGCTTAACAAAAACAAAAATATTTGAAAGAGAACATCCATAATGTATAATGGTGAGCTTGATAAACTATGATTAACCAAAAAAATTAATGTTTGAAAAAGAACAAAGAACATCCATAATACGTAACGACAACAATGTATAACATTGTATAATGGTGAGCTTGATAAACTAAATCTTCAATTTCTCACAAAGTTCTTAATACTTGTTTTGACCCTTATTAATTGTTGTGAATGCTTTAAGATACTCATTGATGTAATATTTTCCTCTTGACAGATTTACAAGCCTTACTATATGAACAAATTTGGATCCATGGTATTGGTTATTTGTGAGGATGAAATTCAAATTAGTTTTACTCGAAAGGGTTTTGAGTTTGACTCAAATAATATCCTTTAGTTTGATTTAAATCTTGGCCAATAGTGATCTAATTTAATTAGTAATAAGTGATAAACAATTAAACTTTTGACTAGAGATAAATGTCTATTTGACCAAATTAAAATTAAAATTAAAAAGTTGGAACTAATCGATTCCTTTGTTTGATATACTAATTATTTGTGAGAGAGACAATCCGTTTATGGAACTTGTTACCACATTCCAATTGTATTATATTTGTTGATTTCAAATTACATTGAGGTTTTACATCTCCTTAAAAGTTGTATAAATAGCTTAATTGTATTTATTTTAAAAACATATGTAAATATAAATTTCGAGGTGTTTATTTTGGATTTGACACATAGTTTCGCTTATTGAAGGGTTCCACATGATTGATTAACCCATTGCATTCTTTGTACATTTATTTTTCGATTGATAATGGATCACCTAAATTTAGTTTCACCATTATGTTGGGTTCGAAAAAATAACTCTCAAGGAAAAAAAGACTCCAAACTCTATTGAATTTCATAGATATTGCAAATTTCGATCACTTTTTTTTACGTAAAGAAGAAAAAATACCATATGATAATCAAATAGACATTAACTTTAAGATCAACCATTTTGTTCACATCTCACCTCAGTACACTCCACAAACCCCACTTTGGCTACCATTGTAGGTTATTATTGTCATAATTTAAATAAGCAATTGTGAAAGGAAACCATATTTCTCTTTAATTAGACTCTTATTTAGTTAAGATCACCTTAAAAAATCAAAATTATAATTAAATTAATTCCAATTAAGTTTATAAATTTATACTACAATTTTGGAATAATATTCAAAAAGTGACAATTACTAAGAGTTAAATAAGTTAGATAGGATCAAATATTGGAAGAAGCAATAGATTGATAAGTGAGCAGAGGACCAAGTAAACACAAAATATGATCAAGATGGTGAAGGCGAGAGGGAGAACAAGTAAGGACAAGAGAGTGCGCATTGTTTTGGTAATGGGCGCTCAAGAGGTTTGGAATGAGGATAATCTTTCTAATAATGCATAAGAGATGGGCTCTAACTTCGACATATTGGCAGGGGAAGAACAAAAGCACTATACATAATTGGATAGATAGAGATTCATGTAGCACAATTCAATACAAGGATGGAAATGGATATCAAGGAAATAAAGATTAGAATAGTAAAGGAGACATCAAATTATTAGGAATGTCTCAACATTTAATAGGATTGCATAAGCCATTATTGCTTATTGGTTAGTGGTGCATAGGTTTGTGAACCACTATTGTGTAAGGATTTGCGCAAATATTTGGGCAAATGGGAATTGCATGGTACATGTGCAATGTGGATATCAATTTTGTGTGCAATATTGTGTTATGTACAAAAGTGTGCTCAAGTATATATGCGCAATGGGAGTTGTATTATGGTGTGTAGTGGCATTATGCAATATTGGAGTGTAACAAGTGATGTGTTGTTAATACTCATCAAATTGGATATGTCATTTGGAGGAATAAAAAAGTGGTGTTAATAGGCTGACAAGGTTAGTGAAGTAATACTATGAACGATAGCTTGGCTTGGTGGTTAGAGAGATTCTTAGGATTCAATGCTTTGTAAAGTCATGAGTTATTTTAAAGAATGCAATTACTTTAAATCACAACCAAATCTTACGAGTAAATCACAGAATTGGTCGTAATAACTTGCATCGTGCTATAAGATATTGTTGTTCATCAAATGCATGGAATGCTATGAGAACGAAGTTATTGTAATGTAGTTGTAATCTAGAATTGCATGGACTACTAAATACTATTTTACAAAGGCCTTGAAGGTCAATTTATGTTAGGACCTTATTTGTCCTAACTTTCTCTTTATAATCTTTGTTGTAAGTCATCCCTTGAGCTATTGAAAAATCCCCACATGCATGGGAAGCAATGGCTAACTTGAGTAGAACTGTATAAATGTGATGCATAGGCCCATGTAAAGCATCCATGAATTTATTGTATTGATCTTGCTCAATGAAGTTTGCACCCTTGAAGTTGCCTATGATCTTGTAATGAAAATTTGATCTTTGAATGCAATTAAGTTATTTCCATTTCCTATTCGAACATGTTTTTCTCGGATATTTTTATTAGATTAATCTGTTGTAGGAAGGTTTGGCACATCCGTATCGTAGCTCTCTAAGGGGCCCATTTAGCAAAGAATAATGTTATTTTAGGGTTTATGTAATTGTCCATTGTATGCTCTCACCTTGCCCATAACAAGACCTTGGTGATCACACAAAGGTAATGGCAACACTAAGCCCTTTTACCCAATCTAGTATTTTTAGTATATTTTCTCTTTTTATGGTATAAACGGTTTCCCTAGACTTTTCATGTTGTCTCATTAACTTGTCGAAAGTTGAAGATGATGATGACCCCATGTGAAAAAATTGACTTTTTTAAAATCAATGAGTCGAAGAATTTTTTGTGAACATATCCAAAGTGACTTTGGTAAATGTAGCTCAAAGAGATTGAAAAAGTGGCCATCAAGATATTCTACAACTTGACCCAGAGAGTCATATATATTCTTTCCAAAGCCAATTTCAAAAGGTGTGATGTCAAATACCCTTCTAGTGTCCCTATGCCCAAACTAAGACTACCCCATGTAAAAAAAAAAAAGTTCTTTTAAAATATTTTTGTGTTTTATTACTAAAATGTTTGTATTGTGTCAAGATATTCTCAGAGAGTCATATAAGTCAATTTCACAAATACCCAGGAAATTTTTATTTAATTATTTTAAGCCCCGCTTGAGGTAAATTGTGCTCCAATTTAACCTCGTTGAGGTTTTACATGTCAATATTCCCATATACCAATAGGGTTTCCACCAGAATGAATCCTGGGCTTTATCTGTGACTTCTGGCAACGTTTTGTGTTTTTGTATTTTTCTCGTTTTTTTCTCTGTGAAATTCCCCTAGGTCAATTCCTTTGCCGGTTTAGTCTGTTTTCTTGCCTAGAGTATCTGGAGATCATCTACGGACGTCATGCCAGAAGGAATTTGCCACAGAGGTCTGGTTCTCTCTAAAAGATGAAGTCATGCACAAAAAGGCCTCTTCTGGGCAAGTCACATTTTTGGGAAAGGAAGGTTTTAAGCTACAATGGATTTTGGTAGCAGCAGTAGGTGGGAATTTTGTACCTGCTGGGTACTTTTTCCCATGGGAGCAAAGTCACTTAAGTCATGATGGAAAAATTAGAGGCAAAGAGACAAAGCGGAAATTTCTTACCCGCCTTTATAGGTGAAAATTCCCATTGTAAAATAAAAGAAAATCACTTAAGGCATTGATGGGAATTTCTTACCTACCTTGCAGGGTAAAAAATCCCATTATGAAAGTCAAACAACTTAAGTGGATCATGGAGATTTTGGAGCTGCGGTGCAGGGTGAATAATCCCATTAGAAATTGACTTTTAAAAATAGAAATCAGCCATGGCAAAAAATGCGACCCACCTAGAGGAAAAATAATACTTTTTAAAGTATTTATTGATGGAATTAATTCCTATTTTTGCGCATGAGGTCAAAGTCAAAGCATGTGTGAAGTCAAAGTGACTGAAGTAGAAAACTAAAATTAAATAAATTTAATTTATTTAATGGCAGCCATGAGCATGCACAAAATAGGTGCCCAAATTGAAGAGAAAAACATGTTTATTAATTAATTAATTGCCCAAATAGGAAGGGCAATTATTAATTATAGAATGATGAAGGTTATATAAGCATGGGCTGCCATAAGTGAATGTGTAATTAATTCTTTTTAAAGGATTACAGCCTGGACAATTTTGCGCCCAAAGAAGGAATTTTTGCATTGAAAAGGTTTTTTCCACCGCGAAAGCTTCAAAGTTTGGCGCCTAGGTTTGAAGGAGCTTGATTTAAGTCTGATTAATTGTCTGCATAGTATTACAGGTGCCTAGGTGAAGTTACAAATATTTATGCTTGCTTTGCATGCAAGCAAAGCCTCAAATTTTAGGGCAGCGGGCTTTATATGCAGATTTTTATGATAAAAATCAAGTGTTCATGCTCTGGATTCCGTCTTTGTCTGAATTAATTGCAGGTATTCATTACAGGTGCTTATATAATTGAAAGGGAGCTTAAATCAATGTCCAATACATTGAATATATCTTCCGAATCAAGAAATTCCCGATCTCACCAATCAGTAAGAATTCCACCGAATAAAAAGAAAAAGAGTTGCTCAGATAAAGATTGCTCCGCCATGGCAAAGCATGATGAAAGAAAAGGATCAAAGATAATCATGCATAACATTCCATCCGATCCAGATCCATCCAGATCCGCATCCAGATCCATAATTGCAAAGGCTTCATCCTCTTGTTTCTAATGCAGCCCGTGAAGAAGTCAATGCATGGAGAATTCCTTCCAGGATCTTGTGCATGTGCTCCCAATCTTCCAATTGAAGCCTTCATTGAATTTGCATTCACCCGAGTGCTTTCCAGAATTTTTAATTGCTCATATGCAATTAAAAATAAAAATGATGAGTTATTTACGGCAAAACATTGCACTGATGCATGTACTGGAGAAGAACTACAAAAGCTTCAAGGATAAGAGGGAAGACAAGTCAAAGGCAATACCCAAAGCAAATCACAAATTCTTCCGTATCTAGCCGCTTCCAGATCCAACCGCTTCTAGTCGCTTCAGATCCAGGGCTTTGGTGAGAATCAAAGGCAAAAGAATCAACTGCATGCAGAATATGAAAAAAGAACAAGACTGCAACTTTCCTTTCTTCTTCTTTCTCTTATTTCCTCCGACAAAGTAATTGAGCGATCAATTAAATTATAAAACTTAAGTGATTGGTTTAAAAGCCATTACTTGAAGAAGTCAACTACTTGGAAATAGGTGGCGTAGACATGCAAAATAGAAGGTTCTATCTTCAATTGCAAATCATGCATGTCATGCAAAGAGAAATTCCAGGAGGGAGATTGCCAGCTTGTTTCCTTTACAACTTCCACATGTGCCAGTTCACTAAAAGCTTCCTATTTGTAATTTCCCTCTACATGCTATAAGTAGAGGAAGAACCTACAGGTAAAGGATCGAATTTGTAAGCAACATTCTTGTGTTCCAGACTTTGTGCTAAAACCCTTGATAGCTATTTGAAGCAAAGGAATAAAAAGGAGCAGATTTCCGGAGAACTTTGTGTCACGGTGCATTTTGTTTCTAACTTTTGTCTTAGATCTACTTATAAACTTTGTGTTATTTTAGATCTAGATCTAAAAGTTGCCTTTGCTTATAATTCTGTGTGTTAATATCTATTGGTTTTGTCTATGTGCATGCAATCAACTCTGTAATCTATTGATTGGGTTGCACATCTTCCCTCTTTTTTCCTATTTTTATTATTTTCCTTCTTCATTAGATATTTCCTTTCTTTAACAACTTGCTTACTTGTTACAAAACTATACAACTATGGTTCATGAGCTGCATGGTTAAAGTAATACCCCAAAATAGATACTAGCATATTTAATTGACAAATCTTACACGGGAGCCTCACCGGTAAATGAGGGAGATTTATCTCATGACTGCCTAGGTTTTCAGCTATGCAGAAAATCTAGCCAACATTTTTGGCAACTCCATTGGGGAACAACTATCTTTGCAGATCAAGAGCTTATCTTTTACAGATCAGAGTGTTTTCCCATTCAACTCTCAACCTGGTTGAACGTCCATTCACCCGATCTGTGAAGGCACAAGAAGGACTGATCATTTCTACCAGATTGCAGGAGCAATTCAATTTCAATCATCCTCCTCAAGTTAGAAGCCGCAGATCTAGTCTTTCACCAGGAAGAAGAGTACAAACGCATCCAGATCCGGATCATCTTCAACATAATCCAGCAGTTGGAATTATTCATCAAGTCTACTCTCAGAAGACGTGCTCCTTTCATGATGCGTAGAATCGCCACTTGCCCCTGCAACACCTGTTCCATGGGGTGCAACCTTTGGACCTCTCGAATCAATCCTCCTATGCATGATCTACCTAAAGGGATGAGAAAGAATTTTTCAAAATTCTTCGAGATGGCAAGTAGAATCCAGATGACCACTTGGCTGCGTTTTTTCATATCATGTGAGTGCTTGCGGCAAAACATGAAGATGTATCTATCGACTCTTCATAGAGACTCTGCATGACTTGGCCGGAGAATGGTTCTACTGCTAGCTCTTGGCACCACCATAACCAATCGGGCTACTATGCGGATGCATTCTTGAAAAGATTCAAGGTAGTCAAGATTCCAAGATTTGATAACTCAACTCACTCAGTCCAAGAAGAAGAGCCACATGAGCACATGCGGGATTTTATTGCAAAATTCCAAAGATTACTGTACAAAATTCCGGCTTTTGCTTCTCTGAATGATGAGAATCAAAAGGTATTCTTCATCAATGCTTTACTTCCTGAAGTAAGCTATCAACTGCGAAGAGCACGTCCTGCTGATTTGTTAGCAACTCAAAACATGGCGGTTGAAATTGAAGACGACCTCATCATGGCTGGAAAGATAAAAGCAACACTTCTAGAGTTGAAAGTTCATCCTTCTACTACTACATCCGATTCACTATTGCAAAAGTTAGCAAATGAGATGTCAGTAGATGAAGAAACAAATGGCTCAAATGGCTCAAGGCAACAACACTGCCCCTGCTCGGAATTTCAACAACAACAACCGGAACCGCATTGTTGGTTCCCAAAGATTAGCAATTGAAGCTACTCCCAGAAACAACGTGGAGATGAATGAAGAAGACCAGGAAGTTGACTGATCAGTTTGAGAATGATGATTTTGTAGGTCCTGCTGGCGACTCCAACATTAATTACCTAAACTACAAATCTGAACATGACGATGAGAGCTTCATGAAGATGATCATGGTCATACATATGCAGTATTTACAAGATCACAAACTCATCAAGCTGAGGCATTAACTGATGAACAAAGAAGGGGCAACCATTTACCTTCTTCCTTAGCTCCTAGAGATAAGAATGTAGTTCTTCATCTCAACCATAGAAAGCAACTCATGTATCTAGAATCTATTCCTTCCTTTTGACATTGTTGATCATGTCAAGAAAACCAAAGTTCAAATGTCAGAAGCTGAATACATGAGAGCCTTTCCTGAGCAGTTAAATAGGCTAGTCAAATATGTACAATCACCAGACAATCCAATACATCAAAAGGCCTTTTTCCTAAACCCAAAGATACTCCTCCCCAAACCACATTTGCATGAGCTTGTTAAACCCTCACCATCTTCTGAAAGAGTAGAACCTTTCTATGTCTCCTTATTGCTTAATGGTTTCAAGTTAAGCAATTGCATTCTAGATTCAGGTGCTTCTGACAATGTCATGCCAACTAAAGTTGCAGATGCTCTTGGGCTTACCTTGACAAAGACCATAAAAAGGTGTTATTCCATGGAGAGACAAGTCCCTTTAATCGACAAATCAAAGATGCACAAGTTGTTCTGGCAACTTTTCCTGACAAAAGATTAAAGATGACAATCTTAGTTGTAGATATTCCTGTCTCTTACGAGATGTTGCATTGAGCGAAAACTTCGCAAAGAGCCGGAGGAGAAGTAAATATGGATTGGTCCATGCTCATATTCCTATCAAAGGAATTAATCAGAAGCTAGAGCCAGAAAAGAAGTCCAAGTACACGGTTACAAAATATGAGGATCCTAGATCTCGATTCTTTTTCAAGAATTTGACAATGGGGTCTATTTCTTGGAAATGGATAAAGACATTCCCGAACCGTAACTTCAACTAGAGCTAGAGCCAAGTTTAAAGCACTTTTTGGAAGAAGAGAAAATATCTTGAGTTCATGAGACCCATACTCCACGAGTTTAAAGGCAATATGTTGAAGCATTCTTTTCGGATCAAGAGAAAGGAGTAAGACCGATGTTGAACTACTAATATCTTCGAGGCAAAATCATGAGATATTCCATTACATAAAGTGCTCCCACGAGCCAATCGTGAAAAACCAAGGCGATCATGTTTCAGCTGTTCGAGAAAACCAATAATACGACGGAGTATGAAGCATTGTCATTAGCTAGAATGGAGCAAGCTAAAAGAAAGGAGTAAGACTCCTCAAAGCCCAAGGAGATGGAACTTCTAGAAGGCAAGTTCGAGGGCAAAATCAAGTCAAAAGAGATGAAATTACGTAGATAGTATTTCGCTTGGGGTATTAATTTAACCATGCTGAAAAACATGAGATAAATCTCATATTTACCGGTGAGGCTCTGTATAGTTTTAGTATCTACTGGGGGTATTACTTTAACCACGCAGCTCATGAACCATAAAGTATAGTTTTATAAAGTAAGTAAAATTATGAAAGAAAGGAAATATTTAAAGAAGGGGAAAATAACATAAAACAGGAAAGAAAGAGGAAGATGTGCTAACCACTAATAGATTACGTAGTTGATTGCATGCACATAGACAAAACTAATAGATATTAACACACACATTATAAGCAAAGGCATCTTTCAGATCTAGATCTAGAATAGATCCATAATTGTAAAGGCTTCATCCTCTTGTTTCTAATGCAACCTCGTGTAGAAGTCAGTGCATGGAGAATTCCTTCCAGGATCTTGTGCATGTGCTCCCAATCTTCTAGTTGAAGCCTTCATTGAATTTGCATTCACTCGGAGTGCTTTCCAGAATTTTTAATTGCTCATATGCAATTAAAAATAAAAATGATGAGTTATTTACGGCAAACATTGCACTGATGCATGTATTGGAGAAGAACTACAAAATCTTCAAGGATAAGAGGGAAGACAAGTCAAAGGCAATACCCACAAGCAAATCACAGTCACTTGCTTCTAGATCCAGCCGCTTCTAGATCCAGCTGCTTCCAGATCTAGTTTGGTGAGAATCAAAGGCAAAAGAATCAGCTGCATGCAGAATATGAAAAAGGACAAGACTGTAGCTTTCCTCTTTCTTCTTTTTTCTCTTATTTCCTATGACAAAGTAATTGACCGATCAATTAAATTATAAAACCTAAGTGATTGGTTTAAAATCCATTACTTAAAAAAGTCAACTACTTGGAAATCGGTGGTAGGCATGCAAAATAGAAGGTTCCATCTTCAATTGCAAATCACACATGTCATGCAAAGAGGAATTCCAGGAGGAGATTGCCGATTGTTTCCTTGACAACTTCCACATGTGCCGATTCATTAAAAGCTTCCTATTTATAATTGCCCCTCTACATGCTATAAGTAGAGGAAGAACCTATGGGTAAAAAGTATCGAATTTGAAGCGGCATTCTTGTGTTCCGGACTTTGCACTTGAAACCCCGATAGCTATTTGAGCAAAGGAATAGAAAGGAGCATATTTTCGGAGAACTTTGTGTCATGGTGCATTTTGTTTATAACTTTTGTCTTAGATCTACTTATAAACTTTGTGTTATTCAAGATCTAGATCGAAAGTTGACTTTGCTTATAATTTTGTGTGTTAATATCTATTGGTTTTGTCTATGTGCATGCAATCAACTCTGTAATCTATTGATTGGGTTGCACATCTTCCCTCTTTCTTTCTTGTTTTATGTTATTTTCCCCTTCTTTAGATATTTCCTTTCTTTAACAACCAAGCTTTTGCCAAGCAAACTATCAAACTATGGTTCATGAGCTGCATGGTTAAAGTAATACCCCCAAATAGATACTAGCATATTTAATTGACAAATCTTACATGGGAGCCTCACTGGTAAATAAGGGAGATTTATCTCATGACCGCCTAGGTTTTCATCTATGCGAGAAAATCTAGCCAACACCTTCATTGACTTAACTTTGCCTTTGAAAAGTATATTTTGTTATCAAACATGTATACTATTTCTCAACTTCAACCATCCGAGTGAGTATGAGTAAGGATGTGTGGAAGTAGGAAGTGTAAAATGTTGAGTTGCGTCTCACAAAATAATATCCTTTAGGCTCTCATAGTTGTGATGATGTGTAGAGGTTTTCCTTTGATCTAAAACTACATGTGGAAGAGACACTCACGTACCTCTGAAGCTTCAGGATAAATCGTCTTCGATACTCCAACAAGAATTATATGGATGACCTAATGTAGATTTCTCAAGCAATAATTGTTGCATGTGGCATTCTGAATAGTCATGCAAGTGTGTGAAATGTCCATGACACCTCTAGTCACCTAATTTCTTCTTTCTTTTGTTTGAGTTAGAAGAGAAAAATCCTTTGGGTGTTGTGATGCCTTCTTAGGTTGTTCTCCCTTGAGTTGTGCTTTGATTTTACAAAAAGGGCTAAGATGGTGCCTTGTGCATGGGTTGGATTTTACACACAACAATGGAAGAATAGGGTAAAATTCACACCATTGATATAGATGTAAAGTAAAATTCCATTGGTGTACTTCACATCTTATGTTTCTTTGAGAGGTCCTCACAAAGGAACACAATATAGTCGTAAACTCATCAATGTAGTCTTCTCCGAATACTCCTTACATTGTCACAATCACTGAGCTTCAAGTACTCATTCTAATAGTGTTTGAGGGTTTAGAATTCCTACTTTGAAAAGCAATGAAAAATTACTCCCAAGTATGGATGGGATCAAAGGTTTTTCATGTTTTACATTCAATGTTTCTTACTAGTGAGACTCTCAAATGGAAATATTCAACGTTACAAGGGTTATTTTCTCTTCATCATCGAAGAGAGTGACAAATAAATTGTCCTCAAGTTGATTAATCCACTTATCTAATCATAAGGCGTAAAACATGCCTTCAAATACTACAATGTCCATATTCACTCGGACCTTAGACAAAGTTTGATGTCGAAACCGCTAGTGTGATAACTACGAGAAAGAGTGTGTGTTTGTCAGGTTGAGATGAGACATAAAATATCAATTTGACTAAAGAGTTTTGTGCAACATGCTTCCAATGTATTCTTGATGAGATTTTGAGATCTAGGAATGCCTTAATTTGCATACGGAATTTTCCATCTCACTATTGCAACAACGTTCTTCTCGATAGTTTGAAATAGAGCCATCTCGTTGTCCCTCCCCCTCTCACTTACACTCACATGTTTACAAGCATAAGAAAGAGCAATGCTAAAATGCCAATGATCCGTGTAAGGGTACTACAAATTGGTTGTGTGAAGAGACACTAGCACACTTATAGACAAGTAGTGTATTTTATAATGCATAGAAGATTAAAAAATCTTTAACTAGCACATTCAAATGCAAACGACTTATATATCAATAATAACAACTTTCTATTCAATGAAATAATAAGAATATTACAAATGTGTACAATAACACATGGATAAGAGAGTAAAAGCTTGTGATCAGCAAAGGAATTCTTCGTAATCTGAAATGAATAGAAAGTAGTGCAAAAATTACAAGATACCTAGAGCATGAAAGTATTCCTACTATTTGGCTTGGGACTGATTACCTTGTTGTTCATTACCCTAAGTGTTGAACATATACATATTTAAAAATGTACATTTACATTAGAGGTAGTTACAAAAACAATTACAAGAGAAATGGTTGGCAAGATGAGGAGCTTTATCTTCCATGGCCATGTAATGGTTACAATTTGACGTATGATAATGTTTGTGAGATGCTCTAACATGGCGTTGGCGGGAGTGTGCCACCTAGAGTGCCATGTGGCAACAAAGTACTAACAATCAACATTATGCATAGAAGTATTGCATGATTAGCAAGGAAGGAAGGTGGAAGTGTGTTGAGGTACCATGGGAAGGTGTGAAACATTGTGGAAGTTTTCAATTTTGTATTTTAAAACATATGGGTTTTGTGGTTTGAGTCGGTGCAAGATTGCAAGAACTGCAAGTGTTGTGTTGTGAGGAGTGCAAGTTTACGAAGTAGTAACGAATGTTGCACCGATCTAGCAAAAACTAAAGAAGCTACAAGTGTTTCTAAGAACGATGTTGCATGTGTGGGACATTATGAAGCAATGCACCATGACACTACAACACTTGGTAAATGACATTAAGAGTTAAGAAATTGATATGCAACAAAGGGTTGCGATAATGTTGCAAAGTGACACAATGCCTTTTGATTTTCATTAGATGCCACAAGGGTGCAACGTGCATGTGATTGCATACAACCACACACCCGCAAACACAACACCTAGTTAATGATGCTTATATTTGCCACAAGGTTAAGGAGCTCAAGTTCTACAAGAGAAGTGAGTATCCTTGCATTGTTGTGAGGGAGGTCGCAATGTTACACATGGATCAACATATGGTGAATATTACACTAAACAAGGGTTTACATGATGTTAAATATCTTTTTAATTAGCAATATGAAGGAATGGGTTCAAACAATACTTACATTTTTCGCTTTGAAAATAATTTAGTTATTGTTCTACATGGAGTAAATAATTGTATTATTATCAAAATATAATTTTTTCCTTTAAAGAAGTAATATTTTATTCTTCGGTTTCTATGAATGCTCTCAAAATAACTCTATAATTCTATATACAAGACATAAATATATTTTTAGTATATGCGATATTTAAGCAGGGAACAAAATCTATCAAACCAAAAGAATATTTGTTATTTCACATTAATATAAGAAATAAGTTGAAGCAATGCATATATATTGCAAAACAATAGTCACCGTCCATGTCACAAGGTGCTCCAAACTTAATGGGAAAAGTTTGAAATTTGCCAAATTTTATTCATGTCAAATGTGAACACGAATTCTTTCCATATTTGTATAGGGGAAGTTTTTGACATGTTTTTCATAGTTTTATAAATGCGAGTATAAATATATTGATTGAATACAGAGAGAACAATGTCTCTCTTCTCAAATTCCACTTGTGCATATTTATGCATTTATTTTAGAAAATTAAAATGATAAAAAATTCTATTGTTCAAATTTAATGACGTTTTTGTTTCAAACTTTATCCATTGGTAAACTTGAACCAACATCCGTTGAACTCAAACTCAAACCTTGTGATTTATGTCAAATTTATCAGTATTATAAGTTATAAAATTGGTATAGTTCAATGGTGTGAATGATGGCAAAAGCATGTGGTCATGCCATCCACCAATGTTCAAAACCCACGAGATGCCAAAAGGGTTGAGAATGGGTTTGAGTCGCATGCAAATCTTGTGCATTAAGCTAAAGAAGATTGACTATTAGTGCACTTGATACCAAAAATGCTAAATTAGTCTCCATATCCCCTTCACTAAAATAACATAAAAGGATAATAATTTGATAAAACTAGATGACAAGGAGTGATGGTTATTCTATCAATTTCTTATTGTTTACAATAGACACATTATTAAGATGAAAATTTAGTGATGATATTGTCTTAGTATTTTGCTTCATTTAATAAATTTATAATTGATAAAAATGAAGGTTAAAAACATGGGCTTTGTTAATAGATCATCCTAAACATGTTTTATACATGCACCCACACAAATATGTATTTGTTTGATACATGTTATTAAGATGAAAATTTAGTGACAATATTGTCTCAGTATTTTGCTTCATTTAATAAATTCTAGTTGAATTAATTTTGGTAAAAAGCATGGACTTTGTTAGTAGATTATCCTAAATACGTTTTACACATGCACCCACGCCACTTTCATGTGCACACAAATAATTTTTATTCAATACACATTATTAAGATAAAAATCTAGTGATGATATTCTTTTAATATTTTTGTTTTATTTACTAAATGTATAATTGAAAATATATCAATAAAAAGCATGGTCTTTTTGTTAGAAGATCATTCTAAACCCTTTTTACACATGCCCACATAAAACTTTTATGTACACACTCACATTTCTCTTTGATCAATCACAATGTTTTTAATGAAATTATGGAGAAATAATTAGAGCTAAATCATTTAAGTCTTGAACAATCAAAAGATAATATGCTAGTTTTTAATTTCATGTTTAATAAAATGAGCACATCTACTTTTTTGTCATGATAACGGTTTTATAAATATGTTTTTAATCAAAATCCCCATGAATCAATATATAATGATATATACACAAACAATATGAGTGAAGTTGATTAATTGGAATATGCTTAGCAAAAGATGTTAATGTTTGAAAAGAACATCCAAAATATAGTGGCAACAATGTATAATGATGACCTTGATGAACTATATCTTCAATTTCTCACAAAGAAGTTTTCAATACTTGTTTTAACCCTTATTTACTAATTGTTGTGAGTGCCCCCAAGATATTCATTGATGTAAATTTTTCCACATAAAAATTTATAAGCCTTTCTACATGAGAAAATTTGGATCGATGGTATTGGCTAGTTGTGGAGATGAAATTCAATCCTAATAAAATTCAAATTAGTTTTACCCTGAAAAGGTTTTGATTTTTACTAAGATGATATCCTTTAGTTTGATTTAAACCTTAGCCAACACTAATCTAATTTAATACTTAAGAAGTGATAAACAATTTAACTAATAAATAGAGATAAATGTTTAATTCAACAAATAAAAACTGAAAATTTGGAATTTATTGATTCTTTTGTTTGATATACTAATTATTTGTGAGAGACACAATCTATTTACTTTAATATGTTACTACATTCCAATTGTATAATTCTTTGATTTCAAATTACATTTAGGTGTTACAAAACTCTCATTTTAAGTAGTATACATATCTTAATTATATCTATTTGAGAAACATATGTGTATATAAAATTCGAAATATTTATTTTAGATTTGTCACATATTTTTCTTATTGAAGGGTTCCACATTGATTAATCAACCCATTGCATTCTTTGTACAATTTTTTGTCGATTGGTAATTGATTACCTCAATTTAACTATACCATTATGTTGGTACCAAAAAAATTCTAATAAAAAGGGTTCCAAACTCCATTGTATTTTATAGATATTGCAAGTTTTTTATAACATTTTCCAAGTCTAAAAAGAAAAAATGCTATATGATAATCAAATAGGCATTAAATTTAAGATCAACCATTTTTATTAACATCTCACACTAGTTTTTTTGGTAATCTAGGGGGATGAGCGAATACCCAACAACTCGGAGCATCGAGGAGGGAGACTCTAACACAAGGTGAGTGCCACCGATCAAACTCATTTGGAGCAACATACAATGATGACATCTCACACTGTTACACTCTACAATCCCCCTTTGGCTACCTTGGTAGGTTATGCCTATTATCGTAATTAAAATAAGCAATTTTGAAAGGAAATCATATTTCTCTTTAGTCAGAGTTTTAATTTAGTTAAGATCACCTAAAAAATGAAATTGTAATTAAACTAATTCCAATTAAGTTACATCGATTTTTACACATTTATACTATTTTTGAATAATATTAAAAAACTGACAATTACCAAGAGTTAAATTAGTCCTGGATATGATCAAATAGTGGATGAAGTAATAGAGTGATAAGTAAGCAAAGGAGAAGGTGAATACAAAATATGTGATCGAACAATCAAGATGGTAAAGTCCAAAGGGAGAAAAAGAGCAGAGAAGAGAGCACACATCATTTTGGTGATGGAGATCAAGATGGTTTGAACGAGGATAATCTTTTTCGTAAGGTGTAGAAGGGTTCTCAATTTGACATATTGACACAATTGCTTTGACATATTGAAACAAGAAGAACACAAGCACTATACATAGTGGGATGAAAAGTTAGAGATTAAAGAGGGACAATACAATATAAGGATGATAATGGATATCAAGGAAATCAAGATTAGAATCACAAAGGAGACAACAAATTATAAGGAAAGTATCAACTTTCAATAGGATTGCATAAGAGATTTTTTGCTTAATGGTTAGTGGTGCACAAGGTTTTCAAGAACAATTACAAAAGGATATGTGCATAAATATTTAGGATCACGGGCATTGCATGGTACTTGTGCAATGTGGATATGAACTATGTGTGTAATATTGTGTTATGTATGGGAGTGTTCTCAAGTATATATGTGCAATGAGAGTTGTATTATGGTGTGTAGTGGCATTGTGCAATATTGGAGTGTAACAATAGATCCGCTGCTAATACTTGTTTAATTGGATTTGCCATTTGGAGGTATAAAAGAGACATGTTGATAATAGACCGACAAGGTTGTTGAAGCAATATTATGAATGATGACTTGGCTTAGTGGTTAGAGAGAATGTTAGGATTCCCTGCTTTGTAAAGTCACAAATTGTTTAAAAGCATGTAACTACTTTAAAACATGATTGACTCTTAAGAGTAAATCATGGAAGTGGTCGTAATAACTCGCATGACAAGATATGCCATTATTACGTAGTCAAATGCATGGGAAGGTATGGGAATGGGCTATTGTATTGTAGTTGTAATATATAATTATATGGACTACTAAATATTGTTTTATAGTGCCTTGAAGGTCGCTTTAGGTTAGGACACCTTTGTCCTAACTTTCTCTTTATAATCTTTAATGTAATAAAGGCTATGGATGCATATGATTTATAAGTCATCCTTTAACTATTGAGAATAATCCCACATGCATGGAAAGTAATAGTTAGATCAAGTAGAACTAGTATAAATGTGATGCATAAGCTAGTGTAAAACATCCACAAATTTATTGTATTGATCTCTCTCAAAGGAGGTTGCCCCCTTGAAGTGGTATGTGATTTTGTAATGAAAAATTTATCTTGACACACAATGAAGTTGTTTCCATTTCCTTTTCACAACATATTTTCTCTATATTTTGTTGTTGGATTAATCTGTTATAACAAGGTTTGTCACGTTGGTATTAGAGCTCTTTCCAGGGCCCATTCAACAACTACAATATTATTTTAGGGTTTTTGCAATTTTCCATTGTATGCTTTCACATTGTCCTTAAGAGGACCTTAGCGATCAAAAATAATAATATAAGTGGCAACGCTAGCCCTTTACCTAATCCACCATTTTTAGTCTATTTTTCTTCTTCTTTAGGGTATAAAATGTGTTTCAAAAGTTTTAAAACTCATAGAAAGATGCCATTTTAGGCCAAGCAATAATTAGTTTTACATGATTCCGTTGATTGAGGGTTTATGCCCCAATACACAAGCCATTAGACATGGATTTGCCAAAACACGCCCAAAATGTTTGGTATGTTCAACACGCTCAACCCTTTAACAGCATTTCTAGCTTGACCCGCCTTACACGCCTAACACACTAAGATGATTCTCCCTAGATGCCTATATATAAGCCATTACTCCTACTCATTGTCACATCCAGGTGCTTTGATCCTCATTTAATTTCTATAGAACCCATATGCTTCATTTTGTTGATAATTCTCTTTTCTTGACCCCTATCCACTCATTTTTTTGGTATTTCTCTCATCTTGCTCCCTTTCCAATTGTTTTGCATCCCATTTTGCATATTCGGTTATGTATTTCCCTATTTTCCTTTACCTAAATAGTCCAACCTTCACTTCACCCTATGTTTACAAGAGCCTATTTCAACCACTCCTAAATATTTCTCAACCGAACCTCTCCATCACCACCTTCGTCACACTACAAGCAAGCATAATTCTATGAAAACCACGAGATTTTTTGTGCCAATTTGAAACCAAAACTCTAAGTTCCCTCAATCACTACAACACACACCTCCCATGTGCACCTAGCCTTTTATTTCTATTCAGGGATTTTGAGAGTTTTGAGAGTTTTTTGGGCTTTTTCATGTTATGGTTATATGACCACTATTCGGGTATTTACAGTATTCCCCTTCATGGGTGGTTTATTAACCCTTTTTGGAATCGATTTTTTGATACCTGACGGCCATCGAACCCATATTTTGATTTTGATAATCTTGAATTTACAACTATTAGACTAAATTGTCTTTGTTGCTCCCTTTTGAGAGAGTGGAGGCTTGAAGATGTAATAATACATTGGATTTGAGCCTCATAATACCTCGAAGACCGAAATTTAATAGATCCAGATGTAGATGTGAGACATTTTAAAATAGAACAATTTCATAACAAACTTTTGCTCCAAACAAGTCAACATTTGTCTTCGGTGCAACGCCTAGTTGATAGTGTTTTGCCAAAGTAGAAAATTTTCCCATCTTAGTGTAGTGTGTAGATTTTGTGTTGGCTTTTGCACAACACTATGACTCTAGAGGGAGACAAAAGAGAAATCCAGGAAGCAAGGGAGTATTACAAAGTTGAGACCCATAATTAGTTCGATTGTCCGTTTCGAGGATGACAAAGGCAACATTGATCATACATTCAAGATTCCATTATTAGAAACCTTGTAGAGACATAATTATCTCTCATTAAGGAGAAATTTGATATCGGAGAACTAAAGTGCTAGACCTAAGAGGTTGAGGAGCATAATGATCGTTGTATCTAAAAAATTAACTAGAACTCTTCTTGGAATAATGGCGAAACTTGCGCTGATGAAGCGAAACAAGCCTAGCAAGGATAAATTACCTAGGGAGATGTATTGATGTGACTTCAATGATGACATCTCGGATGTCATTACTTTTATAAGCAGAGGGGTTGTAAACAAGTTGAATAGTGATTTCCACCCTTAGATGTTCTTATCCATCCATACCATAAGTAAGGAAAGGAATTCATAGATTGGGAATCTTGATTAATGATGTCCCCGAGTACGGGCCTGTTTAAAGAAGAGCATTGGTGGCTCAGGAAATTGCCGTACGGAAATCATAGTGGATCTCGATGTTGAGAGGAAATGGGGATGAGTTTTATATTCTCTGGTGATTTGCTACATAAGTAATTTACGGAATCTCCTATTCTCTCATGAGTAAATCCAGGCTTGTTTCTATCTTCTTTAAAACTTTTGACCTATATGAGTCTCTTCTTTAACCTATATGTGGATTCTACATCTAACATCCTTTTCTTCCTTCTCTATGTCATATAAAGGACATTCTTTGATTGTTACACTATCTTTTCCCTTTAAGGCTACCTTTAGGTGCTTACCAAGTAACTCTTATTTAATAGTTGTATCAGCTCTTATGTAAGGTGTTCATTGAAAAACACCTCTTCTTCATCAAATATGCAACGTTAAATGACCACTTTAATGTAGAGAAATGAGCACACATTATGCATGTGCCACTCTCTTATTGAATTTGTTTGTTGTGCGCTCCAAACCTCCTCTTCCAAAATTGTTGTATGCCCTTTACTCATTGTTGTCATCTCATCATGTGTAGTACCATGAATTCCCCCATTTGTGCCTTCCCAAAGGATTTTATACTACAACAATATTCTTTCCTTCCTTTAATGCTTCATCGAGATAAAATTGTCATTTGGGCATTTACTTAGAACAAAATATTATGCATTGATCCAAAATTGGATCTAAGATATGCCCAATTCATGTAATTCACATTGTAAACACTTGGAAAACAAAATTTATTGTAAAATCACAATAGAACCTATATGTTTTGATGATATATTTGGGTTCCTCTTGAAAAATTACACTCTTAAAAAAAAGGACACCTGATTTTGAGTTTGTATGTAAAATTTATGGTCTCTGGAAGTTATAGGACTTTTTCTTGATACATATCCATTGTGGCGGTTACACAATCGTTAGTGGTTGTTGTGTATTTGTCAGTGGTAGTTACACATTTTTAAGTGAAAAATGCATAATGTAAAATGGCGGTTGTGTAACTATTTTCTATTTGAAGGCATCAACTCCATTTTGAGATCAAGAAAAGTGTGCATTTGAAATGGTTGCAAATGTTTCAACTTTCATAAGCTACTTTTAGACTTTTTGGTGGTTTTCTAAGGTAGAAGGAATCAATCCAAGTTTGATGGATGTCAACAATCATCAAGAATGGACAGAGGAGTTACAAAATGAGAATCTTCCTTGGCACTAAGGGAGTTGGAAGGTATTTGGTGGAAACTCAAGTTGTTCCTGCCAACAATGACATGTTCTATTGTTGTAGAAAGGGAGAAAATGTTTGTAAAGTGTTAACTAAGTCTTGTAAAAACTTTGGAGAGATATTTATTTCCATAAAGCCATGAATATGACAGTATGATGCACAAAATGTGAATTAAATAGTGAAGGGGAGTGTTATTTCCTCACCCGCTAGAGGGTTTTCCCTTATTGGGTTTCTCCAGAGGTAAATATTGTGTCCTTGTGTGTTTTGTAGATATTCTCATATCTTTTGTATGTGTTGTAGACATTACATTTCATTTCCAACATGTTATAACTCTATTTGTATGAAAATTTGAGTTATTATTTATCACTGGTTGATTTGGAGATAGAAGTATTGATGTTGGTGAAGTCTAGTGTGGAATATCCACTTGGTTTACCGATCATGTGTGCTCGGTTCATTCACTTCCATTTTCACGCCCTTAATGAACATTTTACAATTGTAATATCATCCTCTTTTGTGCATGCTTCATTTGTTGACAATGTCAAATGTGAAAAATATTAACCCTAGACTCATGCTTCTTCTCTTTCAATTTCAAGTGAGTTGATCCCACATTTTGTGCACGTATCAATGCACTTTGTAGAATCATATCTACTGTCTTTACTACATTCATTTCCTTAGCATTCATGTGTGCTACATTCTTCTCTCCTCTATTGTCCAAATGCTTTTAAAATCAACTTCATTAAATGATGAAGGAGAATCATGAAAAGAGTATAAAAATGTTAATTCCTCTTTATTCATGGTTGTAATGAGTGTGTTAAGATGTGTTGATTTCTTGAGAGGGAGTTTTAGGTGATTTAGTACTCACAAATTTGAATTCTTGTGTTTCCCTCCAAATTGCAAATTCAAATTCCAAACATGTAATTGTGAGGTTGAGGGTGTTTAGATGGTTTAAAATGGGTGTGAGTGGGTCTATTCATGTGGGAACAAGTTCTAAGTCATAGTGAGTCACTAAAAATGATGTAAAAATGCTCCATTATGTTGTATGGGCATGAGTGGCATATGAAGAGTCATCAAAGTTAGTTAGGTTTCAAGAAGGAATGCATTAAAAAGATGGTTTATTTGAATGATGGAGAGTTAGTTAGAATTAGAGGGAGAGAGGGAAACCTTATTAGGAAGGTGAGTGGATAGGAGGAAGGAACTCCTTGAGGATCAAAAGAGAAGTATTTTTGTAAGCTAAATATGGATTAATACACAATAACTTTGTTTTGTGTGGAAAAACTTGTTTTGTCATTAATGGTTATGATCTTATAGCTTAATAATTGGATGGTTATCTCTTTTATTGCATTTTGAGAGTTGCATGGAACCTTTATAGGAAGTATGATGGAAGATTAAGTCAAGGATATTTGATTTCTAGTATAAAAACTTGATGCATGAGACTAGGTTAAGACCGTATTTGCTTGGAATAGTGTATAGTTCAAGTTATTGACATGTGCATGATAAAGAGCCATTTGTAAAGTTGAATTCCCTTCTTAAGAGCATGAGTGGAAGCTTTTTAGACTTCATTAAATATTTCATGTGGGACTAGATTATGAATACCCTGTTTCTAACATGCGAAATGAATGTGTGGACTATGCATGATTGTGAAATGATGTGTTTAACTATAGGAGTTGGTCTATAGGAATATTAATGAATTATTGGTTGATTCCATTGATTGAAGATGAATGGACTTGGTTCATTGAGGTTATAATTACATCAGAGGGCTTATGATTTTTGTTGTTTAAGGAAAGATGTGTTGGAAGCTTGTATAAAACTGTGCACCTACAAGCATGACAGGGGAGAACCGAGTGATTTTATTAATTTATTAACTCCACAAGATTTACTAGTAAGAAAATATTGTGTAAAATACTAAAACAAAAATAGGTCAAAATCATGTGGTTTGATAAGGATTTGTAAGAGTTTTGCAATGATTTTCCTACTACTCGGGTTCTTAGGAAACCCTATTAGTGTTTGATGAAATATTTGAGTTTGATGACTCTAACTATTGAGATAATACTTGAAACTTGGTGGATATATGTGTAATGAGTCCTCTCAAATAGAATTTGAAATGATTTTTGATTGAAGGTGTCCAAATTTTAAGTTCTTGATGATAGTCTAGTTTGAGGATAATTATGACTGTAGAAGACCTAATAGAAAACCTAGAACCTTGAAATTGATGCATATTGTCCAAAGTAAGGCTTGATGAAACTTGGCACATAGAAGGAAAGGATAAATGCGTATCGATTATGGTTTTATAATGTCTCGAAACCCCATACATTGTAAGATATACCTATAATGTAAGAAAACAAAGCTAAAAATAGGCTTGGAAGCTAGAAGGGAGAAAGAGAGATTGTAAGAGAAGTATAAGGAATGGGCTTATAAAATTTGGCGTCCACCATAAGGTCCATAAAGGGTAGTGGAAGAAGTTTATATTTCTTTTAGGTATGCATGGAATTCTCCAACCATGAACATACCAGAGAGACAATGGTCTTAAAAGCACAAGAATGGCAATTTTGGCAAAATAGGTGAAGTTTGATGTTTAGATTCATTATGAGTCAAGTTAATGATTGAGTTAACATTATTTTGAGATTTTGGAACAAGGTACATAGTTGCAAGTGTCATAGAAGGCCACAAAGCCAATTTTTAGAGTTTTGGGGTTAAGACCAAGAGGAGCTAGTGCAAGAGAAGTGAAGGATAATGAAGAAGGTAAGAGTTTTCATGAAATGTGGTCACTTTAATGATTGATTTGATGTTGCATGAGTTGAAGAAACATGGTATAGATTTTGGTGAAGCTAGTTAAGGTGAAATTTGATCAAATATTACATTTCAAATCCATTTTGGGCTTCTTGAAGGATCCTCACTACAAAGCTTGGGTGAAGGTTGTTGTTTGAGTTCTCTTAGCTGGATTGAATGCATGGTAATAATATATATCTCTACATCATTTGGTATCAGAGCTCAAGCTTCTTATTGATATTTAAAAGTTGTTTGTGTCTAAAAATGAATTGTAAGTGTGTGTGAAGGTTGACAGGTGAAGAGTAAGAAGTGAAGTGAAGTGTGAGAGTGAAAGAAGAGTTTAAAGACACCAAAAGACTAGGTCAGCAATCCTAGGTGAGGTGTGGAAGAGAAGAAGCAAGGTGAGAGAACTTGTTTGAGAAAATTAAAAAGAGGGAGAGAGATGGATAGAGAAGAGATAGTGAGAGGTGTTGAAGTTTATAAGCCATAAGAAGAGATAGAGAGAAAGAAGATGCCAAAAAGAGAGAAGAGCCAAAAATACTAAGAAGAGAGAGATGAACAAGAACTGAAAATTGAGAGAAGATATAGAAAATTTTGAAGAGTTAATGATGAAAGGAAGTAATGGGATTGATTTTGTGATGATAAATAAGGTGAAGTGGCCTCTAGAGCTGTTTGTGAAATGAAATCAGAGGTTGCAGATGAGAGAAGCAATCAAAAAAGAGGAAAAGAAGATGAAACAAGAGGAAAAGAAAGAGAAAGAGGTTATCAAGGAGATGAGTGACTTGAGAAGAGCCATGTAGAGCTCTCAAAACCATTCAATAATCATGGATACATAGTGCCCAAGTGGATGCAAAAACTAAAGCAGTAGACAAAGAAGATATCAAGCCAAAGCAAGTGAATGAAAAGACAAGTACAAGGACAAGACAAACAAGAGAAACATGCTTCTTGAGAACAAAAACAATGCACAAAGGGATGAAGATGGTATGGAAAAGAAAGAATGTAAGTGTGGTGTAGAAAAAGAGAATGAAATGATGAAGAAAGATGATGAACTCAAAAGATACCAGCAGGTACAAGAGGCTAAAGAAGAAAAGCATGCAAGGAGTGAAGGAAATGTAAGAAATTGATGGTTTGTTGCTTTATATTGATGTTTGTGTGAGTGAATTTCTTGAAAATGTACAATATGACTCCATTTGTGCATTTGAGAAGCATGTCATAAGCAAATGTAAGTGGATGGATGAGCATGGTGAAGAAGAAAAACATGATGATCAACTTTGCATAGGTGAGGTAGAGGAGATTTTGAGATTTTGGATGAATGGATGAAGGAAAGAAAAGTACAAGTACATATGAGAGAGAGAGAGAGATGGTTTCTTGGGAAAGTAATGGACTAAATGAAGGAAAAGAAAACATAGGTACAAACTTAGAGCAAGCTTATATGGTGAAGATGAACGAAGCAAATAAACAAGACAATGAAGGTTATGGCAAGGAAAGTGATGAGTATATGATGGACATGGACTATACATGGATGAAGAAGGTGGAAAAATATGAAGAACAATGTGTATTTTCTATTTTATTGATTGATTTTGCAGATAAAATGAATGGAAGCTTGAGAATGATGAAGGTGGAGATGGAACTCAAGAAGCAAGGAAGCAATTCAAGGTAAATGCAAGGATAAAGAGAAAACTATGAGATCCAGGTGGACAAAGAGCATACAAGGACAATGGGAGTGAAGAAAGAAGACTAAGGGAAAGCAAATAAGATGAAGACCAAGCTAGAGACATGACTATGCAAGTGTTGTCATGAAAATGTGCAACAAGAAAATTTCCAATTTTCAAGCATGACAACGGACCACAGTGTCAAATTTTTTCAAAGTCATACCTTCCTAAGACACCCTAGGTCAGTCTATCCCAATCACTAGTCCTATCTATTAGTCTAATGATCCCTATGTGAATGTCAAGTGTCCCCCTAGGTGATTTAGGAAAGTAAAATCAATCCCCTAGGTGATTTGAGGAACTTCTGAGCATTCACACATTCAAGCAATTTTGGGAAGGGCTATCATCAACCTTCTTAGAACTAGTGCACCACCCCGAGTGGATCAGAGGAGAAAAATTAATCATGGAGGAGTATTTAAGGGATACAAACATTAGGGAAATGATTTTGGAATATTTGGAGTTGTTGGAGCCAATTCACTAGAAGTGGGTTTTCGGGCCTAAACGAGCACACATCGTGAATGAGGACTTGAGATTCAAAGCAAGATTTTGGGATCCACCGTGATGATTTGAAAGCCTAAAAAAGTATAAATTGAAATAATTTTCAATGCCCTCCATGGTGGAAAAATAGGACTTCTTGAAACCTCGTGCATTGTTCTTAGTGGCTTATTATTCTCGCACACAACACACGATGCCGAGAATGAAGGGGAAATTTGGAGGTTTTATAGTAAAAATTATATCTTGGGACCATCACCATTGGATTCATTGAGGTGTTTTCAAAAATAATCATATTAAATTTCACCCCGAAAGTCATCTCGGTGCTCGAGATATCACCTTTGCAAGTTGGTCCCAAGGTATGCTTTCCAACACTCACCAAATTTTTTATGGACACGTGGCAGCCTGTGGTGAAGGCACATTTTCATGTCCCCTTTGTCCCTTTGCAAAGGGACATAAGGTACATAAAATTGTGCCCAACCTTTTTAATCCCCCAGATCACCCATATGACCCAGAAACCACCTCCCTCAGCTCCCAGATGCTAAAACTAAGCCCCCTCCTCCAAGTTGCACAACCAGTAAAAAAGTGACAAGTGGCATGATGAGGCACGAAGAGGAATTTCATGTCCCCTTCATCCCTTTTCAAGGGATGAAAGGGACATGAAAATGCACCCCATCCTTCCCCTTCCATTTGCAAACTTATAAATAGCGGGACTTAGCCAATTTTTCCATTCTCACCCCCACATTCTCCTCACGTTGCCGAATGTTGTCGGATCTTCTCCAAAGTTTCATGCTCTTGTTTTTGCTGCAAAAACAAGATCATTAATGCTCTCATACCATGAAAACACCAAAAACACAACAAAATTCATATTTGAACGGTGGAAAAACAAAGAAAAATGAAGAGATTTTACCTGAAAACTCTCTCATAGCGAAAACAAAGAAATTCTCATATCTCTCCATTGGGAGAGCGGAGTTAAGATGAGATCTTTGCAGACTTCCTAATTTTTGAAGGCCATCATGATGCAACAAATGAGAGATCGAATGATGCCCTAGATTATTTTCTACAACAAAACCCCATTTTGTGCCCTAGCTCACATTCGTTGAATTTCCCGCCAATCCGGCAGTTGGATCGAGCTAAAAATTTGCACATAGATTTCAAGTGAAAACCTATCCCAATGGAGTCAATTTCATCGCTATCGGAGGTGAAAACCAGACCTGCAAAAAATCTTCATGACTCCATTAATGGCTGTCATGGTAGCTCCATGCCCGAAGCCCTTACCAGGTAAAAAATTTCATTTTTTTATTTCCAAGCATTCAGTGGACGAAATCAAGTGAAATTCAAGGGATAAGAATGCAAAAACAAGCCAAATTCAAAAATATGTGTTTCATCGCAAACCGAGCACCGAAATCCACTTTCCAAAAATAGTAAGATTTCCTATACATGCTTGCTATGTTTGGAAAGTCATCATCAAAAGTGGCTATGGCGAAGGAAGTGTGCACTAAAGATCATCATGAAGTCAAAATGATTGTTTAGAGTAGAAAACAATAGTGAAAATGACCACTTACTAAAAATAGTAAGTTCCCTATATGGGTACCTACTAAAAATAACAAGTCATTCCAAGAAGTGGTTGAGGTGAAGGCGGATTTCACAAAGGAAGCATACAAGGAGATAAACATTCAAGTTGGAAACATCAGTTGGAGTTGGGAGAGGTAGATTCTAACACTTACTAAAAATAGTAAGTTGTCTCTTACGCACTTCAAAACAAGTACCTGATCTTTGATGGATGATTTCAGGAGCTCTGTAAGGATTTAGGAGGCAAAAATACTCATTGGAAAGCTAAAAGAATCCTATACAAGGTGGAATCATCAGGTTTTTTAAAAACTCTTGGCACTTTTTAGTGGAGCTCATTCTTTATAGGGACAGTTGAAAATCCTAATAAAAAGGGGCCATTTTAGGAGTTTTAGGAAAAATTGAAATTTTGACCCATCTCATTGATCTTGGAAGGTTGTTTGGAGTCAAAATCATGTAAAATTTCATCCAAAAAGACCTTCTAGAGCTCCGGCAATCTCAATTTCAAGTTCGCTCTCCGACGGGGTCAAATTCTTATGTTTTGCCTCTCAAAAGTGCAAGGTGCATTTTTGTGCACCTCATGTCCCTTTGCAAAGGTGCAATGGGGACAATAAAATGTGCCCATGCATACTTTTTCTCTATTTCTTTATTTGATCCCAATTTTTTTACATGCATTGCGTGCGCATTTCACAATCCCTGAGTTCTCCCTCCAGTTTCAAGTCTTAAAGTGCAAAATCACGCCTCTGGGAACAAAGAGGGTTTTTTGTCCCTCTCGTCCCCTTGGTTAGGGACAATAAAATGCGCCCATGCATAACTTTTTCCCTACTGATCTGTTCGTCATGATTTTTTTGCATTGCGCGTGTCTTGCCTTGCTCTATCATGCCCCACAGTTCTTGGATCAAATTTTCCACCTCAATGCACTTACTAAAAATAACATGTGTCCATGGCGAGGCATACTAAAAATAGAAAGTGGATAAAAAGGCAATGCAACATCAACAAAGGAGGATTGAGATGTGCCAAAGGATTCAAAGTTCATCACATTGGAGTGTTTCATCAGATCATCCGCAAAGATCATTGGACTTCATCAGAGGCGGCTTCTAATTCTTCCTTCTTCTTCTCTCTCTCTCTCTCTCTCTCTTCTCTCTCCTCCACCCTCCCCAAATTTGTCTCTTCAACGCTTTTAATTTTTCGTTGGGGTTGCAATTTTTCATATGTCCTTAATGAAATTAAAAAGCAACTTCATATTTCTAATGTAAAAGTCACCTTTAGGTTATAAAAAGGAGACTTAAAAGTTTCCTGGGAAGTTGAAATGTTTTAATTTATGCGAGGACATATGAAAAGTCATTGGGGGCATATGAAGAGTCACCTCTCTTCTTATAAAAGCAAAAGTCCTCCCATTCTCAAGGGGTTGGTGATCGATTTTGTAAACTCAAGAGTACATTGTGCTTAGAGAGAACAAAGGAGAGCCATTTTCTTCTATTCTCCTCTTGCATATGTTTCCTCATTTTCCCTACTTTGTACAACTTTAATTGAAATGCTAAGTAAGGAAGAAGTTTATGTTTTCCAAGGCATATGAATGTGTGCATCTTTGTATGCATGGTTTCCTCTAGCCAGTAGCATGGAAGTTTTGGTTGTTTCTTCTCATAAATGCATGTGTGGAAATTTCTAACTAGTGTGTGCAGGAATATGATTTTCTACCCGCAACATTAGTTCTCCTATCTCTTTTCTCACTCCCCTTTCCCGCTCTCCGACAAAAGTCTTCTCTAGCAAGCAATTGCTAGCTTTTCCACAAGGTCAGTGGAGTGCCCTTGTTAGATCCCCGACTGCAAGGCCACCAGGAAAATCCACCTTTTCACGCACATGCAAATACGAAGTTGCACCATCTAAGTAGAGGGACTTCGATTCCCAAAGTGTTGGAAAGAAACCCACAAATTTGTCCACCCGACAAATTTTCTCGCCAACAACAATCAAGAAGTACATGGAAACTTTTTCTCCACCTTGGGAGTATGATGCAAGAGCATCATAAAAAGAGTATAAAAAAGTTAATTCCTCCATATTCATGGTTGTAATGAGTGTGCTAAGATGTATTGAGTTCCTGAAAGGGAGTTTTAGGTGATTTAGTACTCACAAAATTTGAATTCTTGTGTTTCCCTCCAAATTACAAATTCAAATTCCAAACATGTAATTGTGAGGTTAAGGGTGTTTAGATGGTTTAAAATGGGTGTGAGTGAGTCTAGTCATGTGGGAACAAGTTCCAAGTCATAGTGAGTCACTAAAAATGATGTAAAAATGCTCCATTATGTTGTATGGGCATGAGTGGCATATGAAGAGTCATCAAAGTTAGTTAGGTTTCAAGAAGGAATGCATTAAAAAGATGGTTGATTCGAATGATAGAGAGTTAGTTATAATTAAAGGGAGAGAGGGAAAACTTCTAAGGAAGGTGAGTGGATAGGGGAAGGAACTCCTTGAGGATCAAAGGAGGAGAGAATTATTTTTGTAAGCTAGATATGGATTAATACACAATAACTCTATTTTTGTGGAAAAACTTGTTGTCATGAATGGTTATGATCTTATAGCTTAAGAAATGGATGGTTATCTCTTTTATTGCATTTGGAGAGTCACATAGAACCTTTACAGGAAGTATGATGGAAGATTAAGTCAAGGATCTCTGATTTCTAGTATAAAAACTTGATGTATGAGACTAGGTTAAGACTATATTTGCTTGGAACTATGTATAGTTCAAGTTATTGGCATGTGCATGATAGAGAGCCATTTGTAAAGTTGAATTCCCTTCTTAAGAGCATGAGAGGAAAATTTCTTAAAATTCATTGAATATTTCATGTGGGACTAGATTATGAATACCCTATTTCTAACATGTAAATAAATGTGTAGATTGTGCATGATTGTGAAATGTTGTGTTTAACTATAGGAGTTGGTCTAAAGGCATATTAATGAATTCTTGGTTGATTCCATTGCTTGAAGATGGATGGACTTGGTTCATAGAGGTTGAAATTCCATCAAAGAGCTTATGTTTTGTTTTGTTTAAGGAAAGATGCATTGGAAGCTTGTATAAAATTGTGCACCTACAGAGGCAAGGCAAGGGAGATTTGAGTGCTTTTCTTAATTTATTGACTCCACGAGCTTTACTTGGTAAGAAACTCTTGTGTAAAATACTAAAACATACCTCATGTTAAAATCTTGTGGTTTGAAAAGGATTTGTAGGAGTGTTGTAGTGATTTTCCTACTACTTGGGTTCTTAGGAAACCCTCTTAGGGTTTGATGAAAAATATGAGTTTGATGCCTCTAACCATTGAGATAATACTTGAAACCTAGTGGATATATGTGTAACAAACCTCTCAAATATAATTTGAAAGAATTTTTTTATTGAAGATGTCCAAATTTTAAGTTCTTGATGACAATTTAGTTTGAGGATAACTGATTGGTAGAAGACCTAATAAAGAAACCTAGAACCTTGAAATTGAGGCATATTGTTTAGAGTAAGACTTGTTGAAACTTGGCACACGGAAGGAAAGGCTAAATGGGTATCAAAATATGATTTTAGAATGTCTTGAAATCCCATACATTGTAAGATATACCTAATGTAAGTAAATAGGCACAGAAAGAGGTTTGGAAGATAAAAGGGAGAAAGCGAGATTGTAAGAGAAGTATAAGGAGTGGGCTTATAAACTTCTGGCATGCACCATAGGGTCCATAAAGGGTAGTGGAAGAAGTTTACTTTTATTTCTAGGTATGCCTTGAATGTTCCAACCATGAACATACTAGAGGTAATGGTCTTAAAAGCACAAAATGGTAGTTTTGGCAAGATAGGTGAATTTTGATGTTTAGAATCTTTTTGAGTCAAGTTAATGATTAAGTTAACATTATTTTGAGCTCTTGGAACATGGTACACAGTTAGAAGTGTCATAAAGGCTACAAAGCCAAATTTGCTAGTTTTGGGGTTAAGACCAAGAGGATCCAATGCAAGAGAAGTGAAGGACAATGAAGAAGGTAAGAGTTTTCATGAAATGTGGTCACTTTAAGGATTGATTTGAAATTGCATGAGTTGAAGAAACAAGGTATAGAGTTTCGGGAAGCTACTTAAGGTGAAATTTGATCAAATATTACATTTTAAATCCATTTTGGGCTTCTTGAAGGATCCTCACCGGAGAGCTTGTGTAAAGGTTGTTGTTTGAGTTCTCATAACTTGATTGAATGCATGATAAAAGTATGTAGCTCGCATCATTAAACAAAGTCAACGCTTTTTCCTTTACAACTCTAGCCTAGCCATCCCTCAAGATGGAGTCACATCCTTCTTTACCTATAGTTTCACATGGAGGAGGTTCTCTTCTTCTTATCAATCTCCTTCAAACTCTTTTGTGAGATTCTTCTCTCCCCTCTACTTTGCTTGAATTCCATCAAGTTTGGGATCATCAAAGCCTTCACACACACATCTTCATCTCATAATGATCCATTAACAAATTATCTGTAAACATTTTTGAAAAGTCCTAAAAAATTAGTAATTTTTGGCAGGTTTTCATATTTTGCATTATCGAGGGTCTCTTGAGCATTTCTCGGGCTTGGTATATGAGGATAGCCAAGTGATTTTTTCATATTAGTTTTTTTATCTTTCTAATGCATCTTGTGGTTAACAAATCAGGTCAAGTGTTAGGAGCTATGACCCCAAAAAGAACACTAAAAAAATAATAGTAATAATAAGATAAAAAAATTTCCATTTCGGTCTTTTCTAATCCATCCCTAAGGTGGATACGAATGATGTCCATGTAGGATGACCTTTTGGTTCCCATTTGGAACCTTCATATTCTCCATTGTATAGCTATAAAGTTGGCTTGTTTTGAATAAAGAAATAGATCTTCGGGTATACATCACTTACGAAGTTTGCTAGTTTATATACATTTTGAATTGGAATACAATTAGTTTATTTCTACAACTATTTCATTGTGAATTGATTGTTATAACACATTAAACACCATTGTTAGTATTTTGTCCCTTGGATTGCAAATCAATCCGGAGTAGTGGTATCAAAGCAAGTTCATTCCACTCTTGCATGTCAGAACGCACGAGGTTGAAAATCCCAGAAACATAGTGTTGAGACTCATGATCCTTCATATTACCTTCCTTGTCACTTCAAACAAGCTCAAGCAATAAAAGAGGAAATGAGAGATCCCATCAAAGAATTACTAGATGAATCCTGGAAATCCAAAGGAGGGATATGATGGCATCATTTCTAATGTCCTCTTATGGGTTGTCCCTACAATCAACACCACCTCTACAACTGCACCCACATCAAGTAGATCTTTCGAGGCCCTGACACCCTTAAAGGTATAAGTAAATTTTGACATTTTGCAGTTTGAAGAAAAAATTGATTGATGAATTAAATAAATGGCATGATCAACTAGAGTCATATTTATATGACAATGAAAAGATAACATTTGTACTTCAAAGCGTCTCTACATGTAAAAATAGTGAGGATCACACTCCTTAGAAGATGATGATAATGATTATATAGTGGTCAATGCAAAACCCCAAAGACATTCAACATTTTTGTAGAGGCTATCCAAGAGGAATATTATCCAATGAACAATTATGAGGACCAATTTAATAAATTGCACCAATTGCACTATGATTGTGATCAGACAATCGAGGATTACACTAATGAATTTTATACCCTATTGGTAAAAGTGGGCGCACAAGACACAAGAGAGGCATTAAATTATCAAATATTGTACCGAGTTACAATATTACATCCAAGAAGAGATGGAATTTGTAAACATCAATACTCTCGGGGAAGCCTATTGATAAGCAATCAAGGTTAAAGAAAGGTCCAAACACAAGGGAAACAAAGATCCTTCATATTCAAAGAAAGGGAAAGATGACAACAAACAACAAGGATGCACCACCCAAAAACAA
Source organism: Taxus wallichiana var. yunnanensis (assembly GCA_018340775.1). NCBI lineage: Eukaryota > Viridiplantae > Streptophyta > Pinopsida > Cupressales > Taxaceae > Taxus > Taxus wallichiana. Next base: position 183,588,552 of record CM031238.1, on the reverse strand, counting down.
GATAAGAGGCAGGCTTAGAAAGAAAGGCCACGAAAATAATACAGAATGTGGTATAAGAAACAAAAGAGCAAGTACCATGACATGAAGGAGTGTCAACCTATCAACAAAACTTTGCTAACAGAGTCGTGGGAGCTAGATGTAGGAGAATCCTTTATAGAGAACCAATGTGCATATGAAGAAGGAGATATGATTGTGGATGCAGATTCATATACCACTATTGCCACAACATAAATAGTGTCCCCACCAAAAGAGGATGTAAAATGGCTATTTGACTTGCATATATGGGTAAATGGTGCGACTCTTCACCTTATTCTAGATAATGGGAGTCAAAAGAGTATGATATCTACAGAAACAATAAAGAGGATAAATCTGTTAACTCACCCACAACCATACTCTATTGGTTGGGTTAGTCAAAGAAGAGACATCCATGTGAATCAAAATGTTGTCTTCTCTGTTCAATCAAATCGTTCAAGGATGTGATGGTATGTGATGTTGAACCATTGGATGTCTATGATGTGCTTCTTGGAAAACCATATATATGGGATCACCATGGTGTTTATGAGGGGAGGCTTAGAAGCGACATCATCAATATAGGTCATAAGCACTACATCATCCCGAGGTAGACCATGTTATGGCAATGCCCATGATAAATACAAAACAATGTCAGAGGTTGATTACTCAAACTAAGACCATTTTCCTACTCATGATCAGGCCTTAGGATAAGAAATAGGTTGTAGTGACCACAAGAGTTGTTGCACCACGCCAAATGACGTAGTGGGAACAAATGAATCAGATAATATCTAAATACATAGATGTATTCATAGCAACAACAGTGTGTCTTCCATTGTCAGTGAATCAACCAATTGAATTGGTACCTAGAACACTTTTGAATTGGCCCTCAGTATAGGCACTCAAGACTTGATAATGAAGAAATAAAGCATCATATTCATGGGGATGATCTAGAAAGGGCATATTCGACTAAGTGCATAACCTTGTGGGAGTTTGATTGTTCTTTCTCGAAAGAAAGATGGGTTGTGGTGAATTTGTATTAACTATCAAGCCTTGAACAAAAAGACAGTAAAAAATAGATATCCGCTTTAGATTGATGAATCTTGGACCAGCTCATAGGATCTAATTTTTTCACAAAGATCGATTTAAAGTCGTGGTACCATCAAATTCCCATCGATCCAACGATGTTTGAATAATTGCATTCAAATCCAAGGAGTGCTTGTTCGAATGGTTGGTCATGCCTTTTGGGCTGACAAATACACCTACAACATTCTTGAGAATGATGAACAATATCCTACGACCATTCATTGATGCATTTGTGGTTGTGTACTTGTATGGCATTCTTGTCTTCAATAAGACATGGGAGAACCATATTCAACAGTTCTTTAGACCTTACGTCAACATCAAATTTATGCCAACATAAAGAAGTGTTCCTTTGACATGGAGAGTATCCAATACTTGGGATACACCATCAAAGATGATGCGCACGTGGACCCAAACAATACCCAAGTCATCTGAGACTGGCGAACCCCAAAGACCCTCACCACCAAACTTTGAAGTTTCTTGGGACTAACTAACTTTTATTGTAGGTTTGTACTTTGTTTTCTCACATTGCATGGCCATTGAATTAGGGGACATAAGGAGTGAAAGAACAATCCCTATGGATAAAGTTACAACAAAAGGCATTTGCATGGATGAAGGAAAGACTTTGTTTAGTACTTTAGTTTGTTAGATGTACAACAATAATTTGAGATAGAAATAAATGCTTTAGAATAGGCACTTGGCATCACACCTCACCATGGGCATTTAATGGCATACCCCATAGAGACCTTCTCGACATAGTGCACAGGTACCTTACATTTGACAATGTGTTATACGCCATTGCAAGCTTGTAAATAGTGGAAAGACTATATTTTTGAAAAAAACTATCATGCACACATATCTAAGCCTTTGTAGTTCATGTATTCCCAAGGCAAGTTGCAAAATGACCATCACTAGATATGGCACACCTAGATACAACAATTCCATCTCAACATCTTACAGAAGAAGGGAAGTACCAATACAATTGTTGATTGTTTGAGTCAACCCTGGATTACCTCCTTGACAACAATCCTTAGCTCATGTGGGCACGAGACACCAAAGTAGCCTCAATTGTATGAACACAACTATGAATTTTTTATGTATATCGGGAATAAGGTTGGAAAAAAAATATTTCAAACTATCATTTATAGGAAGGGGTTATATTCCACATGGGACACCTCTATGTTCTTGCAAGGGAACATCGAAAATTAATTTAGGAGGCTCCCTATAGTCGAGTTATAGGCCACTTTAGAGTAGATAAAGTAGTGACAATCTTGTAGAAGTATTTCTATTAGCCAAAGCTCTGTCATGATGTTACCAAATACATCAAGTCTTGTACAACTTGTGCAATTGCCAAGCCAACCAATTGAAAGCAAGGCCTTTACACCCCTCTGTCAATTCAAGGAACACCATGAGAGTCTCAGATCAATGGATTTGATGTCAATTCTTCCTTCTAGCAAGCATGGCCACGATTGTGTTTTTGTGGTGGTTAACAAGTTCTCAAAAATGGAAATCTTGACACCTTACAAGAAGACAATCTTAGCAAAGGAGATTGCAAAACTATTCTTTGAGCACATTTGGGTTCATTTTGCCTTCCAAGAAGCATCGTTTCAAACCCATGGGAAAACAAATGTGGTCAACTACATGATTGTGCATCTTCTTTGGATGTATCACTCCAAACATCCACGCACATGGGATGAAAGTCTTGTGTATGTCCAACATAGCTACAATTGAACTCTCTGTAGCTCCACGTGGCATAACCCATTTTAAGTATGTCCTAGATTCTAGTCGTTAGCTCTCATTGATGTGGTAATGCCTTTTATGTTGAAAGAAGAAGATGCCCAAACATAGAAAGAAGTGGATAAGGCTACCAAATTCGTGGAACGAATTTGACACATCCAACAACATGTTCATGATATTTTGGAAACGAAACAATTCCAAGTTGGGTATAAGGTATCGATAAATCTACAAAAAGAGTGACTCAATGGTCAATACAAGAAACTAATAAATTTACGATATGTTCCATACACCATCAATAAGAAAATTGGTGATAATGCATTTGAGCTTAATTTTCCACCCTACTTCAAGTTGCATCTAATTTTCATTGTTGAGTTGCTCTGTCCATACTTTCCACCACTCTTGGATACATTAAATATTAACAAGTAGTTGCGAGTAACAAGCAATTGAACCCAAACTCGTGAAACCCTAATGAACTTTAATCGATCATTGACAAGGTTGTTAAGGACATGAAGCATTAACAAATCACACTTTAATCGGTGGTTAAAGTATGGTAGATGCCACACCAAGGGAAGTGGTTCACCTAGAGCCAAATTGAAAAGTATTTTACACATGTTGTCATGTGTTTTTGCAAGGGAAAAATTCAATGTTGAAACATGACAACTATACCCTAGTGTCAATTTTTTTCTTGAAAACCCTCCTAAGCACCTCTCCGGATCAATCTGCCCTTCGTGTCATGCCCATCCTAACCCTTGAAAACCATCATATATGTTGTATACACTTTCCCTAATGTTGGAAATGTTGAGACAAGGTGACTCACTTCTTTCAGTGCAATGCTTTCGAAGGAGAATTTTTTAGTAAGCCTAGAAAGGCTATTTTTGGCCTTTCCGGGATAGGTGTGCATCCATCCGGACAGTCCAAGGCCCATTTCATCGAGAAGTAGTATTGAGGAGCTAAGAATATATTGCATGTTATTTAGGAAATTTTAGGGAAGATTTGAAGGTTTAGGAGAAAGTACAGTGAAAGTGGGTTTTTGAAGGTGAAGGAGCTTGTAGTTCAAAATAGTGCCTAAGCTTCGAAGGTGATTATGGGAGCTCCATAATGAGTTAGAGGTAAAACAAGATATCATTGGAAAGATAATTCAACCCTATACATGATGGTACTTTCATATTTTTCACAAGACTTAGGCATTTTCTTCCACAAATTATTTTCAGCAAACACACCTAGTTGTCCCAAGAAAAAAAAGATATTTTCGAGGGGGTTGCAGGCATAATTGGATCTTGGGAACCATCCCATTGTCTTTAAAAGGATATTGGGTGTCAAAATAATATATGGGTTCATGATAATTGACCTCTTGAGCTCCGAAACTTCATCTTCAAGGTCTCTCTCAAGGTATGCTCTCGCAGTTAGAATTTTTTTGAAGAGGACACATGTCACCTCTTGGTGCATGACAACATTTTGTGTCCCATCTGTCCCATCCCTTTGGGACATTTGGGACAAGAAATTGTGCCCGGCCCTAGTTATGCCCTCTGGTTCATCATATGACCTTGTTGGAGCTCCATGATGCATTTTAAGCAATTTTGCCTATTTTCTAGCCCTCATGTCGTGCAATCACATCTTGCCACTTGTCAACCTAGGGTGAGGGCACATTTTTGGTGTCCCCAGATTTCACCCTGAAATCTGGGACTACCTCTTTTAAAAAATTTCATTCTTTTCAAAGTAACGGTCGTTTTGTGTTTTTATTATCTCTGCAGTTGTCTCCATTGCCTTAAGGTGTTCCCGGAGAATCATATAAGCCAATTTCGACAAATACCCACGTGCTAAAATTCATTTTATCTCTTCGCCAGGTTTTGTCTGAGAGAATTTTATTTTATTTATTTAATAAAAATAAATAAATCATGCCGCAATTGAACCCTGTTGAAGATTTGCATGCTAGTATTTCCGCCTCTCAGTAGAGTATTCACCAAGGATGAGTTTTTACTAACCAGTTATTTGGCAAAGCAATTGTCTGCAACTTTTGGCAACGTTTTCATTTTTATTTATTTCTTTTGTGTTTGTTTTTAGTTTTTCTCCACAGTTTGTCTGTTAATTCCCTTGATCCATTCGTTTGTTCTGTTTAGCTTGTTTAATTGCCTGGAATTTCTGGAAGTCATCCATGGCCTCAAACAAAGAAAGAAATTAATCATGGAGTGCTAATTTCTGACAAAGAAGGAAGGATGCAAGTCACACTTTTATGAAATAAGCTTCTAGGATGCAAGTCGCACTTTTGGAAGGAGAGTTTTAAGTGCCAATGGGAATTTTGGTGGTGGAAGGAAGATGGGAATTTAGAGCCTTCCTGAAGGTTGTTTTTTCCCATCATTAAAGTTAAATCACTTAAGTGTTGATGGGAATTTTGGAGCTTTTTCCCATCATTAAGAAATCAGGTAAAAATTCCCACTTCCTCGGAAGGGTCCACTTTCTTATTTTTTTAACACAACCTCTAGTCAAAAAGTGTGACCCACCTTTGTAAAGTTGCATGCATTTAATGATATTTATTTTTATTATTCCTAGCTAAAGTTGGCACCAAAAATAGGTGAAAAGTCAAAGCAAATTGGTGGGCCAAAGAGAAGACAAAGAAGCATGCTAAAAATAAAGGAAATAATTGCAAGGAAAAACAAGCTAAATCAAGCAAACTTGGGCGCCCAAATTGAGAGAAAAAACATAACTTATTATTAATAATTGCCAAAAATAAGAAGAGGCAATTATTAAATTTAGCATGCAGTTGCCTATATAAGCATGGGACGCCATAAGGAGAAGACAATTAATTCTTTTAGGTGGAGCATGCTGCCCTGGAGAAGTTTGGCACCAAAGGAAGGAGTGGTTAGCATTAAAAATATTTTTATGTCGGAAGCATCTAGTTTTGGCACCTAGGGTTGGAGAAGCTTTCTTTTTATTATTCAGAGCATCTGCATGTTGGTATAAGTGCACAGGTGAATTAAATAATATTTTAGCTTGCTTGGCATGCAAGCAAAGTCTTAAATTTTAGGGCAGCAGGCTTTATAAGCAGATTTTGGTGATAGAAATTAGGCATTCATGCCATGGACTCCATGTTTGTCTAATCATTTGCAGGTATTCATCACAGGTGCTCATATTGGTGAAAAGAAGGCAAAGTCAATGTCAGATACATTGAATATATCTTCTGAATCAGGAGGAATTGCAGGTTCTACACAAATTGATCCAATTGCAAGGTCTTCTGGCAAAAATAAAAGAAAAAGAGCTCAGACAAAGATTGTTCCAGGCATGATGAAGCGTGATGAAAGAGAAGGGTCAGCAAAATCATGCATTGTTTCCAAGCTTACTGAAATCAATGATACAAACATAGGCCTTGAACCTATCACTGATTTAATTGATAGATCCAAAGCCACCGGAAGATCATCTCTTATGCGGGCAATAAGGAGTAGTGGGATTATTCAAGCTGCAGCGTTTCCGGTCACAACCCAGTTGCCTGAGTTTGTTATGGAGTGTGCAAGGTCTTATCATCCTCTTTCTAGGATAGTCCGAGATGTTGCAGGAAAGACAATAATCAGGTTGGATGCACAGTTCATTAATTATTGCCTCAAGCTTCCGACACGGCCCGTGGTGATTGCAATTAGCATGCAGGATGCTAGTGATAGATGGGAAAAGCATAAAGTAGATTGCGTGGGTATAATGAATAACAGATACATGAAGAATCCCAGAGCACCATCAAAATTCCCAAGGACTCTTCCACGATCCAATCTTGTACAGGAAGTTGATGATATCACCAAATTGCTTTGGATAAATGGGGAAGCTAATACCAATAACTTCCGCTCATGGATGTATGCCTTTGTGAGGACCATTGAGATCAACAGAGCTGATTCGATAATTAATTGGGCGGAAATCATCAATGACAACATCAATGAACAACTCCAAAGTGTGAGGCGGACATTCAACTTCAAAATGACTTCATACCTTGTATATGCAACAGCTTCTCAGGGGATATTTTCCAAACTGGATAGACGAGGCATATTGTCAAAAGATCCTATTTATGAGTGCTTCCTATAGCAGTTGACAATTCTTGAATGCTACAAGGATTACAGGGCAGTCAACGATGGCTTCTTCTATAGATTCATTTGCAAATTAAATAGTGATATGAGGACCAATAGAGTGAGCAAAGAAGCTTGACAAGCTGTCTCCCAACATGGTTGTATCTTCATCCAGTTTGCGGACTTCACATATCTCAGGGTTAGTGGTTTCTCAGGAGAACCAGTTAAGTTGCCAAAGTACCCGAGTGATAAGTGGGTCATCATGGAGTTGTGCAGGCAGCTCATAGAGTTGCATGACTTACAGTCAAAAATGACACAAGTCTACAGGTAGCTTTCCAGTCACAGTGGGTCATTATAGTTGCCAGAGCATTCACCGAGCCAGAGGAATTGAAGTAGAAATGTTTTTTGGGTATGAGCATGAGTTCTTCCTAGCATGAATGAACTTTGACCCATATGGGATAGCAAAGAGGACAATCTCCCAAGAATACTCACATGTTCCTTCACTTGAAGACTTTTGGATGAAGTGCAGGAGCGAATACGAAGTCAGAAAGGGAGATTTCAGCAGTTATCAGTGCAACAGTTTCTGACTATGGTTTAGCACGGATACCTGCAAATCTCTCAGATGATGGGCATGTGGTACTTGACACATATCATCAAATGGGAGGAGATAGAGCTGCTCTTCAGGAGAGTGTGGGTGGTTGTCACACGATTGAGGAGAGGTCTTCCGCAGTCCTGGTTAACACCTCAAATTGGTTGTTAACAAAGGGGTATTGCTTGGACGAGGCTTTGATGAACCAGATCACAGGGAATTTCATTACAGGGATCCCAACAAGAGAAAACATGAAGGTGAGAGTAAAAAAGACCAGAGAAGCTCAAAGTGCACAAGAAGTCTCAGGTACTGGAAAAAGGCAAGTCTACATCCATTATACTAGTGCCACTTTCAGACGAAGCTTCTCCAACATCAACTCACAAGCACTTCGGCAGCTCCAGACCTCATAGAGATGTTATCATTCCACCATTGAATCCAACATCATTCGTATTTGTTCCTCAGCCACCCAGATCTTCACCTCTCCCTGCGGAGAAGTTGAAAGCACAAATGACAGAGTTCGAAAGAGCATTGTCTTTGGACAATTCAGAAGAGGGAAACCATAACACTGTGGTGAATTCGGATGCAGCAGAGTCGAGCATGAGATGGTGGTACATTTAGTGACTTCTCATTCCCAAAGAGCAATTTCTCATCTTGGTTGGCTTTGCAAATAGTCCCAGAAGCTAGAGAAGAGATCAACTTGGAAGAACATGACTTGCAGACTGCTCATGAGTATAGGCGAAAAGATAGAAGATCTAAAGTTGCCAAGGTAACTTCTAGGTTGATTATTGAAGAATCGGGCAGAAGTTTGTTGAGTTGTCAGTTCCAGCTGAAGGGAAACAAAAGGGAGAGCTAACTATTGCAGACATATCAGTGACCAAAGTACCATTGGGGAAAATCACCACGGAAGGATTAAAGCAAGATACACAGACACTGATAGACACTTTATTCCTTAAACTTGACAAGGAGAAGGCAAAAAGACAAGCTTCAGATGCAAATCTCCCAGTTATGTGAGATCATCACTAAGGTTGCCAAACCTTCTTCTCAACCCGTGTTAGTGCAGGAACATGTATGCAACCATTTGGTTGAAGAGATTGAAGATGCAGGGAACCAGGTCAAAGCTATTGCTCAATGGAAAGAGAAAATTATTCACCAAGCTTCAGAGCAGTTCGAGGGAATACCAACTAGCTTGGAGAATATGCACAGGGCATTATCTCAGCTAAAGGAACTAATGACAGGGATAGAAGATGAGAACATAGTTGCTGAAAGTCATCTGGATACCTTAGCTAAGATACATTCATTTCCGAGGATGTGCTAATTACAGAAAAATTGTACCTGATGGATTGATAGAAAAGGGAAGTAGTTAGAGATAGCAGTTTCCTTCCGCATGGAGATCCTCAAGCTTATGTTGAAGAGGATGTAGTTGCTGGAAACGAGATGGGGGAAGTACCAGAGAACATTCCAGATGAGTTGCTTACTTCCCGTGAGGAATTTATTCTGGTTGTGCAGAAGAAGATTGATGAAGCCATCATGCCTTTCACGTTAGATTCAATTGGCAGACTCGTGAAACTTCATGCAGATATTGAGGGGTATGGGCCTAGTTTGGAGAAGGTAAAGGCCAACACTGCTACTTTGTCCAGAGGATTGCTGCGGTTTAAAACTGAGAAAGAAATGGTTGCTAAGGCAGATGGGAAGACACTGAGTCACATGTTTGACAAGTATATTCAGTTTCAGAACAAAGAGAAAGCGTAAAGTATGATGGCCGACATATTTTCTTTCTTCTTCTCTTTCCTCTCTTATTCTTATTTTCTTAGACAAAATTGTAAAACTAAAGTAATTGGTTAAAAGCCATTACTTTTAGTTATCTGAAAAGGTCCTTAATTAAGAATAGGTGGCAGACATGCAAAGCTTTGATTTAGTCTTCAGATGCATGTCATGTAGAGAGGAATTCCAGGGAAAGATTGCCAGTTGTTTTCTTTATAGCTTCCGCATGTGTCAGTTCAGTTATTGTTTCCTATTTGTAATTTCCTTCTATACACTATAAATAGAGGAAGAACCTACGGGTTAGGGATCAAAATTTGTAATCAACATTCTTGAGTTCCAGACTTTGTGCTGAAACCCTTGATATCTTTTCATGAAAGCTGAGGAATTAAACAGAGGTGGATTTCCGGAGAACTTTGTGTCAACGGTGCATTTGCTTCTTACTTCTGTGTAGATCTTTAGATAAACTTTGCATTATCTGAGATTTAGATTAGAAACTTTCATTTCCTTTAATTATGTATTGTGAGATCTATTTGTTTTATCCATGTGTATGAGACCAACTCTGTAAACTATTGGTTGGATTACACATCTTCCTTCCTTTCTTCCTCCGAATTCAACTATTCCCCTTCTATATTTCTTTTACAATTGCTTACTTCTTTACAAAATTGCTTAGCTATGGTTCATGAGCTTCATAGTTAAAGTAAAACCCACAGATAGTTATTAGAATACATAATGTTGGGACAAGAAAATTTATCCCATGATTGTCTTAGCCCATGGTTCTCCACATGATCCTTAATAGGCTCCATGAAGGCATTTTTTAGCCCTTTCTCCTATACACCTCGCCAAACCACAACTTACCACTTGTCACCTCCACATCAGGGCACATTTTTCTGCCCCACCTATCTCGTCCCTTTGGGATAATTGTGGACAAAAAAAAATCGCCCTATCCCTTCCCCTGCCATGGTTTCTCATATGACCTAGTCTTGGCCTCGGGTTTCTAAGGTGTAAGGAAAAGGTAGTCAAAATAGGTACTTGATCTTTCACGGATGATTCCGGAGCTTTATAAGGAGTTAAGAGGAAACAAAATACTCATTGAAAATTTTGAAGAATTATATACATTATGAAATGTTAAAATCCTTCACAAGATATAGGTGCTTCTTTCCACATCTCATTTTTGGTAGGCACACCCTGGTGACCCGAGAAAGAAGGAGAAATTTGAGGAGGTTACATGAAAAATTGGATCTTGAGACTCATCCCATTGTCTTCATAAGGCTCTTGAGAGTAAAAATCATATATGGGTTCATAAAAATTCTCTCTCTCTCTATCTCTCTCTCGTGAGGTATGTTCTTCATACTTAGTCAATTTTCCACATTCCCATGGCAAATTTTTCTATCCCATCTATCCCATCCCTTTGGGACAGTTGGGACAAGAAAATGTGTCCCAACCCCAGTTATACCCTTTGGTTCATCATATGACCTTGTTAAAGCTCCATGATGCATTTTAAGCCCTTTTCACCTCATTCCAGCCCTTCCCATTGACCAATCACATTCCGCCACTTGTCCCATCGGTGAGGGCACATTTTTCTGTCCCTCCTGTCTCCTTCCCTCAGAACAAATGGGCCAAGAAAATGTGCCCCATACAAAGTTGAATTAAAACTCCAAACAAAAAAATAACTCATTTCTCCATTCTGTCTCTTAAAAGCACTATCAGAGGCTTTAAAGCTCAAAATTGAAGATTTTCACCTCATTTCTTCCTCCCAGTTCAAATGACATCCATATTTGAAGTTGCATAACATCAAAATCTTGCAAACACAACCACCATATTGTTGAAATATTTCCAAGACATCCATGGTTGCAAGGAACAAAAGTTTTTCTCATCGTTCTTCATCCAAAAATCAAGGCACGAGATCCCTGTATGAGACAAAACACAACTAGGATTCATTGTTGACACTTGGATGATATTTTTTGTTGTCAAAGATTTGAGCCACCATTAATGGCCACCATGAGGTAGTAATGAAAAGGAAGAGAGGCTCATCTTCACTTCCCGAGGTTTTAGTGGGCATGGAATCACTTAAAAATTGGAGGAAACATCCCCGAAAAATCTTGTTTCGTGAACTAGTTTTCGTGCCATGAAGTCCCTATTTTTTTAGGGATATGGAGGGTTATGATTTTCATCAAATTATTCCCTCCTCAAAGAAATTTTCAATTTCCCAAAGATCCGCGGTGAAATCATCCAAAACTTGAAACGAGGGGTCTTTGAAAAATCTAGTTTCATGTAAACTAATTTTCACATGATGAAGTTGACTATGTTTTTCCAGATATGGAGGACTGATTGGTTCTCGTATTCTTCCCACTTTGATGAAAAATTCATTTCCCTTTTATCTGGATGAAGGAATCATCCAAAATTGAAAGGAATCCATGAATAAAACCCAAAATTTTTAAAGAACTTTTCCTCGTCAAAGTCAACACCCATTGCATGTGCTTGATAAAAATAGCATGTGTCCATGGTGACATGCCTGGCTAAAATAGTAAGTGGTTGAATAAGGTGAGTTCTCGACATTCTTGATCCTCCAGATAGGAAAATGTATCATGGAATGAAAACAAGACAAAATTACCAAAATAACAACTCTTGTGCCCACTTGTTAAAAATAGAAAGTCTCATTTCCGGATACAGAAATTTGTAATTGGCTCTATTTCACTCATCTTGCATGAATTTTTCCATCCTCACATGGTCATAAATTGTCTTGTAGTTTGAATCGGATATTCAACCTTCCATGAGGATCCTGAAGCCATCATCATCTTTGTAATGAGAGTCAATGGGTGAGTTGGTTGCATAAAAGATGGTCGGTTATAATGAGTTGAGCTAATTGAGTGAGTTGAATTAAGTGAGATCATCGAGTTGGTTGGCCAAATGATTTTGAGCTGGGCTGGTTGCGGTAGTGAGCTAGTTAAGAACTCATCATTTTTCATGAAGAGCCTATGTAGTGAGCTAGGTCAAGCAAGCTGGGTGAACTAGTCAAGTTGCAGTGAGATGAGTTGGTAAACCAAATGATTTTGGAAAGCTCAATGAGAGTGAGCTCAAAGCTGATGAGCTTAGTGAGCTAATGAGTTGATCAATCAAGCATCAAGAGGATCATCATGAGCAATGCATGCGGTCATCTTGAGCTCACATCAGGGAATCTCTCAACAAGTGTTTCTAAACACTCATTTGGAAGCCCAGAGGTTATCTATGCATCATGTAAAAGGAGAGATTGTGATCATCATCAACAAGTTATTCATCAAAAGATCAATCAATCCTTTCACTTCTCCTCTTATCCCCCTTTCATCTAATTCTTCATTATGCAATCATAGTATTTTGTCTTATTCACTTAAGTGACAATATTTGTAATTTATAAAAGTATTCTCTTAAAATTATAAGAGAGATACTAAATTTGTCTCTTCTAGGGGAAATTGAAAGGTCACAAGTGGAATAGGAACATGAAGAGTCATGTGGGGGAGACGAAAGGTCAATTCATAAGGCTATAAATTGGGATGGCTTCTCCATTCCAAAGATCTAGATTTTGGTAGTTTTGACATGTTATAGAAATTGTGGATTGTTGTTGTTGAACTTTGTATCATCAATGCACAAGAAATAAAAGCTACATTTCTTCCATTTCCTTTTCCTATGTGTTCCTCTATTTCTCTTATGCACTTTGTAAGTATAGTGATCAAGAAAGAGCTTTGTATCTTTGATGAATGAATCCAAGAAACTATGTGTCTCTAGGTTTGCTTGTCTCACTAGATAGCTTTGTTGTTGCTTTCCTTTAATTTAATGTTGAACTACTCGGTTATTGGGTGTGAATTATGTTTGTGCCTACTCACAACAATAACCTTCCTTTGTCTAATTTTTCTCCTTCACCCCTCATTGCTATAATTTCCTCCCTTGTACCTATACAAGCACTTTGCCACAAGTTCAGTGAAGTGTTCCTGTGTGATCCCAAGCCTACCAACCACCCCCACAACATTTAGGTAGGAGAAGATTAGTTTACATTCAACAATAGAATCTCCCCACACACAAGGAGGGGATGTTGTTATGATCTCATGTGTGGATTTCACCAAAGCCTCGAGGTTTTGGTGTATGTGATTCATGGTGAGATGTAGCCCAAAGGGTGAATGCGTAAATGTCGGTGAAGCGGGGCTCAAGTACATATGGGAGTGTAGATCAAGAATTTCGTGCTTGTTACTGTCAGTTAATGCACGAACTAAACACAAAAATACCACGAAAAACCTCAATGAAATAGATACATTGAAGATGTAGACGGATGAGGAAGTCGATGTAGATAAGACGGCGCACACGAGCAGTCGCCTGATAGATCCGAGCCCAACCCAAAACACTCTGGTGCTTGAGAAAAAGATGGCGTTAGAAGATATATGGGTGGACTGCTGCCGAGAAGCGGGTCCGAGAAGCGATAAGCTTCCTCATGGCGGATGTCGATCCACGTTTTGATAAGAAAAGCGGCATACATGATAAAAGATGTAAATAAAGACTAGATTCTCGATCGGTGCGGTAATAAAACAACGAGAACACAGGCAGACAGGAAGTACGTAAAATGCGAAGCGAAATAATGCTGGATTTGTATTACATGTGACCTTTTACCATCTGCCCTGCGAGGGAAATCAGCGCGCCCCATGTAGAATCGCGGCCCGATGTGATCGCAGCGGCCCAGGGACGATCGGCGGCGGCCAGGGATCGGGCCATCGACGCCGTCGGCTGATAAGATCGTGTCAATCAAGCGCGACCCGACCAATCGAGGGCGTGCGATGAGATCGAGATCGGAAGGTGAATGTAGTCAGTAGGATGTCAAAGATGGAGAAACGCCAGAACAGAGTCACCGATGATAGATAATGGTGTATGGTGTTGATATGATACGGGCGGAAATAACAGTGCTCCTCTCGGGGATTGATTAGGACAGGATCTGCCTAAGCCGAGACAATTGATGCTTCAGAAGATCTCTCTTTCTCACTCTGTTTGTGCGTAAGTGCTTCTTTCACTCGCTCGTCTCTTTTTTCGGTCTCTTCGCTCTTTTAGTCCCTAACCGGAGTTACGGAAGGCTTGCTTTTATAATCGGCGCCGCTCTTAGAAAATCGGCGCCACCATATGGGTCGGCGCCGATCGCGGAAAAGACTCCCGAGGTGCCTTAATTGATTGATTCGAGAAAGAAAAGGCTTATCCGACTACGGGAAAATATCCCGCTTAGGGAAGATTAAGAATAGATGTGGTACATGGGTAAAATAAATTTGGGGTAGATAAGTGATTAAGATGCATGGGAAGAAGCGTAATTAAATTTTTAATTATTTAATTACCCATGGGCAAGATATGATGAAATGAATTAAATTTAGAGATAGGTGATTAAATCACAGATTGGATAATATCTCAAGGGGATAGTTGGTGGCCTTAGCGTGCCCCGGTGTTACCTAAGCACGTAAATGGGTAAGAGGGACACTAAATTGAGTAACCAATTTTAGGTGTCTACATTTTGCCCCTTTTTGTCAAGTAATTTGCGATAAGCAAGGTTATGAGACAAAAACAAAGGGATGGAAGAAGGGAAGAATTGTGGTGATGTGATCCCCCTCAAACTAGGGATGGGATGGATGATAAAACAGATGATCCCGAGTTTGAAAGAAGTAGATGAAAATGCGAGGATGCCCCATTGGATAGCTTGGAGTAGAGTGATCATTGAGGACGCATTAAAAATAAACAAAAGGGCAAAGCAACCTAAGGAACTCACATTGGTAGGGAAAACTAGCCTTGGTCTCCTCATGAGGCGAGCGTTAGTGCCTACTGAGACCCTTCGCGAGTGTAAGAGAGAATCTGCAAAATAGTCGGCATCGAAGAGAGACACATTGGTAGGGACAACTGATTCGGCAGTGCATCGATTTATCGGGGCAGGCGTTGGTACTGCTCTGAGACCGTTTAACTCTAAGTCGCCGAGAGAAAGCGAGTGCTCCACGCAAAGGAACAAACTAAAATGAACAATGACATCTAAAAAGATGTGCCAAAAGACAAGATTTAGCACACAATGATCGGATAGATGAAAGCCAAGTATCAACACTATGGCAAATGCAGACGAGAAAATCGGCGGCGACCAAGCGAATCGGCATTTACTACTGGCGCGTCGACCCCAAAATCGGCGCCGACCAATCGAGACGCATATAAATATGCGAATCGCGGAAAACGTGAACGATTAATTTTCAACGTGACGATTGATTCCGAAGCGAGATAGATTTGAACGCAATGGAAGCCTGCTAGGGAGGCGGGCGAAGCGCAGGAGGACCACGACACGGGTAAGTGACCATTCTTGAACCCCTTCGTTATATTATTATTATTATTATTATTATTTTTTTTTTTGTTTGATTTTTATTTGGATGGATATGAGGCGAGTGCGGTTCACGTCGCCGAGGAAGTCGGCGCCGATTGGTATAATCGGCGTCGTGGTTTGGATCAGCGTCGATTGGTAATAATCGGGCGCCGATTAAATGAACGACGCCGATTTTATCAAATCGCGCAGTGACGGCTGATGGAAGTTCATTGATTTGTATGATTTGGGAAGATGTGATTTATGAAAATAAGAGACTAATTATGCTTTGATGTCGTGGATGCGAGCACGAGAGACCCTTCACATGAGGGATGCCATCCGGAGCTGGCATTAGAGACGATCTGCTGATGTGACGAGATGCGGTCGCGGCATTTAGAGAGCCGAGAGTTTGAGCTCGGAGCTTTAGATATTATAGGCGAGTCTGCAGGATGTGGAGCTTATCACGAGCATTGAGTACGGCGGTGGAACGAGCCACACGTGCACATTTTGGTTTAGGGCCAAAGGTGAGATGATCTATCACCATGAGGATGTATCAGGATCCTCCGATTACTGATTCACTGAGGACCGATTGAGATCACACCGGAGAGCAATGCAGCAGAGGGCCTGAGTCAGGTTTGTACGAAAGAGAAGCAGATGATGATGGGAATAAATATGCAGGGGCGTGAGATATCCCTCGCACCCGATGCAGAGATAGCCCTGGAGCGGCGGATAGCCTGATATCGAGATGGCTATATCTTATTTTGCTGCTGCCGAGCACTCGAGAGGTGAGAGATTTCCACTATTATTGCTTTACTAAGCTGTGTTTTGCACATTCTGCAGCTCGTGACAGAGTTTTGCCTTTGCGCTGCCCGATAGCTCAAGTATATTATGAGCATGATGTACACCAGCTGGCGGTCGGAGGACGAGGATCGATGTCGGCTTTGTAGCTTCATTGCTGGGCATACGAGCATATAGCGGTGATCGGCCATCCGGCTTCGTGGATGCCGGCGGCAGATGGGGTGTGATTATGGATTTCGAGAGATAGCGACATGTGCACGCAGCGCGGGAATACTGAGCGAGTATCAGTAGTGGTACTCTGACAGCGTTTCGCCAGGACGCTTACACCGCGAGGAGAATCAAGGTTATCTGGAGGCCATGTCGAGACATTTCGATATGGGTTGGTCGAGATGCCCACTTGAAGTAGCATTGAGACGAGAGTCGGGTTGCTGTCGGGCCGTAGGCGTCGGATATATAAGGGGCGGTCGTCCCATTCATGCGACGGATCGAGGCGTCTTTGAGTACATGATACGAAACTTATCGCCACATACCACACCATATAGGCGGGATGGCGAGAGAGACAGACTGCCGATTTTGATCGACTTGACCCACCGAGAGAGGCTCCACCCTCCATAGATAGTGATGATGACGGGGGGTGGATGAGGCTACTGCAAAGACGGTAAGTGCGATCTGAGCTTCCACGACATCTCCGCCCTCGATAGATCTTTGGGGAGGAGGACATAGGCTATTATCTTTGGGCCAGTTAGAGAGGGAGAGCATGCCCTGCCGATACGAGACACATCGAGTAGCTCTGTGAGGAGATCGAGGGCCTTGACAGAGGAGAGGATGCCACGATTGCGGAGAGAGACACTGCCGCTCAGCGAGGCGAGATACTTGGCCAATCCGGCCCGCATGAATGGACCGCTATTTTCGGCATAGGGAGGCCCTCGGGGCAAGTATGGGAGAGGCAGGTGCCACATCGTAGTCGCACACAGGCACGACCTGGGAGGGCACCACCAGCGCCATGGCAAGCAGCCCGGCCCGGCCACGTTACGAGCACCAGTGAGACGGGTTGTGAGCCTTAACGCACGTACTGCAGATCTCTCCCCTTCTTTGGTGAGATATTATGAGGATGCCCTAGCGCGGCATGCCCCGAGATGTGCCTCTTGGTATGGGGCGCGCAGAGGAGAGCGAGGGCAGCTCTACGGCGAGCGGAGCCTCGGGCGGAGAGGCACGGGAAGAAGATCGAGGTGGTGAGACCTCCGGCGAGCAGTGCATCGAAGCTCGATCGGTGGCGGTCGAGAGACGGCAGGCCGGAGTGGAGAGGAGGGTGGAGGAGATAGTGTCCTCCATGCTTCGGATTTACTATATAGAGTTTTGATAGACTTTGCATTTGTATAGTGATGTAGCCTCGATTGGAAGGCATTGTATAGATGGCTTGATGGAAAGCCACCCATTTTTGTATAAACACACATGTATATATATAGATTCATCATATGATTTAGTCTGATTTGTACTTATACTTTTTGGTTTTGATATACATGGATAGATGGATATAGATAGATGTGATTGGATAGATATAGACTGATAGATGATAGAAATAGATGTGATTAGATAGATTGAAATGTGGATAGAATAGATGTGATTGGATAGATATAGATTGATAGATGATAGATGGATGTGATGAGATAGATTGAAATGTGGATAGAATAGATGTGATTGGATAGATATAGATTGATAGATGATAGATGGATGTGATTAGATAGATTGAAATGTGGATAGAATAGATGTGATTGGATAGATATAGATGGATAAATGATAGATGGATGTGGTTAGATAGATTGATTTAATTTTGATAGATGATGGGAAGTATCTTGGATGGACATAGCTTTTAAATATTTTGATGGATAGATAGATAGATGCGTTTGATGTATAGATGGATGTAATTTTAATGAGAAATGAATAAAGATAGATGTTTTGATAGATAAGAGGAATGTTGATAGAAGATAGATTTTGATTGAATTAACATGTGAAATGTCAATTCAACAGGATGCGAAACGAAGAAATGGAGAATGCTTATTGTAAGAGCAAAAGAAAGGTAAATAACCGTGACTTAGAAGAGAAGACACTCGGAAAAGAAGGGAAATGATAAGTCGGACTTCGAATAGCACCATAGAGAAGATCCGTGATAAAAGCCAGAAAGACCAAGCATACTGAGGCCCTATATAAGATTAAAATAAACACGACACTAACTGAGTCATGAACGGATCTAGGATAGAAATGGAAAGAAAAGAAAGTAAGTATCTTGTCGGAACCTACTACGAGGTGATTTAATACATGTCCATGATAGGAAAATAGATTCTCCATTATGATCGACAAAAAGGTCTAAAATCTCGGCTTCATGATTTGGGCGGAAAAGCAAACCGATCAATGTGGGAAGTTTGCTTGATATGAAAAGCCCGATCGACGCGGAAGTCTTTCGATGATGCTTAACAAGTGTATAAGCCGAGGCGGAAGGCCGATTGATTACAAGAAGCCTTGAATATTTCTTTGAAAATGCGGCCGTCCTTGAGGAGAGCGGTGCATCATTTTTGAAATTTGTATGATAGCCATCCTTCGAGGTATGGTCTATTTGCTTTTGATTCACTTGACAATGTATGGATAGCTGTCCTTGAGGATCGAGTCTATCTTTTGGATAGCATCTTTTTTTTTTTTTTTTTTTTTTTTTTTTTTTTTTTTGAAACTCTTTGGAAGAAGCCGGAGTTTAGACCTAGATAGATCGGATGAAGGGGAGGAGAACATGGAAGAACATGTACTCATGCCCCGAAAGCGCATCCGATTAAGATAAGTACTTGGGGCCAGGATGAAGTGGTGATTAAGGTATTCCCCTGCCATGAGGAGGAACATATCCAAAAGCGTCGCATGAGTAGAGCCGCGATACTCATATTTAAGGTAAGCGAGGCAATAGGCGGAGAACCACACAATTTGAAATCACCACGAAAGTAGATGACCGTTATTGTGGGGCAGATGGAAGATCTGCGGTTGCGTAGATTTGTGTGTAAGAGAGATTTTAACAGACAGAAGGGCCGTAAATGCAAGGCATTAAGAGGTTACTGCATTTCGAGGATACCATCCATGGAAGACAAACGATAAGCCCCAGACTCCATATTTATGAGTGATAATGTAGGGACCCATCCAAATTGGGAGCAAACTTACCACGTTGACTCCTTTCGAGTGTAGTGACATTTTGATTTTCCTTAAGAACAAGGTCACCATTTTGAAGTCACTGTTGCACATGCTTGTTGTAAGCACGCTTGACACGCCGAGATAGACTTGACATGATGCTCATGAGCGCTTGAGACGCGCTCATCTAATAATCAAGTTGAGCTAGACGATTTTGACGATAATCCTCATCTGAGACAAATTCTCTAAGAGAAACACGGAGAGATGGGATTTGGACCTCCAAAGGAAGGACGGCCTCGAGACTCCATAGGCGAGAGAGAAGGAGTAGCACCGGGGAGGAGTGACGAATGCTAGTCCGATAAGCCCGTGAGGCGAAAGGGATATGTAGATGCCAATCCCTACCAAATCGACTCAGTTACCTTTGCGATGGATATTACGCAAAGTTACGACAGTTTATTAGGAAGCTTTCGGCCTGACCATTAGCTTGAGGATAGTATGGAGAAGAAAAAACTCGAGCTTGATTTTGAAAGTATCGTGCAGAGATTTTGCAAATCGACGTTCTTGAAGGAGTTTACCATTATCAGCCTTGTGATGAGCTTGTGTGGAGGCGCTTGAAAGCGACAAATGATGTGTTGATAGTGACAAAATCAACTACGGTTTAGCCTTTGTTGAAGAAAGAGGGATAACTTCTACCCACTTATAGTAAAGTACTCGGGCCATGGTAATGATAGAATGATGACGTCATGAAGAAGCAGGATTGACGAGACCAATAAGATCAAGGCCCCATTGTGAAAAAGGCCACAAATCTTGCTGAGTCGCAAAGCTTCTGGCTGTTGGGACGCAAGACGTGCGTGAGATTGGAATGTTGCCGACACTTGACCCATTTCTTAGTGTATTCACAACAATCTTGATTAAGAGAAGGCCAATAATATCCCAAACGTAAGATGCGCTTAGCCACAGCTAAACCACTAAAATGTCCACCACCACGAGATACCGTCATGGACCTCCCGAATAGCTTTAGATGATTCATGTGGGTTTTGAGGCATCGAGCAAATACCATCAAAGCCATTTGGCAAAGAATCCAGCTTTAGGATAGAATGGCGATGATCATGCGCGTTGAGCAAAAGACCTTATGCCTACTTTGGAAGTCGATCCGGAGGAAGCACTTAGAATGAGATAGATAATCAACTATCTCTGCTGATACCACTCATCCACGAGTATGGTTGCCAGTGATAAAGATTGATCGAAGTTAGGCTGTCAAGATAAGATGGTTGATCTCAATCGTTGCACACGACAAACGCACATAAAACGCTTGAGTCTTGATGCCAAAAGAATAGGGATAAGGATGCTTAACGAGGCCATGGTATCCGCTAATCGATTTGCCGATACGAGGAATGGATTGGATGGTGAACTTATCGAAAAAGATTGGGTTGGCAAGAAAACAATGTCGCGATATTTTTGAAAGGATATCATTCTTGCGTTGATGTGACACCGCGTGACTCGATTAACGATGAGTTGAGTAATCACGAAGATGTCACTATGACGTAGCGGCCCAATGGCAGAGATTAATGGCATTTTGAAGTCCCAAAGGCAAGAGCTTCGTACTCAGCCATATTATTGGTGCACTCCGAAGTTCAATTTGTGCTGCGGCCGGGATAGAAATGCAATACCCAAAGGAGGAATCATCATTTTAAGCCAGCGCCTCCCCTTTGTCGCATTTGGATCCATCGAAAGAAGAGCTTTACTTTTAAATGGAGATAGACCAAAATCGATTTGTCGGATAAATTCATCGGGGAATTGAGCAAGGGGTCTTGAGTGTCGGGAAGAGGAGCACTAAGGCTAGTTGATCTGCGCAATAACCTTCGACCACCTCGATAGCCTTTGCATGGGATAAATTGAGGTCAAATTAGTCATGAGCATAAGCCAAACGAGTGATGCGATCATTGCATGATAAGGCTTTGAATGAATTGTGTCGAGGGGATTGACATTTGTCAGACGATGTAAGTTTCAGTGATTAAGAAGATAATGACGAAGCTTAGAAGTTACAAAGAGAAGAGCGCAACATAGTTTTTCACCCGGAGTAACGTGTCTCATACCTCATGGAGGGTGCGGCGATGTAATAGGCATACTTGTTCTTACCACAAGTGTCCTGGGATACGGAAATCATGTGGCTCCCAAAGAGCATGGTCACTGCTGAGATATAAAGATAGAAAGGCTCCCTCGCGTGGAGAGTGAAAGCATCGGGCGGAAAGAAGATAAGCTTTGAGATCATGTCGAGAGCCTTTTAAGCGATGCTCATCCCCAAATTTGGAAATGAACATTCTTACGGAGAAAGATAGTGAAGAAAAGGTTGAAACAGCGGTCAACAGTTGGGAGATAAAGCAGCCTTAACTGATTGAAGGCGTCCTTGGAAGCTGCGGAGTTACTTTAAGTTA